>CM060887.1:60611152-61211152 GCA_030762935.1 Hymenopus coronatus | reverse complement strand
TCTAAGATCATCTTACGGGAGCAGCTACCTTCGCTTCCTCCATTGCTGGAGGAAGATAGTTGTACCAATAAACGAAAGATTATAGACGTGGTTTTAACATGATGGTGCTCAACCGCACCGTTCCAGGATTGTCGTAAATTATCTTCATGGCACACATCCTCAAAAATGGATAGGTATGCGAGGACCGGTCTCGAGGCCAGCCAGATCTCCTAATCTTACGCCTCTTGATTACTAATCAGGGTGGGAGTTGCAGTCCGAGTGTGAAAGAGGACGGTCGTGTTTTGTGTCTTGCTCGTAGCTACCTGGAAGAAATTCGACAATGGAAAGCGCACGAGAACTCATTGGACAGTTGAGGCAAGAAATGCGTTTAGGATTTGAAAAGTACAGCCTAAAGCCGCTGGAAAGTGCCGTGGAGAATGTGTCAGTTCCAATGCGTGCTCTGGAAGAGAAAATGGATTATTTAGAGAACCAATCTCGTAGAAATAATATTGTGCTATATGGTGTGACAGAAGAACCGGGAGAGCGTTGGGAGATGACGGAGGGAATAGTGAAAAGTGTCATCTCACAAATAGGAATCGAACTCCGCGAGTTTGATGTGGAGAGAGCCCATCGTGTAGGTCGACGTGGCAATGTAAGGCGACCTATTGTGTGTAAACTGGCCCATTATAAACTCAAGGTGGCCATCCTTCGAGATGCTCGTTATTTACGGGGAACGGGAATAAGCATTAGCGAGGACTTTATCCAGCGTGTAAGAGAAGAGAGAGAGTTCTTAAAGGGACACATGTTTGAGGCCAGGAAGCAGGGATGTCATGCCGTATTGCGCTATGACAAGCTCTTCATTAACGGGCGAGTTTGGAACCAACAGGAGCTGGAGCGCATGGAACAGCCTGGAAGCAGTGCGGAAACCGAACCCAGGACAGGGCAGCAAGAGCAGGTAGCCAGTGCATCAGCCCAACAGGTAGCAGGTCCCTCAGCAGAACAACATCAGGTGCCTCAATTTATGTCGACAGGGAGGGGCAAAGAGGAGAGGAGGGTGAGACAGTCTTCGCCGGAGAAGCCAACAACAACCCCCTCCGTGCCCTTAGGCTGACAACAATCGACAAAGGGTCAGCCAAGGGGTAGGGAGACCAACAGCAAGGAAACAATAGGACCCAACCCTTTCTCTGAGGATTGTCACATGGAACATCGAAGGCTTCAAAAAAAGGTTGGGTAGCGAGAATTTCTTGTATTTCCTTAGTGATTTTGACGTTGTATGCTTAACAGAAACTTGGTTGAAAAACGGAGAAAATGTAACACTTGCTAATTTCCATAGTTTTAGTAGGGGAAGGGAGACACGGGGAGGAGGGGAAGGTGGCCAGGGGGGGTATCAGTTTCATTCAGGTCTGAGCTGGAGGCTGAGATAACTAGATTAGAAATCAGTTTGGAAGGGGGGATTGCTGTATCTTTGGCACAGGGGGGAGTATATATAATAGTTATAGGATTATACAACCAGCCAGCAACGTCCAAGTATGCAAACAGGAATTTCTTCAGTGACTTAACCGAAACGCTAGTGGAGTTACAGGAAAAGTTTCCAGGAGCTCAGTTACTTCTTTTAGGAGATTTTAATGCGAGGTTAGGAGAGGGGAATATTTCTCTAACGGGGGGTCACCAATGGGGGGAGGAATTCCGCGAAGGTCAACGAAAGAGCAAGGATAGTTTTATTAATGGGGAGGGCAGACAATTGCTTGCTTTCTGCGATGCCTTCTTTTTAGAAATAATGAATGGTAAGTACGGTGAGGATCGAGAGGGAGAACTCACTTGCATAAATGAAAATGGGGGTAGTGTAATAGATTTTATTTTAATAAGTCAGGGTTTAATTGACAGAATTAGAAATTTTTGGGTGGGGGATTGTATCGAGTCGCATCACTGTCCGGTTGCCCTGGAACTGAATATAGAGACGGCCATGGCGGCGCTAGTACCTGAAGAGGGGCAGGGGGACGAAGGCAGATTCATTAGTAAATTTATATGGAAACCGGTAGAAAAAGAAGTATTTGTTGATACATTAGAAAGAAGATTAGGGGAAAGGAACGCAGACACAGAGGAGGAACTAACGCACATAATAGCAACGCCTGCGGGGTCAATGAAAGTCCAAATGCATGGTAAGTTAAAACGATTCAATGCTTGGTATGACCAGCAATGCAGAGCTGTAAAGAAACAAGCAGAGGAGGCTCTGTCAAAACTCAGAAGGTAGGGGGGGGAGATGACATTAGGACATTTTTTACAAAAAAGCGAAGGGAGTATAAACAGCTCTTACGGGAAAAGAGAACTACGTGGCAAGACAAAATTACTCAGTAATATTTTAACGCGGGGGGATAACGCTGAGATGTGGCAAGTAATAAAACATTTAAGAGGCAACCGTCAGGCGCTCAAGGAAATTTCTCCCAGAAAATGGGCAATGCATTTTATGGGAATATTCCGGAAAGGTGAAAGGGAAGGAATTTTTATAAAGGAAGTGCAAATTTTGGGAAATCTCGAGATCCCAATACTGGACGAGGAAATATCTGCACGAGAAATAGCACAGGCGCTGAGGAGTCTGAATGGAGGCAAAGCTCCAGGGTTGGATGGGCTGCCCCCGGAAGTTTTTAAAGCCGCAGCCAATGTTAATGAGTTTGGTAGGAGTATGCTCCAGATATGTAACAGATTGTTTATTGAGGGGAATTATCCTACATGTTGGGGAAAGGGCATTATTCATCCCATTTATAAAGGGAAGGGAACTATTGGAAATCCGGATCACTATAGGGGGGATACTCTTTTGCCAATTATGGAGAAAACTTATTGTAGAGTGTTATATAACCGGATAAAGGACTGGGAATCTAAATTTGGCAAACTTTCAAAATTTCAAATGGGTTTCAGAGAAGGACACAGCACCATAGGTGCCGCTTTTATATTCGACACTTTAAGGACGAAGCAACTGTTAATTAAGCGGGGAAAGCTTCATTGTGCTTTTGTGGACTTTAAGAAGGCATTTGACTCTATCAATTGAAATGCAGTATGGTAAAAACTAGGCAGAAAGGGGTTATCAAGTAAAATGGTTAGAGCATTGCAGGTAATGTATCAAAATGTCGAATTCCGTGTGAAGTACGACAGAAACAGGGTGTCCGATAGCTGCTGAAGCTATAGGGGAGTGAGGCAGGGTTGTATTTTATCTCCCTTGCTATTTAATCTCTTTGTGGATGATAATACTGATACAATGATAGCAGAGAATATTCAAGCGCCAGTAGTAGCGGATTTACAGATCCCAACACTTTTATACGCAGACGATTTAGTATTGTACTCTACGACAGTAAACGGATTGCAACGAGGACTGGACAAACTTAAGAACTATTGCAATGAATGGCTACTTACAGTTAATGTGAATAAGACTAAGGTAATGACTTTCAAAAAGGGTTGTGTTTATAGCAGGGAGGAGACTTGGACATATGCAGGACAGATACTGGACAATGTTAATCTTTTGTGTACTTAGGACTCACATTCACAATGAACGGAAAATGGACAAAACACATTGACATTACGAAACACAAGGCAAGGGTGAAAGCGACGGAAGCTCTCCGGATACGCTACAGAATATTGAATATATCCATAACCTTAATGGAAGCTGTATACGGAGCGACAGTTAGATCCACGATGACATACGGAGGAGAAATATGGAGGTGGGAACAAACAGGGAATCTTGGTCAAGTGAAGACCCAATTTTTGAAAGGAATTCTGGGTGTAGGGAGGGGTACGGCAAACTGCGGAATAATGAGGGAATTCGGGGCACATAGTGAAACGATAGAGTGCAAAATCAGAGCAGTTAAATATTGGCTGAGAATCGTTCACGAAACCAATCTCTAATTAGGTCAGTCTGCTACCGTGAACAGTTGCGAATGGAAGGTAATTCGACGTGGGCATCAAAATTAAAGAAAGGGTTAGAAACCACTGGGATGGGAGACATTTGGGTGGCGGGGCAGGAAAACAGGCGAAGTATTTGGAGAAAAATTAAGAACCGCCTCTGTGATATTGACAGACAGCAAATAATTGCACAATACACAGAGAAGGTGTCATTAGAAGTACAGTCTGGGCTGAAATCGGAGTGGGGTATGGGGCAATATATCAAAACAGGTACCAAACTCATTAGAGAGGGGCTCGCGTGGATTAGACTAGGAGCATGGAGGAGCACGAAAATTTCTGACAAGAATGATACGAGAATCTGTCCCATTTGCGAGGAGGAAGAGTCATGGACTCACATCTTGGCAGGATGTAGGGGTACGGAGGAATGGCGGGAAAAATATTTGCCGCGATTTTTTACCACTGCGAATGTAGGGCTAGAAGCATGTTGGACGCTATTGGCAGGCACGGAAAACATGGACGGGCTAGGTAAATTTATACTTAAGGCAAGACAGCTGAGATCTGAGGAGGCTGCCAATAGAGAAGGGGGGGGGGATAAGATCAACTAAAAAAAAGTGACTACATTGTTCTACATACATATATATTATGTCATACTTAGGTCTATGCTGTGCTATGGTTTTATATATGTTGTATATATTATGTATATATGACTTTTAAGTGTAATTTTCTATTATAAGAGGGTGCATTTATGTAGGTGTACTCTGTGCTGTAAATTTAAATTGCTATATTTGAATATCTTTGTATTTTTATTTTCGGGTTCACTCTTAATTCTTTATTGTTGTTTAATAATGCTTTGGACTGTGTATTTCCTTTGTCTTTTTATTTTCGTGTTTACTCTTTTAATTCTTTGTGGTTGTGGTTTTAATATTGCTTGTAATGTGTATTACAAAAGCACGTACGGTCTGTGGTCCCGTGCGATTGTTGAAATTCTATGTATGATATTGCTATGTCAATAAATACACTTATTCATTCATTCATACTAATCAGGGTGGTCCGTTACCAGGTTGTCATTGCAACATCGCACGCTCTGTGTCAACGAAGATCATCATTTCGAACTGCGCTATATGAAGATGTTTCATCACTAAGTTTCATGTCAGACACGCTTTATCAAGTGGATATCGAGAAGTATGTCAAGGTATGGGGATTAAACCTATTTTTTTTTCAACTGAAAGAATTGCTGAATACCTATGTATTTGGCATAGCTTGTGATTGTAAACGTAGTTATGTTGTGCATTTTTCACTTTAGAGAGACCCTGAAAATGGGTCTGGCTATTTAGTATTATCTAATATACCAATATTCGTTTTAAAACATTGTAATAATACCTGCAAATTTAGAAGGAACTGAATGAATGTGCCTCAGAATATTCCTTTAAATTTGCGTTTCCTTTTCCTTTGTGATAAAGTTAGAATAAACATAAATAAAGAGAACAATAATAAAATAAACAAATACGCAAGTTAAAGATGTTGTGATATCCCATCTAGCTTTGGGTGAAGTCAGGGTAAGAAAGAAATCGGGGGGAAACATTTTTAACATTTTGGTAATATTCGAACCTCAATCGGGCATCTTGAAATTCATGCTAACACCGTGCATTAACAAAATACACTACTGTTTAGCTATACCTTTCAGCCCCAAAGTGTATGTTAGTATGCAGAAGTTGGTTCTCGGGAAGATATTTTCAGGTTAGGCGGTAATCTACGGGTTGCATAAAACCAGAGAATAAGGGTCAGGTGTATCACCTTGTATGTCCTAACCACAAGATATTGCCACATCTTATTCTGTTCTGTGTATTCGATGTTAAAATGTGCATTCCGAGGTTGAAACCACTAGGTGCAATATTATTGTTCCTTGTGCTTTCGTTGTGTGTAGGTGTTTTGAATTTCTCTCTGCGATTTTGTTCGTAGCAAACTAGTTACATGTTGATTTTCTTGGTTGTGAAGGCTTTCACAAGCAAGTAAATGACCACTTGCAGACCATTGCAATCGACTGATGTCTGTGGTGGATCTACACATTTCGAAATTGCTATTATTACGCGTGCACTTAAATTTTCGTGTTGATCATAAACGCGCAAACCTTTGCAGCGGGATTGATGATTAGTGGTTGCTCATTGCATTGAAGAGTAATAATATATTTGATACCGAGGAATTAGAAGGATTTCCCGTAGGAACTTACAAAAAGTTAAACGAAAGGTAAATTAAAACTATCAGGATACTAACCAGCCGTAGTCGGACATAAATATACGTAACAGAAAAAGGATGTGTGCCTTTTCTTTGAAATAACTTTCTTCTAAATGCGCTTTATTTTAGCAGCCATAAAGTCGTTAATTTTAAATAACTTTTCCAAGAATTTCGGGAAAAGGCTCTTATGAATACCTGTTCGACGCATCTATAAGTGGATTACAAAAGCTTCAAATGTAAGCTTTATTGCTTTCTCTTCACCTGAAACTTTTATTAAGTTCTTTCAACTAAGCAACGTGCAGATTTTTACCAAGCTACCCCACCCCAAATTTCCGTTACTTAGAAAAAATATTGTGTTTATATATAGCTTTTATATATAGCTCGAATTTTTTGAAAGTGGATTTCGAAATCCTCTTAAAAACTTACTGAATGTAGTGTTAATGCTTTTATATCAATTAAAAATAAAAGCTAAATGTTCTAGCGGAAAATGCAGAGCCAATACATACAAAATTTTTTTGCAAGTTTTCACTTAGCTTTATCGAAAATTATAAGCTACCTAAAACTCCCAAAAGCTACTTGTGCGGTACAATTATACGACCTGATAGAAATAATAGGATTACATATATTGACCCAATCCTTACTTTTACTTTCTTCTTTTAGTATATAAAACATAGGTGGAGAATGTTGTATTCCATCCAAAACTTATACCGGGATTGCACTGGAAAAACACGTTTTAGGATGCTCTGTATAAAATCAATTATAAAAAATCTGATGTGTACCATTCACATGATTTTCTCTATATCCCTGCAACAAATTATTCTTAAAAAGCTTATACTTCTATTAACTTCAGTAAAACATTAGCAGAAATAGCCATATTACTTGCTTCCTTGTAGGTAGAGGTGAAATAAGGGAGTACCATAGGGTCAAGTGATAATCAAAAGCTGGTTGCTATGTCACTGAAGTTCCTTTGTTTGTATGGACAGCACTTGACAAATTCCTGTATGAGAAATGCATGTTTTTCATACCAGAAACCAAAAATAAGGAATGTCACAAAAACGACGAACTCCACGAAAAAAAATTATATAACATACATTGTGTGTTTTATCGTGCTGTACATTTTTTGTTTAGTAAGCTATTGTCCATCTCTTACGGTTTAGCAGTTATTCAAAATTAAGTAAAATTCATTCAGTATAAACTATTCTTCGGAGGCTATTCTCAGAAAATTCAAACTATACATTTTATTTGTCGGGTAAATATCTTTAATATACGATATTTTAATCAAAATCGTTAAATCTATTTTTTAGAAAATCAAAATTTTCGAAAAAAGTTCCATGTAAAGGGTAGCTTGGGGTGGGGGAATTTTTCTCACAATCTTCGTGTCGCATCCCTGGAAGATACTTAAATACCAAGTTTGGTACTTTACCGACTTTTCGTTTTTGAGTTATCGTGTTCAAAGACACACGGACACACACACGGACCTTTTTCTGAAAATACTTTTTTTTGGATACAGGGGACCCTAAAACATATATTTCCGTTGAAATCTCGGTATCGAATTTTTTGGTGGAGTGCAATACCTTCTCTATACACTATAGTGCGTATAGAGAAAGTAAAAAAAGGTTCATATATGTGTGTGTGTTGTATCTGTAAACAACAAAGAAAAATCTGATGTGTTCCATTCACATGACTTTCTCTACATCTCTGAAACATTAATGTTAAAAAGCTTATACTTCTATTTACTTCATGCTAATCGAGAAAAGAAAAACACCTTCAGAAATAGCCTGATTACTTGCTTCCTTGGAAGTAGAAGCAAAATTAGGGAGTTCTATAGTTTAAAATGATAGTCAAAAGCTGGTTGCTATTTCACTGAAGTTCCTTCATTTGTATGGCCAGAGTTGACAAATTTCTTTATGAGAAAAGTAGAAGTTTTTCATAGCTGAAACAAGGAATATCTCAAAAACAATCAGCTCCACGAAAAAAATGTATATAACGTAAATTGTGTGTTATAAGGTGCTCTACATTTGTTGTATGGTAAGTTTTTTTTTCATCTCTTACGGTTTAGCAGTTATGCAAAATTCCGTAAAATTGACCCAGAATAAACTAGTTTTCAGAGGCTATTCCCAGAAAATTCAAAATATACATTTTATTTGTCAGGTAAATATCTTCAATATACGATATTTTAATTAAAATTGTTAGAGATATTTTTAGAAAAAAAAATCGAAAAAAGTTCCATGGAAAGGGTAGTTTGGGGTGGGGGGATTTTTCTCAAAATCTTGTGTCGCATCCCTGGAAGATACTAAACTTAAATACTAAGTTTGGTATTTTACCAACTTTTCGTTTTTGAGTTATTGTGTTCACGGACACACACAAACACAAACACACACACGGGCCTTTTTCTGAAAATACCTTTTTTTTGAATACAGGGGACACTAAAACATATAATTCCGGTATCGAATTTTTTGGTGGAGTGCAATACCTTCTCTTTACGCTATGTACAGAGAGAAAGCAAAAAACGAAAAGTTGGTAAAAAACGAAAAGTTGGTAAAATAACAAACTTGATAATAAAAAATTCAGATCTTCCTGAAATGCTATACAAGACTTTTATATACTTTTTTGTGGAGTTAACTATTTCCGAGATATTCCTTATTATTGGTTTCAATTTTGAAGTATTTAATCCCTTAATCAAAGATAATTTTTTATTACTTTACTTTTTGCATACGTACTATGTATATAGTGTATAGAGAAGGTATTGCATTGTGTCCAAAATTCGATACCGAGATTTCACCGGAAATACATGTTTTGAGACCACCTGAATCCAAAAAAAGCATGTTTAGAAAAATATTCATGTGTGTGTCTGTCTGTCTGTGTATGTGTGTGTGTCTGTGGGCAGCATAGCTCAAAACGAAAAGACCGTTAAATACCAAACTTGGTATTTAAGTTTAGTATCTTCCAAGAAAGTGACACGAACATTTTCAAGAAGATCCCCCCACCCCCAACTACCCTTCAAATGTAAAAATTTTCGAAAATTTTGATTTTCTAAAAAATGGCTCAAACGATTTTGATTAAAATATCGTGTATTAAGGATGTATACGTGGCAAATAATATGTATATCTTGAATTTTCTGTGAATAGCCTCTGAAGACTACTTTATTCTGGATGAATTTTACGGAACTTTGTGTAACTGGTAAACCGTAAGATATAGACAAAAACTTACCCAACAAAAAATGTAGGGCACGTTAAAACACACAATTTATGCTATATGCATTTTTTCGTGGAGTTGATCGTTTTTTAGATATTCCTTGTTTTTGGTTTCATCCTTGAAAAACTTATACTTTTCTCATACAGGAATTTATCAACTCCTGTCCACACAAACAAAGGAACTTCAGTGACATAGAAATCAGCTTTTGACTATTACTTTAAGCTATGTTACTCCCTTTTTTCGCTTCTACTTACAAGGAAGCAAGTAATAAGTCTATTTATGCTAATTGTTTCTTACTTAGCATGAATTAAATAGAATTAACAATAATGTATTGCAGAGATGTAGAGAAAGCCATGTGAATGGAACACACTAGATTTTTTTTTGCTCCTGGTCATGCAAAGAGAACCGAATTTAAAACATAGATCTGCCAGCTTTTAAAAGATTTGATTATCGATATAACGTAGTGCACATCCTTATTTCCCTTCTACTTATAAGGAACTAAGTAATAAGATAATTTATGCTAATGCATATCTTGATTAGCATCTAATAGATATAATAATATGCTTTTGTAAGAATACTTTGTTAAAAAATAGGTAGAGAAAGTCATGTGAGTGGAACACGTATACCACTCCGATTTAAAAAAAAACAAACTAGAAAACAAGTACCATATCGCTTGTTCAATCAGGACACACATTTGTACACTTTAGCCGTAAAACTTGACAAACAGCATTACATATATGTATCTTAGCTTCAAAAAACTACCTCTAAGTACATTCTAAACCCATTTATATATTATGTGTATATATACATAACTTTAGTGCCATTTGACTAATCTGGAGAAATCTATGGATATTTATGCTTTAGGAATGAAATTGGAATGCTACTCACTATTTTCAGAAAACGCCCTATTCTTATTTTCAACCACTTATTTAATGTATTAAACTAATGTGAATAATTTATTTTCTAATTTTACGGAAGAAGTGCACTTTAAATATGCTGAACTGAAAACTTCTGGAGAATGGAAACTTTAGGCTTCACTTATTATAACAAAATGTAACTTTAGGAAGACGACGCAAAACTCCTCACTTTATTAGATGCTTTAAGGCAATAAGTTAAGGAAGTTATCTGAATCGTAAACTAATTCTTGAATGCACGTGCCACGCTGATGCTACCATTGTCCTGACGAAATGTCTCCAAGAATATTTCTCCCGTACATGCAACAAATGTTTAAATGACACACAAAAACGTTCTACGTCAGTACATGACAATAACAAGCATATAGGCATTGTTATAGTTTTCTATATTTCCTGCCTCAGTTGTGGTTTACAAGCTTTCATATTTCTAAAGGTATGATATGACTGTAAAATGAAATATATAAAATCTCCCGTCTCCTATATCAGGTAATAAAGCAAGGTAAGTCTATCATTATAAATAGCTTTTGATTATATAAACGTCGCATGAATACAGGAGAAACTTAATAATATTCACAATAATACGGGTGTTATTTATACTGTGAATGGTAGTGTATGCTGAACATAGATGCGTTCGAACTGATTTGTGTATTATTGTATTGGATACACTTAGCCGGAAGGGTGTTGCACAATAGGTGGCAACAGAACATTTTGGGATAAATATGCAAGGTTTTGTAAAGGAGATATGTAGTGTTTCTCTCAACGGTAAACTGTTCCTCATACTTTTGAAATAATTGTTTTCCTACATTGTGTACAAAGAAATCAATAAAAATTAATTTTAAATAAAACATAAATGAATTTAAATCGGAACCAAGAAAATAATTAATATACTTATAAATAAAATACTGGAATACTCCCTTAAAAATCTGATGTGTACCATTCACATGACTTTCTCTACATCTCTGTAACAAATTATTGTTAAAAAGCTTATGTCTATTTATTTCATGCTACTCGAGAACAAATTAACAGAAACAGTCTTATTACATGGTTCCTTGTAAGTAGAAGCGAAATAAGGGAGTACCATAGGTTAAAGTGATAGTCAAAAGCTGGTTGCTATGTGACATGTTCCTTTGTTTGTATGGACAGGATGAGAAAAGTAAGTTTTTCATAGCTGAAACAAAAACAATAAATGTCTCAAAACTGATCAACTCCGCGAAAAAAATGTATATAACATAAATTGTGTACTTTAACGTGCTCTACATTTCTTGTGTGGTAAGTTTTTATCTAAGTCTTACGATTTAGCAGTTATGCAAAATTCCGTAAAATTCTTCAGAGGCTATTCCCAGAAAATTCAAAATATACATTTTGTTTATCAGGTAAATATCTTTAATATTTAATATTTTAATCAAAATCATTAGAGCCATTTTTACAAAAATCAAAATTTTCGAAAAAAGTTCCATGTAAAGGGTAGGTTACGTTGGGGGGATTTTTCTCAAAACCTTTCTGTCGCATCCCTGGAAAATACTAAACTTAAATACCAAGTTTGGTACTTTACCGACTTTTCGTTTTTGAGTTATCGTGTTCACAGACACACGGTCACACAGACACACACATACACACACACACACGGACCTTTTTGTGAAAATGCTTTTTTTGGATATAAGGGAACCTAAAATATATATTTCCGGTGAAATCTCGGTATCGAATTTTTGGGTGGAGTGCAATACCTTCTCTATACACTATAAACGTAGTGCGTATAGAGAAAGTAAAAATCTGATGTGTTCCATTCACATGACTTTCTCTATATTTCTGTAAATTATTATTGTTAATGAACTTATCTTTTATTTATTTCATGCTAATCGAGAAAAATTAGCAGAAATAGTCTTATTTCTTGCTTTATTGTAAGTAGAAACGAAATAAGGAAATACCATAGGTTAAAGTGAAAGCCAAAAGCTGGTTACTATGAAACTGATGTTCCTTTGTTTGTATGGTCAGGAGTTGACAAATTTCTGTGTGAAAAATCTCATGTGTACTATTCACATGACTTTCTCCATATCCCTGAAACAAATAATTCTTAAAAAGCTTATACTTTTATTTACTTTATGCTAATCAGACAAAAATAGCAGAAATAGTCTAATTACTCGCTGCCTTGTAGGTAGAAGCGAAATAAGGGACAACTGTAGGTTAAAGTGATAGTCAAAAGCTGGTTGCTATGACAATGAAGTTCCTTTGTTTATATGGATAGGAGTTGACAAGTTCCTGTATGAGAAAAGTATACGTTTTTCATAGCAGAAACCAAAAATAAGGAATGTCACAAAAACGACGAACTCCACGAAAAAAATGTATCTAACATAAATTGTGTGTTTTAATGTGCTCTACATTTTTTGTGCAGCACGTTTTTGTCCATCTCTTACGGTTTAGTAGTTATTCCAAATTTAGTAAAATTCATTCAGAATAAACTACTCTTCAGAGGCTATTCCCAGAAAATTCAAGATACAAATTTTATTTGTCAGGTAAATATGTTTAATATACGAAATTTTAATCAAAATCGTTAGAGCCATTTTTGAGAAAATCAAAATTTTCGAAAAAAGTTCCCATGTAAAGGGTAGTTGAGGGTGGGAGGAGCTTTCTCAAAATCTTCGTGTCGCATCCCTGGAAGATACTAAACTTAAATACCAAGTTTGGTATTTTACCGACTTTTCGTTTTTGAGTTATCGTGTTCACAGACATGGACACATGGACACACACACATACACACACACACACACATACACACACGGACCTTTTTGTGAAAATGCTTTTTTTGGATGTTGGGGACCCTAAAACATATATTTCCGGTGAAATCTCGGTATCGAATTTTTTGGTGGAGTGCAATACTTTCTCTATACACTATGTACATAGTGCGTATCGAGAAAGTAAAAAAGTTAAGTTTTTCAAAGCTGAAACCAAGAAAAAGGAATATCTCAAAAACGATAAACTCCACGAAAAAAATGTATATAGCATAAATTGTATGGTTTAACGTGCTCTACATTTTTTGTGGGTTAAGTTTTTTCCATCTCTTACGGTTTAGTAGCTATGAAAAATCCATCCAGAATAAAGTAGTCTTAAGAGGCTTTTCCCAGAACATTCAAAGTTGGTATTTAACAGACTTTTCCTGACTGAAAGATAGGAATATTTTTCTAAAAATGCTTTCCTTTTCGGATTCAGCAAGTGTCAAAACATATATTTCCGGTGAAATCTCGGTATCGAATTTTTGGTTTTAATACAATACTTTCTCTACACTGCAAATTGTACGTGCAGAGAAAGTAAGAATGCAATGCCATAGGCGGATTTGAACTACGGATTTTCTGTTCTCTGGTCAGTTGCTCTAACCACTGAGCCAGCATGGCAATGTGCTGCTACAGCATAACATTTCCAAATCGACTCTCGTTGTTATCTGGTAAACCACCTCAGGAGATTTGAAATTATTTTGACATGACGTACCCAAATGGCGACTTCCAAGCCTTTAAGTTCCAGCTTCGCAATAATCCTGATACTGGTGAAATGAGCCGCAGAAAGTTTTTATACAACGAACTTTTTTGATAGGTAAAATTGAATTGCCATTATCAAGGGCTAACTTCACGCCAAAGTGGACTAGGTGTACACATTAATGATACAACACACAGTGAATTTGAAATTACTTTCTCACTAATGAAAACCTTATGCTCACACTGAGTACGATAAGGAATGTAAGCTGCAATGGGCAACTAAATAGATTGTGAAGTGTTCGAATGGTTATGTCATTTTACTAATCCATTTGGCGAACAAATCCGTGCTCTCATGAACAGCTGCTTTCTTGAGCGACACGAGCATAGCTGTACAGCCAACTGGGGTCACAACAAAAGTTTACCAACTAATTGCAGTTTTGGATTGTTTTTTTTTTTCACACAAGCCATGTGTAGAACAGGAGTTGGATAGGTAGAGTCAGACTGAAAAATTCAATGCCATAGCTGGGATTTGAATTTTTCAGTCTGACTCTACCTATCAAATTGCAGTGTCTTCAGCAATATCGGTAGCAGATATGGAAGCTGCGATTATCACCTGCAACAGCTCAGTGGATGAACTTAAATCTTCAGAGTGAAACATTGATGGCCATCAAGAAAGATAGTCTTTCTCCCCTCCTTTTTTATTTGAAATTGCTGATGTTATCCTGGTAATTAACAGTATCGTTAAAAAGCATATTTTCCTTCTCTTCAGTGGGCTTCTGAACTGATTTGAAGCTGTGCGTCTGGGAAAATATGGACTTACAAGAGTCTGTGTTGCAACTTGTTGTATAGGAAAGAGACTTGCTAAGCTCTTTCTTCTTCTAAAGCATTGATTACCCTGTACAATAAGTTTTTTAGCATTAAATTAATTACATAATTTTGTTCTGATTTTTTTGGTAAATATATATGAAATAACTGAATTTAACTTTTTTAGAGCATGCAAAGATCATTTAGAAAAAGAGGACTTCAGACGCTATTCCGAATACAGCAAATACAGTTTATTTGCCATGTAAACATCTTTAATATATGCCATTTTAATAAAAATCGTTAGTCATTTTTTACAAAATGGATAATATCGAACAATTTTTCATGTAACAGTTACTTTGGCGTAGGCAATTTTTTTGAAAATCAAAACGTAAATACCAAGTTTGTTACTTAACCGACTTTCGTTTTTGAATTATCTGTCGACACACATTCAGACAAACAACATACTTTTTTTTCTAAAAGAGTTTTTTTTTTGATTTAAAAACCCTCAAAGCGTTTATTTGTGGTGAAATCTTGATATCGTATTTTTGGGTGGAATACTATTCCTTCTCTATTCTCTCCTATTAAGTACCTCGTACATGCGCATCAGAGAAAGTAATAATGTATTCCGTTAGAGAGATAGAGAGAGGAGAGAGAGAGAGATACAGAGAGGGAGCTGAGAGAGAACGAGGATGTGCTAAAGTAGCCGGTCCACATGGCCACGCTCGCTAAGGCGTCTAGCTTTGGTGCTTCGTGGGCAGGGGACCGTGGATTCGAGTCCCGCTTTGGTCATCGGTGTTATATGTGTATATGTTTGTGTAAAGGAGCAGTAAATCAGTAATCGTACAGCCAACTCCGTAAATTTAGGGAAGGGAAATGTAAACAGAGGTATACAGCGCTGGAGTCCTGACCAGACTCCGAGACTGTATTTTTTTAAAAAAAAAAAAAAAAAAAAAAAAAAGTCTTGTTTTAATTTCTTAATCCATTGGGTCTTTACATTAAATTACCAATAGGTAGGAAACAAAGTAAGGGTGTATTTTAAGATGCGAAATACTACTTATTAAGTAATTCTCGATATGCCACACAGAATTACTATGATTACATTGAATTTATCTTTCAGCTCTTTAGGATTGTTCATATATTTTCTATGGAATATTTTGTTGCACTCTCCAACCTAGAGAACAAGGTAATTTGCCAACCGGCCTTGTTATAAAGCATTGTCGTATACAGATCCGAGATCAGTCAGCAGAAAAACAGGCTATCAAGCTGCTATCAATAGTAAAAGTATTTCGGAGGCGATCAATACGAATTTCAAGATGCGATAAAATGAAGAAGATTGCAATAAAAGAAAATATGATGGTGGAAATGAACATTGGAGAAAATAAAAGAAAGGGTCTAAATGCCTTAGACACCTCATACGATTGGAAGACAATAAATATCGAGGAAAGTCCCTAAATGAGAGGCTGGAGGAAGAAATGGAAACGGTGGACCATGAGGATATTGGAAGTACGGAAGTGTTACTAAAGAGAATGCATTAGACTCGAGTTTCTCTATCTATAATGCAAACAAACTATTCTTACAAAATATTAATATAGCTAAATATAATAATAGCTAAATATTTGTTTTATTTTTCAGAAAATCAAACTTTTCGACAACTATTCCACATTGGGGGCATTTCCTTGAAAATCTTCGAGTCGCATTCTTGAAAGATACTGAACGTAAACGCCCAGTTTGATATTTCACCGACTTTTCGTTTTTAAGCTATAATGCCCAAAGTCACACACAGGGATATTTTTAAAAAATGCTTTTTTGGGGTTTCTGGGGGCTCAAAACATGTAGTTCCGATGAAATCTCGGGATCAAATTTATGGTTGGATTACAATACCTTCTCAATCTAGTGTGTACATTTTACATACGTGCTAGAGAAGGTAAGAAGAAACAATTGCTTTATGTTTTTAAAACAATTTAAAGTCAACAGAAGCCGAAATTAGTATAATAAATTAATAACCAATAATAAAATAGTATCTACATATATAAATAATGATAAATTATATATAATATTAATAAATAAAGTTACTGTTCCTTCCTTCTTAATTGCCAATGTTCCCATTAAATCCCTCACCTCCACCCAGTATTGTAATATAACCGCCCTAAACAAATTTACAGATATGCTAAGGAATAATGCGCTATTGTGTGTCGTAAAAAAGCTTAGCAATAAAACACTTCTTCCTAGTTGTGTAAATCTTGCTTCCCTGACTCGCTGTGATAAATATGCTGAATAGTTTTACTACAAAGAGGCAATTAAAATAAGGGAAGATAATATTTTAAAAAATATTTGCAAGGTACCCGCTAATATGCCAGATATTAAATTATAACCAAACCTCGCGCACTTTAGACAGCAAAATCCTCATTTAGTGGGTTTTAGCGGTTGGAAAATATTGTAAACACTGGAATGGGACATGCACATGCACATGCACATGCTTTTGCAACCTATATATTGGGCCAACTATGTTCCCATTCCTCTACTCCACCACAAAATGAATACAACCTCTTTACCAGAAATATTTTCTGGACTTTTCACCATCGCAGAACTAATCTCGATGTGTTTCCCAAAGCTCTTAATCCATTTCAGTTTTATTGTTTTCTCAAGTGGGGAAACACTTTTTGTTTTATCTCTCTTATGGTCATGAAAAGCGAGTCGTACTTCAATTGTTTCACACATCAACCAGCTTTTAAAATATTCGGTTTATCACATTTATTATTTTCCTTTCTACTTACAATGAAGCAAGTATTAAGGGCAACTTTGCTAATGTTTACCTCAATTAGTATGAGTAGATAAAAGAATAATCTTTTATAGAGAAGATCATGTCAATTAGAACACATAATATTTTTTCTATAACAATAGGCCCCAACTTCTAATGAGATTGTAAAATTGCACCACTTTTAAACTGTTTGCAAGGCTAGCATATATAATTATATTGCATGGATACATAAATAAATATACATATCAGTAATTGGAGTATTAAATGCATTTTATTATCTGCAAAAAAGAAGTAAATATATGTAGTATATGGAATTTAAATTTCCCACACATTATGGCATCAGCGGGAAATGTATAAAAACACTATCGGCGAAGAAAGAGTATTTCCACATTCTCGGTTTTGCAATGTGGAAATATTATATTGCAATAATAATCCAACAGAGCAATAAAACGGAATTTTCTTCATAGCAGCGTAAACGCTAAACGCTAATCGGTAGAGATAAGCTCAACTGGTTAGGCGCTGGCTTTCTGATCCCAAGGTCGCGGGTTCAAACTTGACCCTGAAGGATGGTTTCTAAATGTGCTTAAATCGACAGTCACATGTCAATAGATTTACTTAAAGGGCAACCAGGGTGATGTGGGCTTTTCGCAGAAAATTCAAGATACAAATTCTATTTTTCATGAAAATATCTTAAATATGGGTACACCACAATAACCAAAATCAAGTCATTTACAGAATAAAAATCTAAAGTGTTCCATTCACATGGCGTTGTCTCATTTATGTAAGAAATTATTGTTAAAAAGCTTTTTCTGCTATCAACTTCTTGCTTGTCGAGAAAAGATTAACAGAGATCGTCTAAAATTAGAGAAATTGTCGTATTACTTGCTTCCTTGATAACTGTTAGGGAAATAAGGGGAATCACAGGGTTAAAAACGATAGTCAAATCTTTCAAAAGCTATTGCCATGTGACGAACATCTATTTATTTCCATGGATAGGAGTTTACAAATTACCTTATGAGTTTAAAACAAGGAATATCTCGGAAATGGTCAATTCCACGAAAAAAATGTATTTACCATAAATTGTGTGTTTTAACGAGATCTATATTTGTTTTGAATAAGTTCTTTTCTATCTCTTACTGTTTGCTACTTATGAAAAAATCAGCAAAGTTCATCCATAACAGGGTGTTATTCAGAGATTATCCCCAGAAAATTCAAGATATGCATTTTATATGTCATGCAAGGTATTTTAATCAAAATCGTTAGAGACATTTTTTAAAAAATCAATATTTTACACATTTTTTCCATGTAAATGATAGTTTGATGTGGGGAGTTTTAATCAAAATATTCATGTTGCATCCTTGTAAGGAGTACACCTTCTCTATATATGTACTATATAATATGTAGAGAAAGTAAAATGAGGGGTGTGGAAATTTATTTTAGTCTTCTTGTTGCTCCTTTGAAGACGCGGAATGTATACCGAGTTTTTTATTTATTCGATATATGAAAGTGTGCTGAGCTCTTTTCTCCTCCCCACTCTCGCTCTCTTACACACACACACACACACACACTCACACATACATGGAATTTCTAAAAAGGGTTTCTTGTTTGCATTTAGGCGCATTAAAATATGTATTTGGGGAAGACCTGTCCGTCCTCGGGTGAAAATTTGTAGTTAAATGGGACAAATAGATTGCTTACGTAAGTAAGTAGCAGGAAAAGTTAAAGGGAAAACTTTCTCCATATTATACATTTTCATAATATTGTACCAAGGCTTATTCTTTTCTACATTATCCATTTTCTTTTAAACTTATAAACATTAGACGCAACGTTTCCAATATAGATTTATAATAGGCATTGAAGAGTTGGCACACCTGAGCTGCTTGTTTAGATTCTTCTACGGACGACCTAAGCGTGTAACCTGAGAGAGGGTTGCTCTCGTCTCTTGTTTGGTTAACAGTTGCCGATCGCTGCGTTTCACCAGGGAATACGTGTAATTTGCTTTGGACAATAATTCTTTTTTAAGGTGGGTTTTGTGCAACGGAGGAAGAGATTCGGTGAGTTTGTTGTGTAATTATACACTTTTAATTTATATAGTTATATTACTTTGGTGGTGTTGATTGTCGCTAACAATATTTTATTGGAAGTCCGGTTTTGGGGTTTTAATAGTAATTTATTTGTGCAGTTAAACAACGTACTGTTAAATTTTGCATACTGCCTAGACGTTACAATTATTTACGGCAATGATTATACATGAGTTGTTAATAGTGAGTATAATGAGTTATACCTATTTTAAATAACAATTATTCTGCTCATTCTTGAGCAGTGATTACCATTCTTGAGCCTACTTGTTACTGGTAGAGATTATTTTCAGGCCTACTTTTGTAGGCTGGTTTTACACATATTAGCTTTCCGTTACGCTTTAATTATTGTTTGGATAGTTCGTATTTCGTAATATTACATTCGTTAATTTTTGGGCTATGTTGTTGCACATTTCATTTCTTTTGAATTAGTCCCCTATTTAACGGGTACCTACGACACTTTCTTTTAACTTAAATGGTCCAATCCCTTCCCATCCCATTTCTCGATGTGTTTACTACACGTTATTACACTAACATTAAATCGTTTATTGTGTGCGGTTAGTAAACATAACCTGTTTATAAAATTCAGCTCTTTGCTATGGCCCACGTTTTAGTGCCACATGTTTAATTGTGCTCTAGAAGATGCATTCACAATTGTATGTCTATATTTGCATAGTTTCCTTTGTTACTTATTATGAAACAATATTTCCTTCATGCACAATCCATGCATATTATACTAGTATGTAGGTTATTATGCAGAGCTTGGGCCCCCCGAAAAATCGAATGAAACTAAGCGATTGACTGACTTTGTATTTGTGATAACGATTTCAATTTTATTTGCGGTCAAACTTAGCTTTTTACTACAGACAAATTCGTGTGCATGCTGAGACGGTTAGTATTTTGCGTATATAATGGATATTTACCAAATAATTATATATAAACGAGTATTATATAATTAATACACGATATTTTATAGAGTTCAGAAACATATTTCTCCACCAACTACTACCACAATAGAAAATTAGAAACATAAATTTATTTACGCACACTAACCTTAATTAGTGCCTAATATGATGACATTAAATGCAACGTTCAAATTCACAAAGTACCACAATAAAATAGTTATTTTATAATACTATTAGTAAATAAAAACACATTTCACCTTTAAAAATAAAGTATAAAGCCAAATACAAAAAATTTGATGTGTACCATTCACATGACTTTCTCTATATCCCTGCAACAAATTATTCTTAAAAAGCTTATACTTCTATTAACTTCATGCTAATCAGTAAAACATTAGCAGAAATAGCCATATTACTTGCTTCCTTGTAAGTAGAGGGAAATAAGGGAGTACCATAGGTTAAAGTGATAATCAAAAGCTGGTTGCTATGTCACTGAAGTTCCTTTGTTTGTATGGACAGCAGTTAACAAATTCCTGTATGAGAAATGTATAAGTTTTTCATAGCAGAAACCAAAAATAAGGAATGTCACAAAAACGACGAACTGTACGAAAAAAAAAATATATATAACATAAATTGTGTTTTATCGTGCTCTACATTTTTTGTGTAGTAAGGTTTTGTCCATCTCTTACGGTTTAGCAGTTATTCAAAATTTAGTAAAATTCATCCAGAATAAACTACTCTACAGAGGCTATTCCCAGAACATTCAAGATATACAATTTATTTGTCAGGTAAATATCTTTAATATACGAAATTTTAAACAAAATCGTTAGAGCCATTTTTGAGAAAAACAAACTTTTCGAAAAAAGTTCCATGTAAAGGGTAGTTGGGGGTTGGGGGATTTTTCTCAAAATCTTCATGTCGCATCCCTGGAAGATATTAAACTTAAATACCAAGTTTGGTATTTTACCTACTTTTCGTTTTTGAGTTATCGTGTTCACAGACACACGGACACACACACATACACATGGACCTTTTTCCGAAAATGCTTTTTTTAGATAAAGGGTACCCTAAAACATATATTTCCGGTGAAATCTCGGTATCGAATGTTTTGGTGGAGTGCAGTACATTCTCTATACACTATGTACATAGTGCCTATAGAGAAAATAAAAAGTCAGAATAATAATGTGTGAGCTTTGAAAAGACAATGAATAGAAATCGAGTAAACTTGGAATTCATTACAGTGCATTACAAGATATTTTTACTGTATCGAAAGGAAAGGTTCTCCTCCTGTAACTCAAAATATGTTTGAATCATCCACAAATTTCTACAGTTTCCTTTAGAATTTTGGACATTTTCCAATCTACACTGCCTTTCAGTGTTCATTAGTTTATCTGCTAGCAAAAACTCAACGAAGCCAGGTAGTGAGCAATTATACATAGTGCAACACGTTTCGAAACGGGCTGTAGACACCACGCCTACTCGATCCCGTCACCTATACTCTGTGTGCACCAAACCTCAATCCGGCAAATTCGTGACCCCGGACTAGATCTAATCATTATCATATAAAAAGCTCTCACTTATGTCACTATGGATGCCGAATTATAAAATTGTTCCTAGAATCGATATTACTAAGATTGTATGAAATATATCATCTCGTTAATAATTTTAACATGATATTCCTGAGAACTGTCGTCTATATATGAGACAGAGATGCAGTGGTAACAAAATCTTTAACATCAACTACTTATTGGATAGGTAGAGTCAGACTGAAAAATTCAATGCCATAGCCGGGATTTGAACCACGGATCTCCCAATCTCGAGCCGGTTGCCCTGCAATTGATTTACAATGACAACATGCCGGCATAGCATTGAATATCTCAACTGACACGCATGTTTCCCGGTAAACCACAAGGTGATCTCAAATTATTTTTGAGATGATAACCCCCATGGCGACTTATAATGTTGTAAGAACTTTAAATCCCAGGATTCATAATATAGCAAATGGTTAGGATCTATTAGTGGTTTACCGGAAAACATGCGAGTCATTGAGAAATGTAATGCTATGCCGACATGTTCCCGTGGTAGTTCAGTGGTAGAGCAACCGGCTAGAGATCGGGAGATCCGTGATTCAAATTGAATTTTTCAGTCTGACTCTACCTATCCAACTCCTGTCCTACACACAGCTTGTGGGAAAAAACAATTAAATCAATATCAACTACCTATGTCATAAAATGCTGTTACATGCTGGATACAGAAGCTGAAGTATCTCTCTTTAATGCATCTTTTACTTCCTTAGTGTTTAAACTGGTGCTGACCCGGATTTTTCGACTTGAAATATCAGCCACATTTTCTCCACGAACAACGAAAAGCTAGTCTCTCCTCACTTTCAGTGAGATAAATATTTATGCCGTTGGTTCCAAAGACTGGTGCGGAAGATAAGAGATTTGGGCTGGAAAACCGCGTAGATGGTTTTCGCTTCCATTAGCTCTGAAAGTGCTCTACTCATACGTTAGCGGTATACATTGGGATACGTCAGTGGGCTTGGAACATCCGTTCGATCGCAGACTAAGGAAGGCGCTGTTGAAAGCTTCGCAGAAAATGTAGAAATTAATGTTTTATATCGTGAATATTCCACTACTCTCACCGGTTTTACTTTCTCTCCCCTTCAGCTGTTAGGTGATGACGATAGCGATTAATTACGCCCAAAAATCGACAGAGATTTCACTGGAAATGCATGTTTTGAGGCCAAGATTTCCCCACCCCCAAAACATTTTTACTTTCTCTACACGTACTATGAAGGTATTGTACTCCACCAAAAAATTCTATGTCGAGATTTCACCGGAAATACCTGTTTTGAGGTTCTGAGTCCAAAAACAGCTTTTTAAAGAAATCTTATGTTTTCCATTCACATGGCTTTCTCTATATCTCTGCAATAAATTATTGTTAATAAGCTTGTTCTTCTATTTAATTCATGCTAGGTGAGAAAAAATTAGCATTAATAGACTTATTACTTGCCTCCTTGTAAGTAGAAGCGAAAAAAGGGTGTACCATAGCTTAAAATGATAGTCAAAAGCTGGTTGTTATGTGACTGAAGCCCCTTTGTTTGTATGAACATGAGTTGGCTAATTAAATACAATATAATCGTTAGAGCCATTTTCGAGAAAATTAAAATTTTCGTTATTTTTTCCGCGTAAAGCGTAGTTGGGGTGGGGAATTTTCTTGAAAATCTTCGTCTCGCATCCTTGGAAGATACCAAACTTAAATACAAAGTTTGGTATTTAACGGTTTTTTCGTTTTGGGGTAATGCTGACCACAGAAATACACACACGCGGGCCTTTTTCTAAAAATCCGATGTGTTACACTCACATGATTTTCTCTAGCTGCTCTACAATCTTCTTACAAAAGATTATTCTTCTTTTTACACAATGCTAATGAGATAAACATTAGCAGAATGTTCTTATTACCTAGTTCCTTCTAAGTAGAAGGGAGCTATGGGGAATTTTCATGAAAATCTTCGTCTCGCATCCTTGGAAGATACCAAACTTAAATACAAAGTTTGGTATTTAACGGTTTTTTCGTTTTGGGGTAATGCTGACCACAGAAATACACACACGCGGGCCTTTTTCTAAAAATCCGATGTGTTACACTCACATGATTTTCTCTAGCTGCTCTACAATCTTCTTACAAAAGATTATTCTTCTTTTTACACAATGCTAATGAGATAAACATTAGCAGAATGTTCTTATTACCTAGTTCCTTCTAAGTAGAAGGGAGCTATGGGGAATTTTCATGAAAATCTTCGTCTCGCATCCTTGGAAGATACCAAACTTAAATACAAAGTTTGGTATTTAACGGTTTTTTCGTTTTGGGGTTATGCTGACCACAGAAATACTCACACGCGGGCCTTTTTCTAAAAATCCGATGTGTTACACTCACATGATTTTCTCTAGCTGCTCTACAATCTTCTTACAGAAGATTATTCTTCTTTCTACACAATGCTAATGAGATAAACATTAGCAGAATGTTCTTATTACCTAGTTCCTTCTAAGTAGAAGGGAGCTAAGGGGATGCACTAGGCTAAAGTGATGGTTAAATATTTTAAAAGCTATCTTTATGCGATTGTCATTGCAAATCGCTTCTTTGCTTGCCCAGGAGTAAAACAAAAGAAAAAGGGACGCTTCAAGTCTGAGAAATGAAACCAATTCTCAGACTTACAATTGAAACCAATTAAATGAATATCTATTTAACGGTTAGTTCCATTAAAAAAACGTAAAGCACATAAATTGTGTATTTTGACGATTCCTATATTTTTTCTATAGTAAGTTTTTGTCTGTCTCTTACGGTTTAGCAGTTAAGAAAAAATCGGCAAAATGTATGCAGAATAAGGAGGAATTCAAAGGCTTCTCCCACAAAATTCAAGATATACATTTTATTTGGAATGTAAAAAGCTTTAATTTAAGGGATTTTTAATCAAAATCGTTAGCCATTTTTAAGAAAATTAAAATTTTCGAACATTTTTCATATTAAGGGTAGTTAGTGCTGGGGGGGGGGTTTCTTGAAAATCTTCATGTCGCATCCTTGGAAGATATTAAACGTAAATACCAAGTTTGATATTTAAATGCCAATATTGTTTCTGAGCTATGCTGTCCACAGTCACATGCCGGACCTTTTTTTAAAAATGTTTTTTCGGGACTCATGGGACCCCAAAACATATATTTCCGGTGAAATCTCGGTATCAAATTTTTGGGTGCATTACAATACCGTCTTTATACACGATATACATAGTACGTGTAGAGAAAGTAAAAACGAAAAATACTCCATGGGTGAGAGAGGTCGGCTACGAAATTTGAACCCATGCCCTCCCAAATACCAGTTCCCGGCTTTTTTTTTTTTTTTTTTATTAAAATACAGTTCCGGAGTCTGATCGGGACTCCGGCGCTGTATACCCTACTTTTTATTTACCTAATTTGTTTACTTTGATTACTGTTTAATTACTGAATTTCTGTTTTACCTTTTACACACACATACACAAACATATAACGCCCATGCCCAAGGTGGGACTCGAACCCACGATCTCCTGCGGCTTGGTTGATAAAGAGTTGTGTTATCTCTAATTTCTAAACGAACAAGAGAAGAGAAGTATGTGCTTTATGTTGTTCAAAACTGTTCTTTACTTCTATGTTCTCAAAGCCACAAATGGTGTTCCTGAGAAATATGTTCAATTCTAATGGCACTTTTGTTCATAAACAAAAGCTGTCGATATCTTTGCTAGTTCTGAACTTACCAGAGTGTATATTATATTTCCACGTCCCTTAGCGCATTTCAAAAATTTCTCACCACAGCAAAAAGTCCACATAAATATCCTTAGGAAACATTGTGGTTGTTTCCGTCTCTTATCTTGCACTTTCTTCCTTTTTATAATGTTGTTTTGTTTTCTTGTAGCACGTGTAGGTTTACTGTATCCTTCCGCTTCTCTCTTTCATAAATTGTGGCGATGGCGCAGTAAAACGGGTGTTTATGAAGGTGTTTCTTGTTTCTCCTTCCCACGGCGCTACAAATAGAAGTGATGTATTATTATTGCTGTCTTCCGTATTTTATCAGCACTTACAGGATCTCGGATATTGCGTTTGCGTTAGACATATGTTTACTTTGCTTTCCTCGAGAAAACGTGCTCTAATAGTTTTAAGCACCCAGAGAGGTTGAATAAAACCAGGTTGCCGAAGCACAGAAAACGATTTCCAAGAAGGAAATAACAATTTATCACTCCAGTTCCGATTTATCTCCATAAAACCAGAATTCAGAAAAACGACTTTATGGTTTCCAAAGTATAATAATTCATTGGTTAAAGTTAACAAAAATATCCTTTTACTTTCTCTACATCTACTAAGTACTTAATGTATAGATAAGGTAATATATTCCACCAAAACTTCGATATCGAGATTTCACCGGAAGTATGTTTTAAGGTCCCCTGAATCCAAAAACAAGAACATTTTTAAAACATGTCCATATGTGTGACTTTAGACAGCATTGCTCAAAAACTAAAATACCTTTAACTACCAATCTTAGTATTTTCCAAGGATGCGACATGAAGATTTTTAAGAAAATCTCCCACGCCTCAAACTACCACTCTTTTTGGGAAAATTTTTTGAAATTTTGTTTTATTAAACAATGAGTTTAACGGTTTTGATTAAAATACCGTATATTATTGATTTTCTTGGCAGTGTTTAACGCGCGCTTTTGTTACTTGTGGCAGTGCTGCACCGGTGGAATGCGATGGCGGGGGAAACCGGAGAACCTGAAGAAAAACCGCCCCTATGCCACTTTGTCCACCACAAATCTCACAAGTGGTCGCTTAGGATCGGACCGTCTATTTGGGCGGCCACAGACCCAGCCGTTTAAAATATATATATTTACATCACAAATAAAATGTATATCTTATATTTTCTGGGAATAGCTTGTTCATTCTGAATGCATTTTGCCATATTTGTCATAACTAGTATACCTAAAGAAATAAACAAAGACTTACTGCACAAAAAATGTATATCTCGTTAACAGACACAATTTATGTCATATGTATTTTTGTTGTAGATTAACCGTTTCCAAGATAATTGTTGTTATTGGTTTCAAGTTTAAGCTACTTAATGTTTCTGAAACTCACTATTGCTTACTGCTGGCTTTGCAAAGCGAACCGAGCTTCAACTGTTCGCATAGCAATCAGATTTTAAAATATATGACTATCGCTTGAGCCATATTTTCCTTCTGCTTACAAGGAATCAAGACAACTTATGCTAATGCTTATGTCGATTGGCCATCTTCTTAGCACGGTGGTAGCGTTGCTGCTTGCCAAGCGGGAAACCTGGGTTCGATTCCCAGTACCGGGGTAAGGATTTTTCCCCCGCAGGGAAACCTGGGGGCCAATTGAGGAGCTACTTGATAGAGAAATAGAGCTCCAGGTCGTGAAGGCCGCACTAGCTGGCCGGGGGGGATCTTAGCGCTGACCATGTCTCACCCCCAATACTGCAATCCATCCGTGACGTCTGTAATAGACCGAGATGGCGGACGCAGCGGCCGGGCGGTAGCTGTGCCAAGGAGTCAACTTATATCGATTAGCATGATTATGTAGATAAAAGAATCTCTTTTGTAGGAGGGTTTGTTTGCAGAATGGGTAGAGAAAGTGATGTGAATGTAACGCACATGGATGCTTGAAAAAAAAAAAAAACATATCTGCAGGAATATCATTTTTCTACTGGCGAATCCATAATAAGAGACTTTTAGATACCGCATAACAGCTGAACAGAAACACCAACACCAATTAATATTTCTAAATAACTTAATTTAAGCAAAAGGTTATTTAACATAAATTGATATTTTAATGGACTATACACGTTTCTCAAACTAGGATTTTTCCATCTCTTCATTATTTATGAGATATTAAAATCACTCAAAACCCATTAGAATGAACATTTAGCTCATCTTTTTCCAAAATTTAAAATACGCATTTTATTAGCCAATTAGATATTTTTGAAAATACGCTTTTTACTTAAATAGTCAAGCCAATCTTGGAAAAATCCAAAATTACCAAACTCTTTCATTTAAAGGGTAGGTTGTAGTAGGATATATTCTTTTAAACATTTACTAAGGCTAAAATATATGTTTATCGCACGCGCATACACAGTTCGACAGCGAGATTTCCCCAGAATTATATGTTTTGGGTGTTCCTGAATCCGAAAAAAGAGAATTTCTAAAAAAAAAAAAAAAAAGCATTTGTGTGTTTGTGTGAATAGTATAAATTAGAAACCTAAAGTCGCGTAGGTGTTTAATTTCAGCATATCTAAGGACACGCAATGAAGAGCTTAAAGATTCTTCTCCCATCCAAAATACCTTCATACGAAAAACGTTTCGGTATTTTTTTTTATTTTTTCAAAATGGTTCACAAAGTTTGGACAAAGATACCCATACTTAAGATATTTGCATTAGGATTAAATGTGTTGAATTTTCCTGGTAGTACCTGTTAAGGTTTCTTCATTCTAAATGCATTTTGAGTTTAGTAAACCCTGAGAGAAAGAGAGAAAGACAAATTCCTACTAAAAAACTCCAAAATAGTTACTAATGTTCAAAAAACTCTGCTATTTATTTAAATTTTCAAATATTTATACTTCATTATCAAATACCTACTATTTTAGTGATTAGTTAAACAGAATGGAATTGAAAAATACTTCTTATATATTCCTTTATCCAATTTTATATTTCTTTGAACTTAATCCAATGCGAAAATGTGAATTAAAGTCTACAGAAGGATACAATTCTGGTAGCATAGTTTGTAGAAGTGTGAGTACAGAAGTCATGTAAATACAAAATATCAGAAATCTTTAATTCTTGCAGGAATACAAATGAACAATGTCTTAGATCATAATGTAGATTTACTGTAATCTTCAAAAGTTTTGATTGGACAATTACCATGTATAGCCTAATTGTTGTTTTAAATATTCTTTTTTATTGTATACTAAGATGTAGTAGAAAAACAGTCTTGGTTATAAAAACATCTTTAGTTTTTGAAACCATTCATTTGAGACTTAAGTGCTAAGAGTCGTTATGGCCGAAAACTTGGAGGCCTGCACAGAAAGTTATTTGGTTTCTCGCCCACTGATATGATTATTAAGTATTGATGGTGAGGAAAGTACTTCTCCTTAAAGAATATAACTTCTCATTTAATTTCATGGCTATGCCTAACAGCATGTTCAGTATAAGGCAATAAACAATATTATTACTTTCTCTATACGCACTATGTACATAGTATATAGAGAGGGTATTGCACTTCACCCAAAAATTCGATAGCGAGATTTCACAGGAAATATATGTTTTAGGGTCCCCAATATCCAAAAAAAGCATTTCCACAAAAAGGTCCGTGTGTATGTATGTCCGTGTGTCTGTGAACACAATAACTCAAAAACGAAAAGTCGGTAAAATACCAAACTTCGATTTAAGTTTAGTATCATCCAGGGATGCGACACGAAGATTTTGAGAAAAATCCCCCCACCCCCAACTACCCTTTACATGGAACTTTTTCGAAAAGTTTGATTTTCTCAAAAATGGCTCTAACGATTTTGATTAAAATTTCGTATACTAAACATATTTACCTGACAAATAAAATGTATATCTTGAATTTTCTGGGAATAGCTTCTGAAGAGTAGTTTATTCTGGATGAATTTTACTGAATTTTGAATAACTGCTAAACCGTAAGAGATGGACAAAAACTTACAACACAAAAATGTACAGCATATTAAAACACACAATTTATGTTATATACATTTTTTTCGTGGAGTTCGTCGCTTTTCAGACATTCCTTATTTTTGGTTTCTGTTATGAAAAACGTATAATTTTCTCATACAGGAACTTGTCAACTCCTATCCATATAAACAAAGGAACTTCATTGGCATAGAAACCAGCTTTTGACTATCACTTTAACCTATGGTTGTCCCTTATTTCGCTTCTACTTACAAGGAAAGGAGTAGTAAGACTATTTCTGCTAATTTTTTCTGATTAGCATAAAGTAAATAGAAGTATAAGCTTTTTAAGAATAATTTGTTGCAGGGATATGGAGAAAGTCATGTGAATGGTACACATCAGATTTTTTTTATCTTTATTTTTTCTCCTCCTTTGCAAACAATTACCTTTGCAAAGTTGAATCATTGTCCGGTAGTATGTATATTAGTGATGTTGGTAACTTCTTGACAGAGACAATATTACATTTCATTTACTCTACCATCTGGCTACAATAGATAAAATATTTAAGTTTCTCTTTAAATATCCATTTTGATGTACAGTGAACCCCAAATTACAGTACTTTACAATAAAAAAGATCTGTGTATATCTCCCACCAAAATCTATTCTCTAGACGACATTTCTTGGTATTTTAACATTTCTAGAAAATGACTGGCGGATATGATTAGAATATTTATATTTAAATATTTTATGTGACTGATATAACCTATATTCATACTGTTCTGTGAATAACTTGTACAGTCTCCTCTTATTTTAGAAATATTTTTGTATAGACTTACCTAACTGTTAAAGCATAAGACATCACCTTAGTATTCAAAACTACAATTCGTGAAAAAATATTTTTGTGGCATTAGCAATTTTTGAGATATTAATTGCAATTTATTCAAAGTTTTCAATGTTTAATCATACATTTTTGAAGTGAACAGACGCACTTTTTGTTTTTGTGATGTACAGGTTTTTAGGGGTATAGCTTTAAATATTTAGATAAGCAATGTACTTTAGTGCATATCCTCTTCGGAGTGTACTTGTTAAATCTTCCTACAAACCAATCACATAATTTACTACCCGTTGTGTTTTGCATGATCTTAACTGCGCCGCAAAATGAACGACTCCTGTCAGTATGGATTATCCGCTTTGTTTCCAGTTTTCACACCTCAATACGTGACCTGTTATCCTAGGTAGTGGTGGAGTCGTAGACTCTGCAGAAAGGGTTCAAACTCGGTTCCGATACAACATTCGTTATAGCGAGACCCGTCCACTTAGGTTACTCCTTCAGACTCGCGGTTTCAGAGAAAATAATCATAACTCTTGTGTATTTCATGCTTACTTGAAGGTATTACGCAACCTGGAAACATAATACTATTAATAATAAATAAATAAAATTATAAATATGCAAATGAAGACCTTTTATGTAATGTTGCTCATTACATTGTTCTTATACAAATAAAAGTATCTGCATTTTTACTTCTAATAGCCCATATAAACTTTAGCATCCCGCATTTTAATGATTTTACAATCGTTTTAGACTCCTCCATCCGTCAAGGATCTTCAATTAAATGTGTAATGACATTATTTCTATATTATCTCGATTAGCATGAAATATAAAGATAAATATTTTGTTTAGTATATTTGTAGAAATCATAGAACTAAATGGTAGTGGGAAGAGAAAATCACGCGAATGGAACACATGCGATTTTTATAAGGTGTGATGTTTATAAGGTATTTTTATAAGGCAGTTCTAGTACTAGTTCAAGAATACAAAGAAATACATACCATAAGAAAACTATCTTGGATGCAGGACATTTATTCAGATTCAAAATTAAACATATTTAATTTTACGCATAAATGTATTAATATATATCTATTAGGACCTTTCAATCTTGCAGTACAAAACAGAAAAACCTCTCATGCCTATCTTGGATAAATTCGCCGCCTCCCCAGGGAGGGACATAGCACAGTTTTAGTACTAATTAACACAATTGTATACGAAAGCTTTTTATTCGCTTAGGGTAAAATGTTTATGAACAAGATCTAGCTTACATTGGAATTTAAATATGATGTGGTAATTCTGCAACATAGTTTAATCCACACTTTCCACAAATTTGGGTAAATAAAGTTCTTTGTACAATAATACAAACGCATAAGCCAGGCTTCCAACTTAGGTAGTTTCAGAGAGCAAACATGTACTTGAAGCATGTAGTATAGCTCCGAATTGATGCCCGGCTGTCGTCACGATTTAATGAAGCGTTGAAATGAAGTGACAGGAAGAGTGAATACCTAGTAACATATTGGTATTACGCTTCCCTCCTTCGGCTAAACTCTGGGGAAGATATGCTGCGTACGCGTGAGTACTCTGACTGAATCGAGCATGGCTGGCATAGCGCGGCCATGTACGGCATCGTTTTATTTCCTAGAAAATTAATTTAGACTCCTCCAGAAGTATGCCTATTGTAAATAATTTTTTAGAATTGTTCTAATAAGCCTGGAATTACTAACTGCAGCTAAACATGGGATATACTGTTCAATAATGTTACGTTTCTATTTATCTTAAGCAGCATTCTCTTTTACTTAAATGCGTTTTATCCTGGTTTATCCTAATATATGCAGTAAGTTGAATTTTTACATTGGGTATAAGTACAACAGGTGAACAAAAATCTGATCTGTTTATCCACACGACTTTCTCTATCTGCTCTACAAGTAAACTTATTGTAAATTAACAGAATTGTCTTAGATGGAATTAAGGGAATACGTTATGCGATTCATATTGAAATTCGTTTCTCTTTGCATGGTCAAGAGTCAAACAAAAGAAATAGCTGAATTCCTGTGTGAAAAAGTATAAGTATCTTAAAAGGAATACATTTTAAATAGTTGGCTCAATAACAAGGATGTATAGGACAGATATTTTTTTATTCAAGGAGATCTACATTATTTGTCTCGTATGTTGTTGTGTATCTCTTACCAGTCATCCAATATGAAATGGACTTCAGAGGTTATTGCCAGGAAATTCAAACGTACAATTTATTTGTCACGTAAATATCTTTAGTATACGGTATGTTAATCAAAATCATTACAGGCCGCTTTGAGAAAATAAAAATGTTCTAAACTTTCACCATGTAAAGGTAGTTTGGAGTGGGGTAATTTTCTTGAACATCTTCGGGTGGTATTCTTGGAAGATACTAAACTTAAATATCAAGTTTTATATTTATCGACATTTTTGTTTTTGAGTTAAGCTGTCGCACACATGTTTCTTTACAAATTACTTTTTTTTGGGATTCAGGGTCCTTTAAACATGCTTTTATGGTGAAACTTCTGTACTAAACTTTTGGATGGTATACAACACGTTCTCTACTTACTATGTACATTGTATATAAGTGCTAGAGGAAATAAAAAGTGGAGCCTCATTTCACCATATCATACTTTTTATTGTTGTAACCAAATTTTGTGTGATAAATTTAACATAATCTGTTAAATGTATGAACCTAACATTAATTTCCATTCATACCGCGGTACTTCTGTTTGATTGGTATGAAACCAATCTCAAGAAACTGAGACCGTTAATTACCTTCTCTATAAAAACTATTTTTAGTTATTCATTATTTAGCACTGTATAATTAAAGATTACAAATGCTCATTTATGTATGTATTTAACAGAGTAAACTCAGCTGGAGCAGAAATAGAAAGCTGACGCCAAGATAGTAGAAGGGTGTGAGAAGCACTTTGTTAGAAAGGTTTCCTTAGTCCAGTCACGTACAACCGGGTCACGACGGGGGTAAACCTTAAAATTCGGAAGATAGTAATGTTCCATTGTACAAAACGTGTCATATGAGGGTTGCAGTGCACCCTGGGATGAGAAAGCTGACTTTGGGGGAATATTTACGCCAATTGTGCGGCCTTTCTGTCCAATCAGAAAGAAGCCCCCATGGCGATATTTTTAGTACATAAAGAGCCCAAGAAGACACATCGGGGCTGCTTGCTGTCTGTCGCTGTCTGTTAACTGTACGTCACTGTATGACGTAATGCTGATCTTGTAATACTGTAATGCTGTCGGTTGTCTGGCTGTATCTTACTTTTTAGCACAAAGTTAAGCACGGTAACGTGTAACGAAAACTTAGCAGTTTCAAGCGCTCTAAGTGCATTTAAAGTGTGTTAATTTATATTGTATGAAGAAGAATCAAGGAAAAAGAAGTAAATATAATTACGTGTGATCAGCCAAGTATTAAAGTTCCTGACAAGTGTTTAAGTTAGCAGAATTGCAAAGCAAAGTGCTTATCTCGCATCTCCTAGTAAAAAATAAACTCCAGAAAAGTTACGCAAGCCTTCATTATTATAAGATCACTCCCTGAACTACCCCCATTAACTGCACCACCCCGAGAGAGTCAACCATAGTGCAGGCTGGCCAACGCCGAGGCGAATTCACCGGTAGTAGATTCACATAATCAGGTACGTGAGTCTACTCATTGGTAGTGGAGTGAGTCTTGCCAACGTCACCAATCTGGGCTCGAAGCCGAGAACTCAGCATCTGGTGTTTTGAATATAGGGATAAGGCCAGCGCACAGGACACTCAACGTCTGAGCTCACCGCAAAACGAACATAGGACTGACCATAACGTTCAGAAGTATTCTGGAAATGAGTTTAATTTTGATTGGTGTAAGCAGGCTCAATATAATAAGACAGCAACTCGATTTTGTAGAGGGAGGAGGGGAGAGAAACGAGGAACCTGATTTTAATGTACAACCACCACAATATTGTTAAACAGTCAATAAAACAATTTATTATTGTTACCACCGTAAAGAAATTAACGCTGCAAATACAACAGCAGCCTTCACGACGACTGCCTCCGTGGTCGAGTGGTCAGCGAGCTGAATTCTCACCCGGAGGTCCCGGATTTGATTCCCGGCTGGAGCGGGGAATTTTTCTTTAATCAGAATATTTCCCTATCCCCCTCAGAGTCTGGAAGTATGTACGTGAGAGTGAAAGTGTGTGTGAGTGTGTGTGTATTTGAGGAAAAATAACACATTATTTGAACTAAAGGTAAAGAACCTATAGACAACGAGTTGTTACAAGTGCAAAGCCCCCCAATATGACCTTAGATATTAAGGGGGCTATATAAATGAAACAATTAAAAAAAAAAAAAACCTTCCGAAGAACTAAATTTTGTTAGTGAAAAACTTAATTTTTTTCAGTTTGAACAAATATATGGCTATATTTTCTAATGATACGCTAATTTGAATTATTTAGTGTGACACTTTTACCCTAGTAACCAAAATTGGGTAAATAAATGGGATATATTGCTTCATTATTGTTATTATTATTATTATTATTATTATTACTATTATTATTGGTACTTAACTAGCTAACTATTTTTGTACCGAAGTGTATATTTTATTTAATGTGACAGTATACATAAGCTTTAAAGTAGAAGTTTAGTTTTGAAGCTATTATTATTATTACTATTATTATTATTATTATTATTATTACAAAGACTGAAAAGCAACAATGCCTGCTAAATACCGGTACGAGTGTGTCTGCAAACGCGAAATATTCTATATGAGTGTTAGGGGGTATTTCTTATCTGCGACTTCCCTGCCTAGAGTCAGTGAAGGTTCTACCTCATTTCTTCCGTACTGGGTTTGATGTTTAGAAACTACTAAGCCGGGTTATAGGTCGTCTCCTTAGCGCGGTGGTAGCGCAGCTGCCTACCAAGCGGGAGACCTGGGTTCGATCCCCAGTGGGGATTTTTCCCCCGCTGGGAGACCTGGACCGGGGTGCACTCAGCCTCGTGAGGTCCCTGGGGGGCCAACTGAGGAGCTACTTGATGAAGAAGTAGCGGCTCCAGGTCGTGAGGACCGCATTAACCGGCCGGGAGGGGCTCGAGACGCTGAACCACGTCTCACCCTCCAATACTGCACCCCATCCATGACGTCTGTAGTGGACCGAGATGGGGGACGCAGCGGCCGGGCGGTAGGCCAAGGCTCCCCGTGAGCTGTCGTGCCATGGAGCTAAGCCGGGTTATAAGAAACAGGCCTACGATCATGAACTGAAACAATTGCAGCATACGGGAAACCGGAATAAGTATTGCATCATACCTTGAATGATAATATATTTTTAACATTTACATATATAAACTTTTCCCTCCAGGAAAATATTTCATCCATAAGCTAGGAAATTATTTTCGACAGTAAACCACCCGTTTAATTCGAATATCGATTATAGATTTCAAATCTATATATTGATTTCTAAATTGAACGCTGTCTCCTTTGCAGCCTTCCCATACCCTATTGACTTTCAACGGAATAAGAGAGAGGTAACTGATTTTACCGTGACTTGGCGTTATTTAACAAAGTTAGGCACTTTGAAACATTAATGTTTAACATTATTGGTCTTTTGAAAATAAATAGACCATAATCTGTATATAGAAATTGATTAAAATAATGCTTACTCTAATGTTTATAAGACAATGTATAACTTGAGATGGTACACCTCTTCTTTTTAACACGTTTATATCCTGAAGTATGAATATAATACCTCTTAAGGGCTGATAGGTATATTTTACTCTTTCTGCATGAACTGCACTTACTGAATAAAAAAACAATATGATCTGTAATATTAACATATTTTTTATACCTTTTCTGCAACCGACTGTTCTTACAAAATCTTCTATCTGCTTCATGCTACTCTAAATAAACATTAACAGAAATTGTACAATATTTTTATCAGAACAGTTAGGAATTTTAGAGAAAATGAAAATGTTTGAAAAATGTTCCATATAAACAGCAGATGGACGTGGGGAGATTTCTTTAAAAAATCTTCGTGTCGAAACTTTAGTTGGCATTTAAAGGACTTTTTCGTTTTTAGTTATGCTGTTCATATACACACACAGGAAAGGGGGGGCGAGAAAGAGACTTATTTCTAAATATATGTATTTTATTAAAGAAAGTTAAATCCTTTTTTTTTTATTTGTTCAGGGAGTCTCGAAACGTTATACCGATGAAATCTCGAGATCCAATTTAGATTGGAATGCAATACTTCTCAATTAGCAGTAAAGAAAGTAAAAGCTAATGTGTTGCACTCAGCTCGCTTTCTCTACAAACTAATCTTACACTTATTCCTCTATTAATGCCTTGCTATTTATTATAAATATTTTCTGAGATTGTTTTATTACATATTTTCTTTTATAAGAAACATGCCTCCTTACAGGACCTTGCACAGTCAGCTTTTCAATCTGCAATGATAAAAGAACAACTTAAATTAATTTCCCACCAGACCTTCTTTATAAAATAAGTGTAAAGTGGTTTAGAACAGGCGTCGCTAACTCACTTGAATTTGTTCGTGCATGCAGTTGGTAAACGTGTAATAGCAAGGGTTCTCTCTCTTCCATGTATAATGCATGTGTCTGCTTATAATGTCGAAACAGAAAGCATTCCAACACGTAAGCCATCGACTCCTTCGTTTCTGTCTACCTTACTCTCTGATATTTATATAAACTGGGGAATAAGTGTTTAGTTTTTGGCAAAGTTATGCACTCAAATTCCATTTGCAACATCATTACGCAACGCATACAAGTGAATATGATAGTTGTGAATGAGAAAAACATTTTTTTTTAAATTTTAGTTAGATACCAAAATGCCTGTTAATATTCACCGCTATAAATGCGAAAGCTTTTTGGTGCAAACTAAGTCTCATATTGCTGAAGATAATACAATTACAATGGCGTTAACGAAATTAAAGACAGTAGTACACAATAATTGTGTTATCTTCTGTATTGATATATGTTACGACTAATATATATAATGTATATATATAATATAGTGTATTTGTTTTCATATCCGGATTATAAATAAGAGAGATGTCAAGAAACTAAGTACCGGTATGGAAGAAATGGCATAACATTTTTGTTTTCACAACATTTGTTTGTTGATATTTACTTTCTCTACTCGTACTATGCAAGTGTATAGAAAAGGTATTCCATTCCGCACAAAAATTTGACACCGAGATTTCACCAGAAGTAGACGTTTTGGGATCCCCTGTATCCAAAAAAAGTATTTTCAGAAAAAAGTCCATGTGGGTACGTGTGCCTGTGAACATAACTCAAAAACCAAAAGTCGGTAAAGTACCAAGCTTGGTATTTAAATTTAATTTCTTATAGGCATATGACCCAAAAACTTTGAGAAAAATCCCCCACTCCAAACTACCCTTTACATGGAAAAAGTTTCGAACATTTTGATTTTCTCAAAACTGGCTCTAACGATTTTTTTATTAAAATGCCGTAAATTAAATATATTTATATAACAAATGAAATGTATATCTTGAATTTTTGGGAATTTTGCTTATATTATAAATCGTAAGAGATAGACATAAACTTACTCCACAAAAAATGTAGATCACATTAAAACACAATTTATGTCATATATGTTTTTTCCGTTCAATTGACCATTTCTGAGATATTCCTTGTTATTTGTCTCAGATTTAAAATACTTAAACTTTTCTCACACGGAAAGTTGTAAACTCTTGGCTCTGCATAGAAACAGATTTCATCCACATGGCAACAGGCTTTTAAAATACTTTACTGTCATTTTTGCCTAGTATATTCCTTTATTCTCCTTCTACCTTCAAAGAAGGAAGTAATTAAGACAATTTCTGCTAATGTTTATCCCGAGTATCATAAAGTAGATAGAAAAATATGCTTTTTAACAATACTTTGTTACAGCGATGTAGAGAAAGTCGAACCAATGCAACACATCAGATTTTTCGACATAGTTGCCTCCTATGTTCATTCATTTGTCATAGCGGCAAATCAACAATTGTATGTCCTCTTCAAAGAAAGCTGCCGCCGTGAATTCAGCCACTGCTGAATAGTTTTTGAAATTTATGCAAACACATCACAAAGCATTGTTATTTTGAACGAATTGCCTCAATCACATATCAGCCAAACCATCAGTGACAACAGAAGGCCGCCAACTCCGTGCTTCATCATGAACATTGGATTGTTCACCATTGAATTACCACTTTCTCACCATTCCATCCGTCATTATAGTTTCACCATAAACTTCTACTAGCTGACTTAACATTTCTTGTGTTCAGAAACCTACTGTAAACACAAAACGATTCGCCAGTAATGGCGCCAGTGAACAGACATTGAACAAAAGAGGCGAGTGCGCATGTGTGGAACTGTGACAGTAGTGTTGTGGAACGGTAGAACGAAATGGTACTTATTTTCCGGCACGGCTTGTACTAATACAAGAGACATAATAGAGCAATTGATCTACCTAAAATAAGCGTATTAACCTATGAAAGGTGGTTTATGTATTTCTGACGCAAAATGATGCTGCTGTAGCACTGAAGGAATTCTTTGTTCTAGCTTTCCGCGCAGTTGATCACGTAATGTACAGTAGAAGATTGAGGAAATTTGCAATTTCTGATCTAATAATGAATGAATAAGTATATTTATTGACATAACAATATTATACATTGAACTTCAAAAATCACACGGGTCCACAGACCGTATGTGCTTTTGTAATACACACTAAAAAGCAATATTAAAACAACAACAAAAAATTAAAGAGTACACACGAAAATAAAAATACAAAGATATTCAGATGCAGCAATTTAGATTTACTCTGCACCTTTATAAATATACACTCTTATAATAGATAAATACCCTTAAAAGAAATATACACATAATATATACATAATATATAAAACCATACATAACAATGACCTACGTATGGCATAAAATATAATAAACGACAACCAGTTAGTGACGTCTGAACTAATTAAGGTGATGCATCTGTAAATAGTACCAAAAAATTTGAAAATTTTTAAGAAATTACTTTTCTCATAATAAAATAATATCGTCCTTCCTACTTGCGCATTTTAACTACAAATTAACTGATGCTTCTTTATACTGGCAGACACATGCATTGGCACACCCAGCTTTAAGCATTTTTTCTCACAAACCTTTTTCCAAATTTTTTTCACATTAAAATTTTCGTACTAATTTGTTTCAAAGTGCTTATACTGTCCCTGTAAAGTACATTAAATAAAATGTCCATATAGTTTTTACTTTCTCTATACGCACTATGTACATAGTGTATAGAGAAAATATTGCACTCAACCCAAAAATTCGATAGCGAGATTTCACCGGAAATATATGTTTTAGGGTCCCCAATATCCAAAAAAAGCATTTTCACAAAAAGGTCCGTGTGTGTGTGTGTGTGTTCGTGTGTCCGTGTGTCTGTGAACACGATAACTCATAAACGAAAAGTCGGTAAAATACCAAACTCGGCGTTTAAGTTTAGTATCTTCCAGGGATGCGACACGAAGATTTTGACAAAAACCCCCCTACCCCCAACTACCCTTTACATGGAACTTTTTTCGAAAATTTTGATTTTCTCAAAAATGGCTCGAACGATTTTGATTAAAAATTCGAATATTAAAGATATTTACCTGAAAAATAAAATGTATATCTTGAATTTTCTGGGAATAGCTTCTGAAGAGTAGTTTATTCTGGATGAATTTTACTGAATTTTGAATAACTGCTAAACCGTAAGAGATGGATAAAAACGTACTCTACAAAAAATGTGGAGCACATTAAAACACACAATTTATGTTATATACATTTTTTTCGTGGAGTTCGTTGTTTTAGAGACATTCCTTATTTTTGTTTCTGCTATGAAAAATATTTTTCTCATACAGTAACTTGTCAACTACTATCCATATAAACAAAGGAACTTCATTGATATAACAACCAGCTTTTGACTATCACTTTAACCTATGGTTGTCCCTTATTTCGCTTCTACTTAGAAGGAAGCGAGTAATAAGACTATTTCTGCTAATTTTTTCTGATTAGCATAAAGTAAATAGAAGTATAAGCTTTTTAAGTATAATTTGTTGCAGGGATATAGAGAAAATCATGTGAATGGTACACATCAGATTTTTTTTAATTTGCTTCAATTTTGATATATAATTATATTTTGAAAAATCAAGAATTTGGAGAATAAAAAAAGTAAAATGTTTCTACAATAATTAGGATAAATAAAACATACAGAATGATAGATCTATTTGTAAAACCATTTACTGTAACACTTGAATAGTAAGTAGTTTTTAAAATGCATCACATGGCTCGCTTTTATTTGAATTATGAATTTAGAGAGCAACAATTATTTAAATAACTATATAAGCTACAACTTAGATACATGTCAAAAATATCACATATTGTATATAATAAGTGGTATACATTTCATGAGATATCTCGCATTCTATGGATTTACCAAATTTCAGATATATCAACGTAACCTACCTTGATAAATCGGAAGTCGAAACTAAGTCCGCAGCAATTAGACAGGAACGCTAACTCTTAAGCTTTCTGGGTGGTAACAAATACCGTAACTTCAGCTTTAGCATGGACGGTTTCCAGAACCAATCTGGTCTGTTTCTGCTGCAGGATAAATGTTTTAAAATTTGTTCTTTGTAAGGTACTGACATAATTTAACAGTTATTAGCTAACCTGCGGGAGGCAAATAGGTGACGTTTTAAAATGAGAGTGCACGCTCAACATATGCTCTGCTTTTTGTACAGGTTAATTACAATTTGTCATGTATTGTAATGAATATGAAGGGTTTTTTTAACCTTATTGAAGCAGAATTCGTTATTAAACATTGACATTGATTCTGTTTCATTAAATGTATCGTTCTGTCTTTGAGAAATTTCATATAGTTCAGTTTTTATTTTGGAAGTATCACTTCGTAGCCGCCTTTGTGTAATCTTCTGTGAAAATAATTACACTTCAATAACTGTTAGGGTATTTTATAACAGTAGTGTTAGCCTTATCAGCGACATATTGTATGGAATAGAAGGGCAGGAGGGAGGGAAAAACAAAACATACACACATTGCGCAGTTGTCACTTCCTCTTTACATAGTTGTTTATTTTTGGCCCCTCAGCTGTGCGTCATACAATTTCCGTACTATTTGTTTTATAGAACTGTTTCAAGTTGGTTTCTGGTTGGGCAGAGCGAAATTGGTTCGAGTAGGGGTGGTGTTGGCAGAGTAATGTATACAAAACTGAACATGTTGGTGTGCCCCATACGGGGAGTTTATCAAGAGAAGTGAATAATGACCATGGAATGTAATCTACCCACCGGCTATAAAAAATCAAGAGGTGGATTGAAAAGTTCAGATACCAAGGGCCCAAGTTATATTGATTCTCACGAGATAAAAGGATGTAATAACGAGAGAATAAATTTCTGTTTGACACTTTTAGCAAAAGTGACATATGAGTAGTACCATTCCTAAACTCATTATCTCACAAAGCACTGATTTTTCACAGGACAAAAAAGCTGTTCTACTTAAACTGTGTGAATTACAATTTAAGTATATTCCAAAAAATCTGATGTGTTCCATTCACATGACTTTCTCTATATCTCTGCAGTGAATTATTTTTAAAAGCTTATGCTTTTATTTAGTTCCTGCTAATCGAGAAAAAAATAACAGAAATAGTCTTATTACTTGCTTCCTTGTAAGTTGAAGAGAAATAAGGGAGTACCATAGGTTAAAGTGATGGTCAAAAGCTGGTTTCTATGTGACTGAAGTTCCCTTGTTTGTATGGATACGAGTTCACAAAGTCCGTATGAGAAAATCATGTTTTTATAGCTGAAACCAAAAACAAGGAACATCTCAAAAACAATCAACTCCACGAAAAAAAAAAGTATAGAACATAAATTGTGTGTTTTAAAGTGCTCTATATTTGTTATGTGGCAAGTTTCTGTCCATCTCTTACGGTTTAGCAGTTATACAAAATTCCGTAAAATTGACCCAGGACAAGAGCAACGGTTCCCAACCTTTGTGCCCCGGCACCCTAGGGTGCCGTGTGATTGGCTAAGGGGTGCCGCGAGATATTGAGATAAACAAAAAAAAAAAAATACCTTCTACTGAAGCCTTAAGTCTTGTAAGGTCTTGAAATAAAATAAGTCAAATCAATTACTCTCATGCACGGCAGATGGTGATAGTGGTCGATTCATTTCAATAATTCAGTTATACTAGTATCCCACAGATAGCATTACAGCTATACCCTGCCGAACATTCCCGAGACTACTCGCTTCCTCACGAACATTCCCGAGACTTCGACAGATGAATATATAAAAGTGTACGCCGCTTGGCGCTTTCAATTGTCTTCTTCGCGTTGATTCACAGTGTTTATCTATGGATACGTTCATTTTTAAACGTAAACGCCAGGACAGTGAAAGTGAACAGTCGGCTCCTACTGCTTGCTTTAAGAAGCCAAATCTTACAGTTTCTCCCGGACCGTCGAATTCACCACATAAAGAAGACAAACGAAAGAAAAGAACATACCAGGACAGTTACTTGGCGTATGGATTTAAGTGGAATAACAACGAGGAAAACCCTATCCCTGTGTGTTTAGTTTGTGGCGAAACACTTAGCAACGAGGCCATGGTACCTAGCAAACTGAAGCGACATCTTACAACAAAGCATCCTAGTGTGTCACAGAAAAGTGTAATGTATTTTTCACATATATTAGAAGGGGAGAAGAAAACAGCTGTGCGAATGGTAAAGAGAATGACCATAGGTGATACTGCTCTTGAAGCCTCATTTAAAGTAGTAGAACTGATAGCTAAAAAAAAGAAACCTCATACTCATGGAGAGGAAATCATTGGCCCTGCATGTCAAGTTATAGTTTCAACAATACTTGGCGAAGGAGCAGCTAATCAAATTTCGAAAGTTCCTCCGTCCAACAACACAATCAGCCGCAGGATATCTGAAATGTCATGCAATATCAACGAACAAGTCACGGAGAAAATAAAAACTTATAGAACATTTGCTTTGCAAGTAGATGAGAGTCTCGATATGACAAACCGCAACTCCTTGGTTTTATCAGATATATTGATGAAAAAGATATTAATGAACAGTTTCTGTTCTGTAGACCGCTGGAGACTACAACCACAGGCCACGATATTTTCGTTTCTATTAATTCCTATCTCAATGACCATGATCTTTCATGGAAGGACTGTTGTGGTATATGTACAGATGGTGCACCATCTATGTCTGGGAAAATTAAAGGTTTTACTGCCAGAGCTCTCAATGAAAATTCATCCATTATTATAACTCACTGTTTTCTGCATAGAGAGGCATTAGTCGTGAGAGCGTGTAATGAAGATTTTGCTGAAGTGTTTAACCAAGTTGTGAAAATGGTGAACTATATGAAGTCTCGATCTTTAAAGTGCAGAATTTTTGAACAGTTATGTCGCGCAACGGATGCAGCTCATACCTCTTTGTTACTTCACACAGAAGTAAGGTGGTTGTCGCGGGGTCGTGTATTGAACCGGTTTCTCGAACTTAAAGAACAGGTAAACACTCTTTTTAAGGATGAAAATCAAAACACATCTCATGAGCTCTTACTAAGTGATTCTTGGTGTTTTGAACTGTCGTGTCTGGCAGATATTTTTCATAAGCTGAATGAACTGAATGTTTCGATGCAGGGTCGACATGAAACAATAATCACCTCAACCAATAAAATGAAAGGCTTTAAGAGAAAACTTAGTTTTTGGAAGTCTGCAGTTCAAAAAGGAGATTTGTCGAACTTTCCATCTCTTCTTAATGTGGCAGGAGATAAAGATCTGGGTAAGCTGAAAGACCGCATTTGTGATCACTTGTCAAGATTGCAAGATGCAATAGATGCGTACTTTCCAACTATTTCCACTACGAATCTCGACTGGGTTGTCTCACCATTTGATTTCGTAGATAGTGCAGAGGAAATAGATTTCACTGCTTGCGAACGAGATGAATTTATTGATCTTTGCGCTGATTCCACACTCAAAGGTAAGTGAGGCGTCGGTGGCTAGTTTTTGGCTTCAACGGAGTGAGGGGTACCCTAACCTAATGAAGAAAGCAATTAACGCACTTTTGCCCTTTTCAACATCCTATCTATGCGAGCAAGCCTTCTCTGCTATGGTGACAATAAAATGTAAAGCAAGAAATAGACTGAATAACCTTGAGGATGATTTGCGTGTTTCACTGTCAACTGTAAGACCCGACATCACATATCTGTCCTCTAAGCATCAATCACAAGTTTCACATTAATCATTAATCGAACAAAATTTATTGATATATTTTTACTCAGTGATTGTAGTAAAGTTTACTGTATTATGTTAAGGTGTACGTTATTATTATATAATATTTCAATAAATTAACATATTAAGCTTAATTTTCTTTTAATTCAAGGAAGGGTGCCCCTAGTGTTTAATGTTATTCCCAAGGGTGCCGTGAACTTCAAAAGGCTGGGAAACACTGCTCTAGAGAAATAGGATGTTGTTCTACCATTAGCGAAATGGCGAAGTATGATGCTATGTATGTTACTTTTCTATAATGGAATACTATTTATGTTTTTGTTTTCCTTGTGCGTTTTCAATTTCTAGAATACAAAGAAGGATAATAAATCCAACACATTGAGTGTTCTTGAATGTATGGTGAAGAAAACAGTGTAAAAACTATATATAGTTCTCCAAAACTCGCCAAATTGCATTTCTGCACCAAAAGTCTCCAACTACAGTTTTTAATCTTGCTTTTCTCACTTTATGGGAAATTTAGATCTAAATGTTTTTAATTGTCATAAGAATGCGTTTTTACTTTCTCTAGAGTATAAAACAGTCTTCCATAATCAAAACGTCATCCTCCATCGGGTTATCTTCAGAATTTTCAATTTCACCATGAACAGGAATATCTTTTTTGCTATTATAATAGTTTAATTAGTTTTGGTTTAGAGGGACGGAATTAGGTTTTCCTCTCCGGATAAAGATGTTTTCCAAATCTATGTGCCTTCTTTGTTATTGTAGAAGGAACATATAATTCCAGCGTATATGCCACCTTTCCTTGCACAAAATCAGTAGATTATATGTGCATTCAATAGATCTATTTATTTGTGATGATTATAGTTTCTAAATTATTTTCTGCAGTTTTGTTTTTTTCAGAAGATAATTTTACTTTCTCTACATAGTACGTGGCACGTGGGTAGAGAAAGTATTACACTGCACCAAAAAATTCTATACCTAGATTTCATCGAGAATACACGTTTTAGGGTATCCTGTGTTCAAGAAAGGCATTTTTAGAATAACGTCCGTGTGTGTATATGTGTCCGTATGCCACGATAACTCAAAAACTCGGTAAAATACAAAATTTGGTTTTATTAAAATCTGGACATCTGTTACCAACACGTGCTTCACTTGGTCATGATGTAGATGGAGTACCCTGGACGCGCGTTTCCACAACTTTCGTTGTCATCATCCTCTTGCAGGTTTGCAGATGTTTGTCAGAGAAATAAATGGCAATGCAAAAATCGTCCAAAATAAACAAGACTAACAATTAACAGAAAATTCAAGTTATACATTTTATTTGGTATAAAATATCTAAAAAATATAGTATGACCAATTTAAGGGATTTTTTGAAAATCGTTTTCCGTCGTTGGAGGGTGCTGAGCTTATCAGCATTAAGCTCGCCGACTTTTATACAGTTCTGGTGAAATCTTAAACATGCATATACTCATTTATTTTATATAGAACAGAAAGTAGGAATTATTTTAGGGGATTAAAGCAGCTTAAAATATACATTTCTGATGAAATTGCTACATCAAAGATTTTCATATAATGCACTATTTCTTCTGTTTGCTATAAGTACATAGTAGATACAGCTCTATACTAGTTCAGTTTGTGGACTTTTTGCAAAGTAACTTTAACTTAGGATGTCCTCTTGTGAGGTACTGACATCAAAATTTGCTTTCCTTAGCTCCTATCATGATGGGAAACATTTAGTGAGTCACACATACTGTCATATGTTCGTATAATGCTGGGAGTCAATGTGTGTTTTAAGCAAATATAAACTGAATGCCAGCTTCAAACGCGGAAGTATCATTTTTCATAACATTTTTAGAAGCTCCGCACAACTGAAAATGGAATTATTGGCTCTACAAAATTGTACAAATATAAGCAGTTCCTAAAGATTCATTTTGCATAATGCTATATTTTGTATCAAATTTAATGGAAATATTTGGCTCCACATGCATTTGTGAGAAAACGTTTTCTAAAATAAAGTGTAATAAAAACCAGTATTGTGTCACACTAGTCTATACGACGATCTTTGGTTCTATTAAGGTTAATGTAACATATTTAGGAGCAGATATTGATGGAATCATCCAAAGATTAACATATCACCTTTTGTTAACAGTAATCCACGCGTAGCGGCATGCGCCAATGCTTCACACGGAGTAGTATGAGTTACTGAGTCTTTCCCTCTGCTTCTTTAATATGGCTGCTTTAACTACATAACTTCATTATTTTATCTTTTCTGGCTACTGTAAGAAGTATAAAATGTGTTACCATTTCGCTTCTAGCCACAAAGAGAAGCCTTTTAATTTCAATTTGCACTTTCCTGACCTGCTGTACACTTCTCCCTGTGAGCGGGAAGCCACATACGTGATTCCCGACGTCACAATTTTGGCTGATACTGATGTAGGCACTATGGGGCCACTTCAAAGGAATGAAGCAAAAGTGTAACACATTTTTACATTATTTTTATTACTTTCTCTATTACCTATATGTAGTAAGTAGGGAAAATATATTCGGTACCAAGATTTCATCAAAACATACATTTTGAGACTACCTGAATTAAAGAACTCTATAAAAGGAACGTATATAATATTTCAAAAGAGGAAATTCGATTAAATATCAAATTTATTTTGTATATTCAAAGAATGTGACACGAGTATTTTCAACAATATCTCCCCATACCAAACTGCACTTTACGTGGAAGATTTCTAGAAAATTTTTATTTCCTCAAAATTAGCTCTGGCGATTTTGATTAAAATGCCATATATAAAATATACTTGCATTACAAATTAAATGCTGTTTGTGGTCGAACGGTAAATTACTGCACAGAAAATTCAAGATTTGGACTAGATGGTAAAAATGGATAAAAATTATTAAAAGTAGTGCCTAAAGATAAATTTGGATAAGCATTTTATATTGTGGAACAGAGATTGAAGCTTTAACTTTAGAGGATATCAAAAAGGTTTAATATACACCTGAAGAATTTGAGTACCCTTGAGATAAAAGTAATAAATAGGATACAAAGGAATTAAAAAAAATACAATACTAAAGATGAAGTTACAAGAATCATGTAAAGTATTAGTTTTGGGATAGAAATATAATCAAAGGGCCCGCCTGGGTAGCGTGGTGGTAGCATGTCTGCCTCACGTTCAAAAGGTCGTGAGTTCGAATCTCGCTTAGGGTGAGTTACCCGGGTAAGGTTTTTTTCGGGGGTTTCCCTTATCCTGAGAAGACTAATGTCGAGTAACTTTAAGCTTCATGGACCCCGAGATCATTGGAGCATCATATCATCAATTGCATTCATCGTCGTTAAACTACAAAAAAAAAAAAAAAAAAAAAAAAAAAATGGCAAGTATATGAATAAATAGCGAAAACACCGTCACATATGGAGCTAAAATTTGGAAAAATCAATAGATTTAACATCTAGGTTATGGAAATTGACTCTCATATGAGGGTCGGCAAGGCATTGGAATTTATGAAACAACTAGAAATATTGATATTAAGGGAGAAATGCAAGTTAAGAAATCTGTAGTAGAATATTTAAGATAAAACAACTAAACTATATGGACACTTCAAGATGCTTCCAAAAGAAAGAATATGTAGGAAATTTGGGACTTTGTGTACAACTAAAACAGGAAGTAGACCAGAAGTACAGTGCGATTCACATAAGCCTGAACTACTTTAATGAGCCAAATTTCCTTCTTGGTAACAGCAACTTGTGAAGAAGGAGATGTTTGTTTGTAAAACCATATTGGAAGACGAATTCATTGTTAGAAAAAAAAATAACCAATAATTTTATCGAGAGAAACAAAGCTGGATCCAGTTGGTGTACACATTAGTGATGGAAAACATAGACCACCACTGGGTGTTGCGTCTGTTGATAATGTTGAAGACGCTTAGTTAACCTTCCAAAGATATCGTTGCGTTCATAGAGACAAAAGTTAGGCTACATATGACAGACTTCAAAGAGCAGCGAAGAAAGCGGCACTGCGACATGCAGATTATGCAGCAATTCAGAGAAGCAGATCATGAAAAAAGAATGCGTTATTGTCAATGGTTTCAGGGTTTTCTTATTCCACCTCATAATGTGGTTTGCGAATAAGACTTGGTTTCATCTGTCAGGTTACACAGATACTGGGCTGCTGTTAATCCATCTATACCATTCACTAAACATCACTGCATGAAGAAGTGGTTCTAGTTGGGTGTATGGTGTCAGCTTCCAGGATTCCAACGGGCGTCTTCAATACATTGTGCAGCAGCTGGATGATATCGAATTGATAAAAGGTTATTTCCAGCAAGATGGAACAACATATCATACATCTAATTCCTCCATGGAACTTGTAACCAATTTTTTGTTAGCCAAATAGTCTAAAAAAGCTTGTGACCCCCAAGATCACCTGATCTAACCTCGCTAGACTTTTTGTTATAGGTAAAATAGTGTTAAGAATAGACCTATGACAACCGCTAAACTCCGTGAATCCATTAGTAACGAAATGAGCAACATTGGAGAGGATAATAATATTCTTCGTAGAACGTCAGAAAATATTTAGGGATGCCAATGGCGAACACTTTCGACAATTGCTCTGAGGAATAATGAACAATGCAATGTCCCAATTGTGTTATATTCTTCCAAAGTTGCACACGAGTGCTATATTAATTGAACACTTTATGTTCAGATTTATATGGATCCCATTGTACTTGGCTGAAGGAAATAAGGAAGGATTTAAGTCAAAAGAATTGTAGCAGGTGGAGGAATAGAATGCCTCAATAAGAAAACAAATCTTTTGGAATAGAATAATGTGTAAACCATAACAATATGAGTAGCATAATTTCCTATGTAGTATTATACTTTTGCACTGCGAGTTGTCTGAATCTCAGAATATAAGATTATTTTAAAGATACAGGGAATAATCTAATACATACTAGAATCTTAAAATATATTTAAATATGATGAAAAGGAATTTTATTACTATTTGCTTTAACCTGTCTTTCATCTTTTGATAAACGTTTTATATGTCCTCAGGGCGTCTTTCTTACACTATAAACACACGAACCATTAAGATTTAAAAAAAATTATAATAGTCACATCATTGCCAGTAATGAACCCACAAATTTAAAGCAATACCTAGGTTGAAAGGGGCACTTGAAAAGGGCGAGGAGACGAGTGGGCATGGAACTGACCTACGTATGTGGAGGCCTTGTTTCGAAACAAAATATAGAACAGTCCAGCCTGCCTTCATTTCGGACGCTTGTTTTCAAGTTAGGAGCACTCTTCATGATGTATCCTTCTTTAAAGAGCACAGGTCAAACACAATAGTGCCCGCTTGTCCGGAATTTCATATGGAGGCCTCTCTTTGTAATCCTTTATTTTCTGCTTCCTCTTTTATCATTCTCCCCTTTCATGTTTTACCTCTTATTTTGTTACTTCTAAATGCTTTGTTTTTTAAAGGATTTACTGGCATTTTCTTTTCTTTTGATATTTTCTTTTGTAAACCTCCAAGCTTATTTAATTCAGTATTTCTACCTTTTATTCATTTTCCATTCTCTCTTTATTTCAGACGTATTTATTCTTGTCTGTATGCAACACAGTATATTTTTATTAAATGTCTTCTTTTCTGAGCGTGCTTGCTGCTTTCTTAACTAAATTGTGGGGGATGGTTTGGTAATACTCTCCTTACTTTTTCCTTTATCTTTAAAACATTTAATCCTGTTTTCTTTCATGCCTATGTAAAATTTTATTTCAATTTATATTTGTTCTTTTGCAGAATCACATTTATACGATTCCAAACCATTTAACTGTATTTTGCTCCACCTGGTTTACACTTTATCGATAAGTAATCTCTTGGCCATCAAACTACCCATAATGAATTCTTAAATGAAATTGGAGTAAACATTTTGTGATCCTAGTTTTAAAGGTTGAATTATCATCAAGAGTTTCTATATGCATTTCTATCGTGTAGAAAATTCTGTATTAGTGCACGGATGGAAGAATTTGAATAATGATGAAACGGTTCTATCAGATCTAATAATGAAAGTTTGCCATATGAATCGATCGATTTACATAAAGTGTTAGGTATTTGATTAGAAGTCACAACAGTGTTAGTCGGTATTTATGACAAAAATTATTTTAGTTGTAATAATTTGGAAAATGTGTCGCATACGTTGCTTATAACACTGTTTCTTCCCCTTTAAGTCCTCTTACGCCGAAGTCGGCCGGTCCCCATGGCCGCGCTCGCCAAGGCGTCCCCGCTTTGGTGTTTCGTAGCGCTGGGGATCGTGGGTTCGAGTCCCGCCTTGGGCATGGGTGTTATATGTTTGTGTTTATGTGTGTGTGTTGTAATAGTAAGAAAACAGCAATCCAGTAAGAATACAGAAAAATAAGGTAAAAAGGAAAATAAAGGTAAATAAAAAAAAAAAGTAGGGTATACAGTGCCGGAGTCCCGATCAGACTCCGGTACCGTATTTAAAAAAAAAAAAAAAAAAAGTCTGGTGTATTTAAAGGAGTTCAATTCTCCAGGTTTTAATTTTTCTAACACAAATGATCAATGCATATAGTAGGAGAAGGTATTGCATTCCATCCAAAAATTCGATGCCGATATTTTACGGGAAATAAATGTTTAGGGAACCCATGAATCCAGAAGAACATTCTCAGAAAAAGGCGCGTATATATGTTTTTTTCTGTTTTTTTTTATAGTTTAACGTCCTTTAGCCTGGTTGGTCATATAGGATGATGAATGAAATTGGTGAAATAATGCTCAAATGATCTCGGGGTCCATGTATGTGTTTTTGTGTATCTGTGAAAAGCATAACTTAGAAACGAAAATTCGGTAAAATAGCAAACTTGATATTTATTTTCTAAGGATGCCACAGAAAGATTTACAGGAAAATCCCTCAACCCCAAACTATCCTTTATATGGAAAATATTTGAAAATATTGATTATCTGGCTTTAACAATTTTAATTAATACGGTATATTAGATATATACACAGCAAATATAATGTGTATCTTGTATTTTATGAGAATCACCTCTGAAGACCTTTTAATTCTGGATAAACCTTGCAAAAATGATAAATTGTTAGAGGTAGACAAAAACTTGCTACACAAAAATATAGATTTCGTTAAAACGTGCACTTTGTTTTCGTAAAAATAGTTCATTACAGAATAGGTGGAGATCATGTGATGGAACACAACAGTTTTTTTACCTTCTGTACTCACCAGCTAATTTTCCCGGTCGTCCTCCGTGGTCTAGGAGTAACATGCTAGCCTCTGGTTCTCAAGTTCGCGGGTTCAAATACGGTGGAAGGTGATGGATTTTTTCGGGCTTAAAAATCCTTAGCATGGCTTTCTGCGTTGGGAAGTAAAGCCGTTGATCCCGTGTCGTAGATTGACGCCACATAACAACTCTGATAAAGATGCTTCTGAACAAAACTGTGCAATCTTTCACGCCCAATTTAGGATGGGATGCTGAAAACCGGAGCAGTTAAAGAGTGTTTATAAGTAAAACTGGCCACTTAGCTAGGCAGGTTTCCTCAATGCTGGACAGGCCAAGAAAAACCTGGTTTATACTGACGAGAACTGAGGCAGGATTAGGGAGCCTTTTCTCTCACACTCTTGACTACAAACTGCCTAACCGTTATCATCAAGAAAAGTGCTTCTAACTAGGCTTCGATCACGGTTACAATTTGATTGCACTTTGGCTGGAAAATAGGTAGGTGCATATATGGTTTTACTAGGACCTCCAACTTTTACCAAATACTAACGATCATTCAGCGATCAGTGCATGTACCTAGAGCCTGTTCTGGAGGTAGCCGGTCCCCATGGTCGCGTCGCTAAAGCGCCTAGCTTTGGTGCTTCGTGGTGTTGGGGATCGTGGGTTTGAGTCACGTCTTGGGCATGGGTGTTTGTGAATGCGTGTGCGTTCATTTGTAATAAAACAGAAAACGGTTAAAACAGGAAATTTAGGGAAAAAGTAAAAAACAAAAGGAATACAGTGCCGGAATCCCGACCAGGCTCCGAAACTATTTAAAAAAAAAAAATGTACAACTCCAATTTAACATATTTTGCTTTCGACAGATTCAGAAAAAATATTTTAATCTACGAGTATTACACCGTTATCTATACATGTATATCACATTAAAACCCCTATTTCATGTGCCACAGTTATTATTCTGTTTATGTTATTTGTGTTTTATGTAATATTGAAGTGCATACTTACTTCCGTGCCCACCCATAGCACAAGAACGTAGTTTTTATACAGAATAGCTGGAGAAAGCTATTTGAATGGAACAGATCCGATTTTTTTATCTCAAAACTGAAAAACTGTTAGATTCAAACCGAATGGTTCTATTAAGGTGAAGTTGAAAGTATATCCCGCCTATCTCAGAAACGATTTAAGATATTATGCTGTCACTCTTACAGATGTATAATGAAGTTCATTGATGCACTTTTATGTAATAAGTTTGTTAAGTAAGATACAATTATTATTTTCTAACAATTGCAACCTTTAATTTAAATTTATCGGATATTAAATACCAAACTTCGTATTTATGTAGTAGTTAGTAGAAGATTGTCAAGAAAATCCCTCACCCGAAACTACTCTTTGTATGGGATTTTTTTTTGAAAATGTTGACATTTTCAAAAATGGCTCTAGCGATTTTGATTAAAATATCGTATATTTAAGATATTTAGATGACAAATAAACTGTAAATGTTGAAATTTCTGGGAATAGTCCTGTTCTATTCTGGATGAATTGAATTTTGTATACGTGATAAACCACAGGAGATAGCCAAAGACTTGCTACACAAAATATACAGATATTTTAAAGCACACAATTTATGTCATATACGTTTTTGTTGTAGAGATAACCATTTTAGAAATATCCCTTATTATTAGTTTCAATTTTAAATTGCACTAATAGGAAGCCTCCATTCGTTTCATCTCATTAGTTTTACTGCTGACTATGGAAAGTGAACAGAACTTCTATTGTTTCACTTAGCGATCAGATTTTAAAAGATTTGACTATTGCTTTAGCCTAGTATATCCCCTTATTTCCTTTCTCCTTACAAAGAAGCAGATAATATGCTCAATTCTGCTAATGGTTAAGTCGATTATAATGAAGTAGATAAAAGAATAACCTTTTGTAAGAGTAGTTTTAATGTGTCATTAATATCGGAAAAGCAAAACGTCAAAATGTTGCCCTATAGTTTAGCCTATTTCTGTTGTGAATGAAATATTTTGTTAAAAAACAAGTTAATAATATTGTGAGATACTCCAGAATTTTTATATCTCTTGTATAAACCTGTCAGTGTTTCAAACACAAATGCACAACAACATACGTCCGTGCACAGTTAGCAAATACTTTGTGCTTTTTACGGCACTTTATTCCTGACCTTTGTCAACATAGACTTTTTACTCTCCATAGGCTGAACCCTAATATGATAACAGCTAATGTTCTGAAGGCCAAATAAATGTACCAGTTACTTCATCGCTGGCAAAATGTTTGACATCGCTCCAGGAGTATCGATGTTAGTGAGCAAGTCTAAAAACAACTGTAGGAAGATTTTCAGCAGTCCACGAATGTTGATGGAAGTTTACCTTTTTCATCACCCCCGCCTCATCCGCCAAAGGAATCTCTGTTGTGAAGAATATATCTGCTCAACATCTTTATATGAACCATTGGCAGAATTCCAACTGGCTGTATGATGCTTTGGCCTTGACGCACTGGGCCTCAGAGATAGGCGAGTGCGATTGTCTGACATAGCTCTGCTAGTTACAATGTAAACCGTTATGTTGCCTTGAAGTGACCAACCGAGTTGGCACCGCGGTAGCGTGTGATTCACGCTTTGAAAGATCTGAATTCGAATATTTTTGTACCTTGGATTCTTCGTCTTTTTTATACGAATGCTGAGGTGGTTTCTCTTTTTACTACAATTTTTACTTTCTCTACTCGTACTATGTACATCTGGATACCGAGATTTTTGGAAAAAGGTCCGTGTGCATGTCTGTGTGTCTGGACAGCATAGCTCAAAAACGAAAAGTCCGTTAAATACCAAACTTCGTATTTAGTTCAGTATCTTCCATGGATGCAACACGAAGATTTTCAAGAAAATCCCCCACCCGCAGCTAATCTTCACATGGAAAAATTGTCAAAAATTGTAATTTTCTCAAAAATGGTTTTAACAATTTTGATTACAATATCGTATACTAAAGATATTTACCTGAAAAATAAAATGTATATCTTGAATTTTTTGGGAATACTACTGAAGACTAGTTTATTCTGGAGTTGATGTCTTTTGAGATCTTCATTGTTTTTGGTTTCAGCTTTGAAAAAATTATCTTTTCTGATACAGAAATTTGTCAACTCCTGTCCATACAAACAAAGGAACTTCAGTCACATAGCAACCAGCTTTTGACTGTTTAGCCTATGTTACTCCCTTATTTCGCTTCTACTTAGAAGGAAGCAAATAATAAGACTTTCTGTTATTTTTTTTTTCTCGATTAGAGTGAAGAAAATAGAAGCATAAGCTTTTTAACAATAATTTCTTGCGGAGATGTAGAGAAAGTCATATGAATGGAACACATAAAGTTCTTTTTTCTCTTATTTCCCTTGCATTCATTTTTCTTCTCATTTTTTAGGCGTTCTTTCAGGTTTCGCGGCGTGAGTACGTGGCGAACAGATGACATGGATGCTTCCTCCAAAAAAGGAGAATTTCTTGCGAAAGGGGCCTGGTTGTAAGGGCCATTCGACACCCTCTGTAGGCGTTAGTAATGGTTTGGTTCTTTGAACTAGGAAGTGTTTTGGACTTCCGCGCGTCTCTGTGCCTTGCCTACATGATATCTAAAATCTCCCACTATGTACCTTCCCTTATCTTTAATGTTAAATATGTGACTATATATCCACATTACTTTCCATAGCTGCTCCACAAACAAACTTTCCTTACAAAAGATTATTCTTCTTTATAAGCAAGGTAATCGAGATAAATCTTAGCAGGAAATGCATTATTACTTAGTTCCTTATAAGTAGAAGGTAGAAAAGGTAATACACTAGGATAAAGTGATATTAAACTTTTTTTAAAAACTATCGCTAATTGAGACAGTTAAAATTCGGTTCTCTTCTGCATTCCCGGAAGCAAAACAAAAGAAATGAAACGGAAGTTGACTTCCCGCTTGAGAAAAGTTCAAGTAGTTTGACACTGAAACCACCAGCAATAAATATTTCGGAAATTGTTAACTCTAGATTTGACATAAACTATGGTTTTTAATGAGATCAGCATTTTTGTGTAGCCAATTTTTGTCTATCTCTTACGGTTTTCAAAGAATTGCGAATTATACTAAAAGTCATCCAGAATGAGGAAGTAGACTATTCCCAGATAATTCAAGAAATGTATTTCGTTTGTAATGAAAATATTTTAAAAATATTGCATCAAACTTTTCCAATGAAGGGAAGTAGGTGGGAGAATTTTTGGGAGATTTCAGGGAACTTTTTCTAAATCTGCATTTCTTGAACTCAGGAGACCTCATAAAATATATATCTCGTGAAATATGCTTCTTAATATCTGAAATGTCTTATTCAATGATAAACTACCCATAATTTGGAAATAATACGATTATTTAATGCTAAACAACATGGTAAACGAAAAACGCATCGAGGTTTCTATTTTCACAAAGGAATTTTACAATGTAAATATTGGAATTTACGTTAGATTGTTCTCCTTACAGCAAGAGTTAGATCTTCCTTGATTCACGTAATAAGACCTTTTAAACAACTTAATATTTTTAATAGGTTCTATGACATTTTATTCATACTGATATCAGTGCTAATCTATTACGATGAACATTGATAGTATATCATGTATGGCAAAATAAATTAAGGATTAAAGTTTACTTCTAAGTCCTGCATTAATATTTCATTACCAACAAAATTGATATCTGAGCATTTTGTTCTAAAGTAAGTGGATTTCCGGTATTAGTGCCGGAAAAAACTCACACTTCTTGCTCTTGGTACACAGAAAAATGACGTTTGATTCTAACTTTGAATCAAAAAATGACAGACAATGATAGGGAGGCTTAAGTATCGTTCAGGCAGGATGTTATCAAGCTCTTGGACAAAGAGGGGACCCACAATATATTTCTATTGCTACTAACATGCTGGATAAGTTAAAAACTTTAGGATGTTGCCTGAAGATTCAATTTTTGAAGTCACCTGATTTCTTCACAGACAATTTGGGGGAAGTGGATCGGTAGGTGAGGGATGAATTAGGTAAAAATAAGCAAAGGCCCTTCCTCCCAAAAAGAAAATAATTTTGCCGGAATATCAGTTTTTTGGGATATCAGCCTGAAGGAAGACTACTGCTGGTCACTCTATCGAGATGTTTAGCAAGTGACTCATAGAAGAAAAAACTGTACAAGAAGCTTTAATGAGAAGAGAAAAAGGAAGTATGACTATGTACTAGGGATATTTTCTTGATTACATTTACAAAAAATCATTGTAAATATTGTAACATTAATTTATTTTTCATTCCGACATTTTTTGGTTTGTAATGAAGTTACATTTTGACAAAACTGTGGTTGGTAGAAAAGAAACAAATCTGGAATCTGTGACATCAAAACTATAAGAATCACCTATGAACATTAAGCAAGTTTTTGAAAAGTTTTATTTTGTTGACCTGTGTTATCTAACATTTATTTTCTTTAAATTATCTTTAAACTTCAAAACCTATTTTGTTACCATTTTAATCCTTTGTGATTTTTATATTGAATGATGTCAAAACTCATATTTGTAACTCATCATGCGGTGGAGACTTTAGTTTACCCGGGAAACTGTATTGTGAATACCAGTCTGTTACGCATGGAATTGTTCATTTTCGATCGCCACAACTGCACCACTACCTAACAGTTGCTGCGGTTTTCCCCGCGTGTACCGGTAACCTCTCTGGGGCCCATTCCCTAGGACAAAAATGTCACGTATGTAGAGGCGTATCGCCTGTCGTCATCCACTCTAGTGGTTGAGAACCGTTGTTAGCAAGGGATTATAAAAAGAGATAACAAACACATATTTCTGAACTACGTTTCTCTCTTTACTGCCGAAACAAACATAAGCCGGCATGTAAAAGAGGAAGATGAAATGGTAACTGTGCTGGGATTAAACATGTTTTTCCATTAATCCATTTATCGAATAAAGCACAGTCATGCCTAGAGATGTAGCAAATAACGTATAGTACCAAAGCGCATTACATAATACTGCACCAATCTTCTTCTGCTTCACGGTTTTGGACTTTTCAATCAAATTGGTCTGACCATCTTTCCTTCAGTCCTCCTTGGATTCTTTTACCTTTAGGTTTATAATGTATGGCTATTTTAGGTATTCTATTATTGTTCATCATTTGAACATGTTTTTTCCATTGTCTTCTACTTTTAATTTCATCCTGATATTTGACTGTGCTTTCTATCCATTTTAGTGAATCCAGCTATTACGCTTACGAATTTCATTTCTGATGTTTGTATTCTAGTACTATATCTTTTAGTTAATGTTCATGTTTCTAATCCATGTATTAGAGTTGGTACTGCAATGATTTTGTACAATTTAACTATAGATTCTTTTTTGGGCTTTGGTTCTTAATGTTCTTTCCAGCGAGCCTGTTATATAGTTGAATTTATTTATTTTCTCTATGATATCAACTTCTCCCTGGTACGAGGCATTACATCCTATATACTTGAAGTGTAATAACTGTTAAATTATTATTTTATCTATAACTATTTTGGATCTGACTAGATTCTTTCCTCTGAATACTATATACTGGATTTATTTACTGATATTTTCATTCCGTAATCAGTAGCAATTTTATTTAAACAATGTAACATCTACTGAAGATAATGTTCATTCCTGGTCCTTAATACCTGGTCATCTAGGAATAATATCGTTTTCAGTTATACTTTTGATACACTGATGCCTCCATTAATTTTATTTGGCCAAGTTCTTACTATTTTGTTAATATACAAATTAAAAAGTGGAGTTGATAAAGGACAACCTTGTCTTACATCACCAATAACTACTGCAACTACTTTTTTATCCGTATCATTAAGCAAAGCCGAGGAAGATACAGGCGGGCCATGTATCATATCCAGGAGAATGGACCAGAGAGGGGTACTTTAACGCAATATGGCATCTTGCTATCAGAACAGTAACGTAATACAGTTCTTGGTTTTGAAAACTAGAAATATCTATTTATTAAAATGTATACATTAGTTGACAAAACACTATTACTTTACATAAGGATTTGAAGCCTCGAAATAGCCACACTTCTTACCAAACTGAAGATATAAAACTCTTCAAACTTGCAGGCCAAATGAACATACACTACTTTAAGTTTGTACATAAACAAGTATCAACTTGCATTGGTATTTGCTTACTAATTGGAGCGTAAGGTACTCTCCCCTTATTTCTGTATCATTATGCAGAAAGCATAAATTGATTCATTTATTAAAGCAGTGGTCTTTAGGTGATTATAAAGGGTCACTAAACTATATTGAATTACCTCGTATATGGTACATCAGATACAAAATAAATACTCCTGGAGGTTCACCTAGACGGCCCTGGTTTGTTCCGAAGCGACCGCAAGTAAGATTTGTGTTGGACAAACCTGCGCAGGGGCGGGTTCTCCAGTTTCCCTCGACATCGAATTCCATCGGTGTTCCATCTTCATTTTATGTATCATTACGTCATCGCCTGCGGTACCACAAGTAGTAAACGTGGGCGTTAAACAGTACCCAAAGGGATAAATAAGACGGGGTCTTTTCGCTGTGTCCGCCCGTGTCTTCCACCTGTTTCAGCGCTGGTTGTCGCTTGTGTACCTTCTGATTCAGAAGAGGCCTCTCATATTGCCTTGCTATACTGGTGTACTATTTTGGAAAAACCACATTGCCGAAGAAGGGGTGTATATGAAACGTAACGTTGAGTAACTCTATGCTCTATGGTTCATTTCAGCATTATTTCACTTCTTACAACGAGACGGAATTCTTGACGTCACTGCTTAGTAATAGTAATTGTCTTTATATCGAAGATTTATACACAATACTTTAATTATCTTAATTATATATTTATATAAGCAACATACTGTATTTATATCTTAAATTGTAATGTAAGCTATGTTTACTTGAGCTAATGTAAAGCTTTGGAACTACGCAGTAGAGTATTACAAAAGGCATCCTCTATTGTATAAAATCCTTGAAAATTGTCGGAATTTCTCTATTTTACTTGCGCGCATCAGAGGTATAAGTGTAAACTCGGAAAAAGTTCCAAATATTCTCCAATGGGGGTATTTTTCATTTTTTCAGCTATCATTTTGTTTCAGTACAATAGAAGCACATGAGTGTAACTTTTGGTGCAAAGTGTGAGCCAATCATCAATAAGGAGTCCATCTCCGTAGTATGACTATTTAAGTCTCCATGAACTCGGACATTTCATAGTCTTTCCCGTCGATCCGAGGCGTAAACCACGCTATTCGTAGTGCCAAAGTCGTGCCTACATCACAAAGTGCGTGATAGTGTAATATGTATATGCTATAAATCTATACACTTTTCCTGTCGTTCAGAGGCGTAATCCACTTCACTCGTGGTAACAAAATGTGCCAGAAGGTGTAAGTGCGCGACAAGTATATTTTATAAGGCAGTGCTAAAATGTAACAGTGAATTGAGTGATATTTCTACAAGTGTTAACAATGTTTCTCAGAGCATAAAAGTTCTTAATGGTTCAATGTGTAATAAGTGTTCAAGGTCACTTTGGCGACAGTACTTGGTACTAAATAACAACATAAACATCAGAGTGAACAAGGATCCTGTTTCTCTCATTAATTATTCACCCGGCATCCTTCCCTGTATTGTTTTCCTGTTTCCAACATGAGATATAATGCTCTTCTGAAGCAAGAACTAGCTACGCTGAGGCAGAGAAAAGCTAGAAAATCCTCATGTAACACAGGTACATGTATATTAAACTGGTCCTGCATCAAGTATGGTGAACTCATCTTAATTGCCTCTATAGCGTCTGTCATCAATCTACAGACACGTCCAAGATAAGTAAATAGAGATTGTCACACACACAACCACACGCTCAATACAACATTCATCCATCGTCCCAATGAATCACCTTCTGAATTAAAGGACGCTAAAATATTTTACATATATAAATGTGCTTTAGATTACCAATTTTAACAGATTTGTATTGTTTGTATTGTTTATTCTGTTAACTATGCTTTTTCACAATTCTGATTGGAAGAAACTAAAGTTGGTAATAAACTTTATATATACAAAGTTTGGTGTCTACATGCAGGACATTGTTACTTTGCAGCATCCTGAATATATGAAGAGCCCAATCTTTTCTTTGTGTCCGACGAAGTATTCTGGAATACATTTTGGGTTTCCGATAAGCGATGTTCTGTAAAGCTTACGTGTTGTAAATAACAAAAGAGAAGGGAAGGTTTGGAAATCACGTGACGCGCGATAACCTGCGAGGTCAGGAATACCCATGTGTGATAGACCTTGGCAGTGGAGTAATGTGCCTAACTTAGTCGAATTTAAAGCTAGTGATTGCGATTTTTCTCGAGGTACTTTGTGGGCTGCTGTTTAACATGTCTAGCCTTCTATCTAGCGAAGGGGATTGTGTGGTAAACAATCAATAAATTCGCTGGTATCAAACTACTGAATATAACCCCCCCCCCATCATCCGCAAATCAACGTAATTGGTCTACTCGTGGGCGAATTCACACAAAAACCAGGAATACACTTTCTCTGGCAACAACTGAAAAGTTGGTTTCGGTGCAATGTAATCAACAATACAAGGATAACCACATAGGTGTATAAATCAGACGTGAATCAACAAATGCATCTATTGTCTGATGCGGCGGATTACTCTAGGGTATTGTTATAACTCTTAATTAAAGCATACAATTCTCGTATAAACTATTTTGTTTATTTTGCTATGTTTTCATGTTAATCTACTGTGACTGTTTAGTTTTCTTTTTGTTTTTTGCTTGTTTGCTTTTTTTGCAACTACGAGTTGCAGATATTTTTCAATTAACTATATTCAATATATTCAATATATTCAATTATTTTCATGCATACTGTTAAAAGACTGGTATTATTTTACTTTCTCTACACGTACTATGTACATAGTGTATAGAGAAGATATTGCATTCCACCCAAAAATTTGATATTGAGATTTCACCGAAAGTACATGTTTTAGGGTCCCCTGTGCCCAACAAAAGCATTTTCAGAAAAACGTCCGTGTGTGTGTCCGTGTGTCTGTGAACACGATAACTTAAGAACGAAAAGACGATAAAATACCAAACTTGGTATTTAAGTTTAGTATCTTCCAGGGATGTGACACGAAGATTTTGAGAAAGTCCCCCACTCTTAAGTACCCTTTACGTGGTAAAAACTTCTAAAATTTTAATTTTCTCAAAAATGGCATTAACGATTTTAATTAAAATTATATTAAACACATTTACAAGACAAATTAAATTTATATGTTAAATTTTCTGGGAATAGACTCTAAAGACCTCTTTATTCTGGATGAATTTTGCTGCATTTTGCATAACTGGTAAACTCCAACGAGATCTACATAAAAATTTTGATCTCGTTAAAACATACTATTTATGTCATATGCGTTTTTTTTTTTTCTTTCTTTTCTTTTCTTTCGTGGAGTTGATCATTTCTGAGATATTTCAAGTTATCTCTTTCAGATTTAAACTACTTAAACTTTTCTCACACTGAAAGTTAACTCATAGCCATGCATAGAAACGGATTTCAACTACATGGCAACCAGCTTTTAAAAGGTATGACCATCACTTTAACCTAGTGTACTCCCTTATTTTCCTTCTACTTACAATGAGACAAGAAAGACAATTTCTGCTAATGTTTATCTCGATTATCATATAATAAGAATATGCGTTTTAACAATAATGTGTTTGTGATGTAGAGAAAGTCATGTGAATGGAACACATAAGATACTCCCCTTTTGGTGTATTAATATTTTCTCTTTTATATAAAATTCAGTAATAAATAACTATGTTTCTGTGGCATGTATTATGACGGTTACATTTTGGAACTTATACTTTTTCCGCATCAATTTTATATACTGCAAAAAAAAAAAAAAAAAAAGGAATATTATTTTAATTACGTATAAGTATTGGACAACAAGCTAAGATTATATACCTTGCCGTGAATATGCGGAAATTTAATTTTGGAATTATTGCCTTCAATATGTTAAGTTTGTAGCTAATGACCGATAGTTTGCTAGTGTCGGTTTGAAAATCTGTTTTTCTGAAGGTCTAACCATCTGTTTGTTGGCCGCGTGGATACCCTAATGTATGTCGGTTTGCTTCCCGATGGTAACTTAGTTTAATGTGACAGTAAAGTGCTTTCAAGTTTTCATCCAAAAATGTAGGCTGCCAATTATTTCTATCCAGTGCGGGCATGCGGACGGCCAGCAAGTGCCCTACCCTCCCTACATTCTGTTGGCGAGTGGCAAAGAGTAGCGTTCTTGTTCGCTACAAGTCAGGTGCAGCGTTGAATAGTTCCCACACTGCGCGTCAGTAATAATTTCTCCACTGCTATTTAAAGTGTTTTATTTATATTAAGCATATTTTGTGGAATTATTGCAGCCACCTATTGTGGTTAATAAAATTATAATCAAGTTTATAACCATCCCTTTAACTTTTCCACGTAACATAATCTTACACTGCTATACACATAATAAACTATATTATATTGAAATAAATAAGCAGCATAAGTGACATTTAGCTTTGAAACATAATTTTAAAATTACGCCAACATTATGCATTGTTTCGTTTTAAAACCAATAAATAAAGATGTACACAAGCTCTTGTTTCTAAATTTTTAAATTTATATGTGTATCTATATGTAAAGTATATATAAATGAAAAGTAGGTGAATTCTATTTTTTATTTTTTGATCTTGATGCCCCTTGACTTATATGTTTACTAAAAATTATACATTGAAGAGAAACAACTCAATCGTAATTCTCTCAGCCCCTCGTCCTGAAATTGAACGCCCTGAGCTCCAAGCCATACGCGCCATTAAGTGAGAAATGTTCGAAACATAATGGAGATAGGAGAAGGGTAAAGCATGGGCAACGAATTGAGGTAAGATTACCTTTTAGTGAAGTCGAACCATAGAGCCGTTTTCCCTATGCCTGATCCAATATAATACATTCACTTGCAGAAGCCCTTCAATCTTGAGTTATAATGTACGTAGCTACAATGTTACCTAGAGTTAACTCTCTCATAAGGTCTCATTGCATGTAGGAATTACCATTTTGTTTCCTCTTTTTAAGTTAGTGTATAACACGCGTGGAACCCAATATCTCTGAGCTAACATAACCAATAAGCATTCGTTTCCTGCAACCTGCATAATGAGAGGCGTGGGTCCCCATAGGAATTGAAGAGCCGCGCTTAAGGCGGCACCATATCAGTAGGTTTTAGATCAGAGAGTCCACCGTTAAAATATGAGAGCAATACTATTATTGGTACGAGAAATAAACACCATATGTTTAAACCTCTTTCAAACTTGAATTTGAGACAAAACATAACCCTGTATATTAAATTAATGTTTGTTGATTAAGTATTAATAGAAATATGTGTTAAGGGTATGTAAATAAGGTTAGAAGATTTTGTGTTAGCTTATAAGTTATTCAGTGTTGAAGTTAAGCATTGGCTGGAATGCATCTGTAAAAGTAGCAAGATCAGTCAGAATCGCGCAGGTTGTCAGCACGAAGCGGCCGATCTTTTGTATTTCAGTGAGGGTAAAATTGGAAGCATCTTTGTTTAAATTAAGTCCCGTTATTACAGGGTGAACTAAAGTCACGCAGGCCGATGAACTTGTACAAAGTAATGGAAAATGGTCACCTGAGAAACTAAACAGACGAATTTTGTGATGGGAATAAAGTGACGCCATAAAGAGCGCGAAAAATCCACCTATCCGTATAAGTAAAGGCGAGAACGTCACAAATCTCAGATTTATATAAAAAGAGAGGAAGAATCAGGGCAGCCGCACTTCTGGAAGACATTGACGGCGAAGCTATGTCCAGACGGGACAGGGATGCGCGCGCAAAGTGTGCGGTTGAAGGATAAATCCCTGTAGGTTCCGAAATCATTAAGAGCGGTGGACAGGCAATAAGCGAGCAGCGCGCGATTCTATACTGGTAGTGATGATCCCAAAATTACCACCGAAACAAGTTTAAATAAATACTTAGACGAAGTTACAAAAGTGACCCAAACCACGGGGCGTTTTGAAACCCCGGAGTAACAAAAGTCAGCGGTTAGAAAAGTCAAACCAGCCAGTTCGTAGCTGCAACCTGGGCTTATGAGAAACTCTTGTGATATGAAGTGTAATTTATTGGTTCTCCGGTAAAGCAAATAGAGAAACCTAAATGCTGTGCTTCTCCTTTTACCAATGAGATCTCCGCTAGCATCCTTACCAGGATACGAGATCATGTTCTACTGATCCCGCATTCCCAGAAACTATTCTAGCCTTCTGCAGGAAGCGAGATTCGAACCTGAGACCAGCCGAGGAGGAGGAAGAGCAACGCTGCATACCGGTCACAAACCAGTAGTGCATTGTGGGGACAGCCTCAAATTCTACCGATCCAGCTACTCGTGTGTTGCCAATGATACCACGTATTTATTATTTGTGCAACATCAGCCTTTGATATGCACCCTAAAATTGGAAGTTTTACATTTAATTACTTCTTATGTTGTCTTAAGTTTATTAGTGAGAATTCAAACTATTCTAACGAAAGCTAAAAGTCTATCTGCTTCATTTTAACGCAGATAAAGTTTTGCAGAAATAGCTACATTAGATATCCCGTTATAAAAATTTGATGTGTTTAATTCACATGATTCTCTTTATCTCTGCAATAACTTATTTTTAAAAAAGCTTAAGCTTCTATTTACTTCCTGCTAACCGAGAAAAAATTAGCAGAAATAGTCTTATTTCTTTTTTCCTTGTAAGTAAAAGTGAAATAAGGGAGTACCATAGGTTAAACTAATAGTCAAAAGCTGGTTGCTATGAAGTTCCTTTGTTTGTATGGACACGAGTTCACAAAGTCCTATATGAGAAAAGTGTTTTATAGCTGAAACCAAAAACAAGGAATATCTCAAAAACAACCAACTCCACGAAAAATGTGTATATAACATAAATTGTGTGTTTTAAAGTGCTCTACTTTGTATAGCAAGTTTTTGTCCATCTCTTACGGTTTAGCAGTTGTGCAAAATTCCGTAAAATTCACCCAGAATAAAGTAGTCTTCAGAGGCTATTCCCAGAAAATTCAAAATATACATTTTATTTGTCAGGTAAATATCTTTAATATACGATATTTTAATCAAAATCGTTAAAGCCATTTTTTAGAAAATCAAAATTTTCGAAAAAAGTTCCTGTAAAGGGTAGTTTGTTGTGGGGGGATTTTTCTCAAAATCTTCGTGTCGCATCCCTGGAAGATACTAAACTTAAATACCAAGTTTGGTATTTTACCGACTTTTCACGGACACACATACACACGGACCTTTTTCTGAAAATGCTTTTTTTTGATACAGGGGACCCTAAAACATATATTTCCGGTGAAATCTCGGTATCGAATTTTTTGGTGGAGTGCAATACCTTCTCTATACACTATGTACATAGTGCGTATAGAGAGAGTAATAAAAAGGAAATAACGAGTGAAATATTTAAGAACCGGATGCTATGATGTGCTATAATATGCTGGCTTGTAAACTGCTTCCAATCAATCGCGAGAAACAACTGAACTTCGACGTACCTTTGAAAGAATAATAAGAGTATTATACAATTTGAGCGCATATCTTGAAATGGCTTATGTCATTAAAATTATTTAAAATACATTTTGTGATTTAAAGAAATCTTTATGTTTAGTGTATTACGTTTTTGTGTATCGCTTAGAACAGTTTGATGCTACAGATTGGTTGCGCTATAAACAATAAAAAGTTATTTACTTCCTTATAGGTCCATGCACTACGCATTATCATTGAACACAATATTGTCACTGAATCAAATTTTAGAATGCAAGTGCAAGCATTGTATAAAAGTGACCTTCACTCAGTAACAAATTAGCTATCACCTCTACCTCAAGCCGTGCTTCTGAGGTTTCTAGTTAACTACGCATGAGTACTCAGACTCAGACAAGTAGAGTTGGAACGGCCTGGCTTAACCTAATCCAGTTATAAAACATTCCGCAGCATTCTTTCCCTGTGAAGGACTTTTTCAGCTTATTTTCATTAAATTTAATTTGTCATGTAAATATAATATAATATATTTACATATATTATATGTAATTTTGAAACTAAGATTGTGTCAGTTTTAATAAAAAAATTTGAAAAATTGTCCTTGAAAGAAATATTTTAAGATATGTAGTATCTTTGGAGGATACTTAACTTAAAAATGTATTTATTGGTTTCTTTAATGCTATACTGTTCACAGACATACACGCACTAATAAACGCAGGCAGAATTCTTTAAAACTTTTTTAAGTTGCCTCAAAACTTACATTTCCTGTAAACTTTTGGATGTTATGCAATACCCTCTCTATGTACTAAATACTGGTAGAGAAAAAAAGTGTCACTCTAAATAAGTGTATAGTGCTTCTATCCATATAGCTTGTGAGCTGTTAACTAACCCTTTTCCAAATGATTGGAACCACCTGTGGTCATATCCACTGACGTCACGCATGAGATAAGCATGACCTCCCGTATCTTCAGAGTGACGTATATGAGATTCAATTGCGACCTATTGGGAAATGTTAGAACTAACTTTCCTCCGTTACTGGGTGGGCCATCGTGGGACAGAGGGGCATTCACACTGCTGGAAATTAGCCGAGGGACAAACCGTCTTTTAGAGCAAAGCGAAACTGCGTAGTCGCCAAGGGTAGGCAAAAGTGGGGTTTCTTTGTCTTGGACAAATTTGGAGATTAAACACATTCGGCGAGTGTAAATAGTAATAATAATAATACAAATTAGTACTGTAATTATTGTTGTAAAATCCACTTTGTTAGTCGGAACAATAAGGCGTTTCCGTCATTAAAATATCTCTGTTCAAATCGCATTTCATGGCCTGTAACTTATAATTATAATACACCTTAAAAATGTAACGAATGTAAGTTACTCTAGCTAAAAGTATTAACGGTAAAATAATATATATCTTTAATGGCGCGTGTTAAAAAACTTTTTCTAATAAACTACGAAACTCTGCCAGTGTTTTCTTGCAGTTTCCTGGAAACATTCTCTCTAGGTCTTTAAGGAAACGTGTTTATTGAAAGATTCCCTGTGCGGTTTTTGTGCATTAGTTTCGCCTGGGATAACTAGAGTACATTTGAAATTGACACTAGAATGAAAACTGACATTTCTTGTATTATTGGTGGCAAACTCATTTTGTCAGATATTTACACTTTATCTGGTGTATAGAGAAATGGATGGATAGCGGTAAATAAACGTCTACGGATTTTAAATTGTGAGCGTTTTAGTCGAACATACTCGTGCAGCTATCCATTTGACTGCTCATTCATCGATTCATCCTTTAAGCCATATAGATTGAAGTTGGTATTTGGAAGCTGCAGTATAGAACAAAATTTGTTTAGCCTTTTTCTCCTTTAGATGCGCTCCAGATTCCAATGAATTTAAAACTAGTTACCAATACATCCAATTGATTTATTTTAACCAAATTTAGGTCCTATGGATAGAACGAATCCGTGTTACTCATTTATTTCTCGTCTATAACGTTAATGCTTATGAGAAAATACATAGGTAATATTTTCACTGATTCAATTGATATGAGGATAGCATCATATTTCAAATATAAATAGTGGCAATAGGTATGTCGTATGTTACATTTCTCAACACGTTTCATTAAACACTAAGTAGTTAGTAATTTCACTAGCCTCTACGATTACCATTTGAATTGTTGAAAGGCGCACCCGGCTTAGAGAAAATAAATCGTATTTCATAACTGCATTGAGCTAAAATGTCTAAAGACGGGAAGAAAATTGTTTAACTTCGATATAAAAGTAATCAAGACAATTAAAGGCGCGTGACAGTGATCCAAGTAATTAGCCGTCATTTGGGAGAATATTGGAACCATTAAAAGCCTAATGGAAGACCCTAAATAATAGAATGGAGAAGTAGTTTAATTTTGTTGTGGGGAGCTAACATGATCAACCTTCATTTTATCTTTCTTTGTTATCAGAGGAGATGATGAGCAGGTCACGCTCACTGAGATAGGTAAAATGATAGTTACTTACGCAGTTTCCCAGTAGAGGGTGTTAACTTGAAATAGCCTCGTTGAGTTCTGAAATTACTTATTTTAACACACAAAGGGATAACTGATCACGTCTATCACCGGGCAATTGGGCCAGCTAATATGCCAACACTTGAGTGGTCACAGAACTATCATCTTATGTAGGAAAACGTTTTTGTGCGTAGACTAACCAAAAGACCAGAAAATAGAATAGCAGATTTACAAGATTTACAAGATTCAGGAAAGTAAGAGGAAATAGAGATGCAATTGGAATGCTAAGAATTGTATCAGAGTTCTAGCCGTTATCAAGAAAGCTTTTGACCGGATGAGTCGGACAATTTAATGGAAATGCTCAAACAAATGGGCATTGATTGGAAGGAAGAAGACTCATCCGCAAGTTGTATCTGTGCAAAAGGTGAAAATGCGTCTAGAGCATGGCGTGACCAACGATATAGAAATAGGAATAGGTGTGTGTTATGTTTCTTGTCATCATGTTTTCAAACTTTATGAAGATTTTTTACCAAAAGAAGCCTTAGGAGCTAAGTGACTTTATGATAGGTTCAAATATAATTAAAACCATCAAATTTGCATATAAGCTAATTCTTCTGGCCATGAAGTAAATACTGTAAGAAATGATCGACAGTGCGCTGGAAATAGAAAGAAAATTGGAAATCTTCGAAGAGAAATCGAATGTGATGTAGATATCAAGGACAGAAGACCCTCTCCGAATTGTCATTGGAAATCACAGTTAGAAAATGTGAAGCATTTCAAATATTTACTCTTGAAGAACACCAAGGAAATTATATCATGGAATGCCATGATCAGGAAAGGCTTCACGAAGAAGAGAACATTGCTGACTAGCACTTTGAATCTAGAGCCATGTAAAATTGTGCAAAAGTTTTACATTTGGATCACTGCTGTGTGTGAATCGGAGAGGTGGACCTTGAGGAAAACGGAGAAGAAATATTAAAGTTTTCGGATATGGTACTGGAGATGGATAGGAAAACTAAGATCGACATTGTGACAGATAAAGAAGTTCTGAGAGGAGTTGGTGAAGAGAAATCAAACATACACACAGTTCTTAGGAGTAAAGCAAACTGGACAATGCACATTCTAAGTAGAAACTGTATAATGCATGGCGCCATATAAAGAAAGGTGGAAGGAACTTTTATCTATTAATCGATTTAAGGGAAAAGCGGAAACTGTATACTTTAAAATGCTGGAGATATCTAGAATATTCTAAAATATCCCGAAGAGTTTACAGTATTTCAGAGCAATACATTGATTTTATGCCCATCATGACCTTTGGTTTTCCATGTTTTTCCCACATCAGTAGGTGAATTCGTGTGCCTTCTCATTTGTCACGATTTATTTTCCATAATTTCCGTTTTATTCCGTTTTCTTGACATTTTTTAGGGCATTTCTAGGTTTCATGATGGTGGCGGTGCTCGTCAGACGGCTCGAAATTTTCCTCTAAGGAAAGAGTTCTTCCCGTGCACACCAGAGGGCTGCTTGGTTAGATGGGTCGTTCATAACCCTCTCATAGCAGCTTCAATAATGGAACGGATCTTCGAGTCAGGAACTGTTAGTAATTTCCGCGTGACTTTGTGGCCTGTAGCCTCACGTGGTTTCTTCTTTCAGCTCTTCCTCTTGGGAAGTGGCAGCAAATTATATTTTCTGTAGGTCGCCGTGTATGAGGTTTCCCTCCGTTTATACCCTATGCCATATTTGCCTTTAATCCTGCTCTTAAATATAAGTATTAGCAGCTCTAGTTAGAACACCTAAAGTCCATAGATTTAACACCAAAGTTTGCATCCATGCTCTTTGTTTTTGAAAGGTAAAGTGTTTCTAAGAAGGTCAGAAAATATATTCCAGCTAAAAACCCACATCGTGAAGTTTTGTCGTGCACCATCTGACTATTTTTGTCGTAAAGTGCTGACAAACGGAATTGCTGTTTGTGAGGCCCCATTCATAATGAAGAAATAGCGCTAACAGAAGCACAAGTGCGAGGAACGCCAATCAGTTTGCAGCCCAAGTTTGTGGCATCGTATATCGACTGGTCAGGTCGAAAACTTTCTTCTCATAGTGTGTTAGTGCAGCAGGAATTGCTTACGAAAGGATAACATTCTTTTTCAAACAACCTTTGCTTTTATTAATACATTTTCAACATCAAATAATTTCAACATAAACGATAGCCTTCTTAATTAAAGTACCCTGAATCGTTATAATTCCGACGAAATTAACTGTATCGTTGACATATTCAACTTATTTATCTTTTTCTTTAAAATTATTCACTTCCTTTCTTACTTCGACATAAATACTCTGGAAAATAATTTAAATAATTTCCCGAAAATCATTATCACGATGAATTTTTATTCTCCAACGCAATACGCCAGAGAAATAATTATTTTGTAGAATTAATCTTTTTCGCCAACGAAATCTATTGAAGAAGATTTATCACCCAGAATTTTACCTCCTTCCCCGATGAGGTCAGTAGGGGAATTGAAACAATTTTGAAACCTTACCTGATTACTGAAAAATTGTACGTTGCCAAAACAGTTTATTCATTCAAAATCAAACATCTCGTCACCATATACAAACATTTTATGTATTCCATTCACATGACTTTCTCTACATCTCTGCAATAAATTATTGTTAAAAAGCATATTCTTTTATTTAATTAATCTAATTGAGAAATATCAGCAGAAAAGGTTTTATCACTTGCTTCCTTGTAAGTACACGGGAAATAAGGAAGTACAATAGGCGATACACACATCTTTTAAAATTTGGTTGCTATGTCATTCAAGTTCCTTTGTTTCTATGGAAATGAGTTGGCAAATTCCCGTATGATAAAAGTATAAGTATTTTAAAGCTGAAATCAATAACAAGAAATATCTAAAAAATGGTCAACTACACGAAAAAAAATGTATATAGCATAAATTGTGTGTATTAACGTGATCTACATTTTTTTCTGAAGCAAGTTTTTGTCTATCTCCTACGGTTTACCAGTTATGCAACATTTCGTAAAATTCAATCAGAATAACGAGTCTTCAGAGGCTATTTTCAGAAAATTGAAGATACACATTTTATTTATCATATAAACATCTTTAATATTTGCTTATTTAATCAAATTTGTTAAAGATTTTTGAGAAAATAAAAATTTTCGAGAAATATTCTATGCAAAGAGGAGTTGGTGATGGGAGTTTTTTTTTTGAAAATCTTAGATCGTATCCTTGGAAGATCCCAAACACACAGACAGACAGACAGACAAATAGACACACGGCTATTATTCTAAAAATTATATTTTTTTGGGCTCTAGGGGGTCCTAAAAAATGTATTTCCGGTGAAATCTCGGTATCGAATTTTTGGTTGCATTAAAATACGTTCTCTTTACACTGTTTACATAGTACCTACGTGAAGCGAAAGTAAAAATTCACTGACGAGAAAGCCAAAACACCACAAAATTCTATCTGTTATTCTAAATAACTTACTTTTCTCTGTAATGAGACTAAATTTGCAGAAAGCTCCTTTATAACATTTTTGGATGTATAAACCGCAGCTAAAGCGTTAAATTTAAACTATAAGCTTCCATGACATCCCGAGAAACTCAACGATTTAGGTGTATACCATTAAAACAAAAGTTAAGAAAGCTTCTGAAACGGCTGATGCCACAAAGAACTACTTGAAACAAAAGTGTATACTTTAAAAAGGGATACCTACATTTTTGCCAAAAAGGAAGTAGCTCAGAATAATTAATCAAGAAGTACTGTTGAGTGCAGCTAGGGAAAATGTTGACGAAAAGGCGAATGGGAAGAAATGAGAAGAAAATGAAAAAGCATTCTGGAAGTAACGAGAAATAGGAGAGAACATTATATAAATAGGAAATATGTGGTGAGCTAGAAAATAAATATCGGATGTGTTAAATTCACATGATTTTCTCTACTTCTCTGCAACAAATTACTGTTAAAAGTCTTATTCTTCTCACTACCTCATGATAATCGAGATAAACATTAACAAAAATCGTCTTACTTACTTCCTTGTAGGGAGAAGGGAAAAAAGGGAATACACTAGGCTAAAGCGATAGTCAAATCCTTTACATGTCGTTGCTTTCGGTTCTTTGCATGGCCAGGATTTGGAAAATTCCCGTATGAGAAACATTTTAAGTATTTTAAAAAAGTAACCCATAAAAAGGAATTTTTAAAAATGATCTTCATTCACATCAAGAGAGCATCAAATGCTATTCCCAGAAAACTAAAGATATAAGATTTATTTGTCCAATTAGTATTTTTGAGTTGAAGTGTTCTCACATATGGGTCTTTTTCTAAAATTGTTTTTTCGGATACAGCACGCTAAAATGTATATCTGGGATGAAATTGGTATGGAATTTTTGTTGGAATGCAATACCTTCTCTGTCTATGTATTACGTACTATGTAGAGTAATAAATAAGCTTTTATATGATTATTTTGTCACAGAATTGGCAATGGAAGTCATTTTTACTTTCCCTACACGTACTATGTACATTGTGTATAGAGAAGGTATTGTAATGCACCGAAAATTTCGATACCGAGATTTCACCGGAAATAAATGCTTTGGTCCCCTGCATCCAGAAAAAAACATTTTTAGGAAAAGAATGCGTGTGTGTGCCAGTGGGCATCATAGCTCAAAAACGACCGTTAACTTGATATTTAAGTTTGGTATTTTCCAAGGATGCGACACGAAGATTTTCAAGTAAATCCGCCCACCTACAACTACCCTTTACATGAAACTTTTTTCGAAAATTTTGATTTTCCCAAAAATGGCTTTAACGATTTTGATTAAAATATCAAATATTAAATATATTTACATCAGAAATGAAATGTATATCTTGAATTTTCTGGGAATAGCCTGTGAAGGCTACTTTATTCTGGATGAATTTTACGGAATTTTTCACAACTGTTAAACCGTAAGAGATAGACAAAAACTTACCACACAAAAATGTAGAGCACGTTAAAACACACAGTTTATTTTATATATCTACATTTTTTTCCTGGAGTTGAGCGTTTTTGTAATATCTTGTTTTTTTGGTTTCAGGTTTAAAAACTTATATATTTGTCAACTCATGTCCATAGAAACAAAGGAACTTCTGTCACATAGGAATCTGCTTTTGATTATCGCTTTAACCTATGGTGCTCCCTTATTTTGCTTCTACTTACTAAAAAGCAAGTAATAGTACTATTTCTGCTAATTTTTTCTCGATTAGTTAGAAGTAAATAGAGGTATACGTTTTTTAGCAATAATTTGAGATGTAGAGAAAGTCGTGTGAATGAAACACATCAGATTTTTGAGAATTGTTTTATCACATAGTAGAGGTATGCAGTAAAGCTTGGATTTTTTGTTTTTGTTTTTGCATACATCCTATTACAAATAATTGTATCTCGGCTAGCAAAAGCACCGATTCTGAAATCAAAGAGGGGAACTGGAAAACACTTCGAGTAAAGAATAAATTGCAACAATATTTATATGCTTGCTTGTCCTGTTTCCCCTTATAATCTAGCGGCCTTGCCTGTGGATATGGACCAAACAGGATATTAAAAACATTCATGAAGGGAATAAAAACAGTTACGGTATGCGCAAGCAAGGACCTTGAGCGCCAACCTTTGGCAATATCCGGTACTAAAGTCAACGTGCTTTGTGTTACAATGTCGCAGCTAATGAACGGGAAGATCAATGGCAATTTATATTTGTTATTAAGTGAGAAAAATAACCTAGCGCGAAGTAGTTTTATAAATTGTGTAAACTTTCAATGTACACAGCTACACAAAGAAAGCACGAAGAATAACGGCCAAGTTCATCTCTTTTTTTTTTTTATAAAAAAAACGTATTTATTTATTTTTCTACAGATTCTTCAGCAAACTTATCGTAAAAAATCTGATGTGTTCCACTCATATGACTTTGTCATCTCTGTAACACATTGTTAGTAAGCTTATTCTTGGATAGGCAGAGTCAGACTGAAAGATGTAATGCCATAGCCGGGATCTGAACCACGGCTCTCCCGGTCTCTAGCCGGTTGCTCCACCACTGAGGCAACATGGCAACATAGCATTGAATTTTTCAACTGACTCGCAATTCAATGGTATGCCGGTATGTTGCCAATAGGAAGCAACAGGCTAGAGACAGGGATATCGGTGGTTGAAATCCCAGCTATAACATTGTTTTTTACTTTCTCTAGCCCCACATGTGCAATGTACATAGGGATAGAGAAGTATTGTATTCCACCCAAAAATTTGATACCGAGATTTCACCGGAAATACATGTTTCAGGACCCCCTGTATCCAAAAAAAGCATTTTGAGAAAAAGGTCTTGTGTGTGTGTGTGTGTGTGTGTGTCCGTTTGCCCGTGTGTCCGTGTGTCTGTGAACACGATTACTCAAAAACGAAAAGTAGCTAAAACACCAAACTTGGTATTTAAGTTTAGCATCTTCCAAGGATGCGACACGAAGATTTTGAGAAAAATCCCCCACTCCAAACTACCCTTTACATGGAACTTTTTTCGAAAATTTTGATTTTCTTAAAAATGGCTCTAACGATTTTGATTAAAATATCATATATTAAAGATATTTACCTAACAAATAAAATGTATATCTTGAATTTTCTGGGAATAGCTTCTTAAGACCTGTTTATTCTGGATGAATTTTGCTTAATTTGGCATAATAGTAAACCGTAAGAGATAGACAAAAACTTACTATACAAAAAATTTAAGTCTTGTTAAAATACACAAGTTATGTCATATACATTTTTCTCGTGGAGCTTACCGTTTTCGAGGTATTCATTGTTATTAGTTTCAGTTGTGAAGTACTTATACTTTTCTTAGATGGGAGTGTCCATTTTCCTTTGTTCTACTCCTGGTCAAGAAAAGAAGCGATTTGTGATGACAATTGCATAACGACAGCTTTTAAAACATTTGAGTATTGGTTTAGCCTAGTGTATTCCCTTATTTCCTTCCTTATGAGGAACTAAATAATAAGAACATTATGTTAATGAGTACCACGATTAGCAAGGTGCAGAAAGAAGAAGAATCTTATGTATGACATTTATAGAACAGCTAGGGAAAGTCATGTGAGTGTAACACATCAGATTTTTTTTTTTAATTTTATCCATCTTCTGACCTACACGATTCTGTGAGAGAACAATTAAAAGACTTATTCTTCCACTTCATGCTAATCGAGATAAATACTAGCAGAAACGTCCTTAGTACTTAGTTCCTTATAAGCAGAAGAAAAATAAGGGAATACATTAGGCTAAACAAACAGTCACATGTTTTAAAATGTGGTTGCTATAGGATTGAAATCCATTTCTTTTCCAGGAACTGACAAACTCCTGTATGAGAAAAGTTTAAGTATTTTAAAATTGAAACCAATAATAAGGAATATACCGAAAACAGTCAACACCAGGAAAAAATGTGTATGATAAATTGTGTGTTTTAAGGAGCTCTACGTTTGTTATGCAGTAAGCTTTTTTTATTTCTTGCGGTTTACTAGTTATGCAAAATTTAAAAAAAAACTGTTTTAAAGAATAAAAGAGGATTTTAGAAGTTATTCCCAGAAAATTAAAGCTGAACATTTATTTGTAATGTTAATATATTAAATATAAGAGATTTTAATCACAATCGTTAGAGCCATTTTTGAGAACATCAAAATTTTCGATTTTTTTTTCATATAAAGGGTAGTTAGGTTTGGGAGAATTTTCTTTAAAATCTTCGTATAGTGGGAGATATTGGACTTAAATACCAGGTTTGGTACTTAATGAACTTTTCGTTTTTTTTAATTTATTTTGATTCATTCAGCATTAATTATGCTGTACAGAATTGGAATAAAATACATTATAACTAAAAGTAACAAAGAACATTATAATTTGTGAGGTCAGCCACATGAGGCTCTTCTGGCACTAAACAGTCAGAGATGATTTTAGACATTCGTTCACTGAGAATATTCTTATTGGAATCACTTCCTGAAGAAAACAGCAAATCCTGTTGGAGATGACTCATCTGAGGAATTGATCAGATCTTTGTCGCAACAAGAACTGCACTGCTTCAGGTACTAAGTAAGATGATGAAAAAACGTGGGAGCCTGAGATCGAATATGTGTAGAGATGGTACTGTGTCCAAATTCATGATGTATTTCGAGTGTTTTTGACATACCAAGGTTCATTCACTACAGGTCTTAAAACTTGTTTTGAAAAATTGTCGACGATTAATTTTGTTTGCGGCTGCACCTCCCCAAACCGGAGAAGCATATGTGTGTAAAGGACAAAGTAAAGATTTGTATAAAAGAGATCCACTTGGAATTTGCAAAAAAGGCCTTGCGGTTCAGAATGGGATACCATTTGTGTAATATGGAGTAGGCAAATTTAATTTTTTAAGTTAATGTGAGAGTTCCGAGTCAGTCGGCGATCAAAATGCAGGCCAAGATATTAGACAGTGTTATCAGCACGTTTCCAAGGTATGGGAATACTTTGTAAAGTAATAGGAGGGGGAACAGGGGGGTGACGTAATGTAATACGCATGGTTTCACATTTCTTGTGGTTCAAAGAAATCCCCCAGTGGTCAATCCACTGACAGCAAACAGACAGACACAATGAACCTTTTTCTAAAAATGCTCTTTTTAGACTGAGGGGGTCCCAAAACACGTATTTCCGGTGAAACCTCTGTATCGAAATTTTGGATGCAATACAATACCTTCTCTATATACTATGTATGGAGTACGTGTAGAGAGAGAGAGTAAAAAGATTATTCTTTTATTTTCCTCGCGTTAATCAAAATAAACATTTGCATAAATACTCTTTTTTACTTTCTCTACATGTACTGTGTACATAGTGTATAGAGATTCTTCGTGTCGCGACCTTGGAAGATACTGAACTTAAATACTAAGTTTGGTATTTTACGCACTTTTCATTTTTGAGCTATGCGGCCCACACATACACACACACACATGCACACACATCCAGCTATTTTTTTTTTTTTTTGGGACAGGGGTCTCAAAATATATGTTTCCGGTGAAATTTCGGTATCAAATTTTTAGGTGTAATATTAATACCTTCTATATTCTCAAGAAATCCCCCCCACCCTCAACTATCCTTTACATAGAAACATTTCCGATTTTTTTTCTCAAAAATGGCTCATTAAGATCAAAATACCATATTTTAAATATATTTACATGATTAATAAAATGTATTTCTTGAATTTTCTGGAAATAGCCTCTGAAATTTTGCATAGCTGGTAAACTGTATGAGATAGACAAAACCTTTCTAAAAATCTAGGGTTCGTTGATACCAAAATTTATGTTTTATAGTTTTTTTTTTTTTTTTTTTTGTGTAGTCGACCGTTTTTGAGATATACCTTGCTATTGGTTTCAGTTTTAATATACTTACACTGTTCTTATACGGAATTTTTGAACTCCTGGCCATATAAACAATGGAACTTCAATCTTATAGCAACCATCTTTTAAAGGTTTGACAATTGCTTTAGCGTATGGCACTCCCGTAGCAAGCAAGGCAAGTAGGAACCAAGTAATAAGGCCATATTTTTTCTATTATCATGAAGTAGAGAGAAGAATAAGCTTTTAAAGCGTAGTTTGTTATAGAAATATAGAGAAAGCCATCAGCTTTGTTCTTCCGTGAAGATACGACGGGATTTAGGGAATACGGTGTGCTTAAAAGCATACCTTTAAAAGAAGCTATCTACACGAGACATATGAAATTTCTTTCTCTTCGTTTGATCAGCAGAAAGAAAAACGAGTGACAACTTTGGATTTGAGAAAATTATAAGTCTGGAAAAATTGAAACCAATGGTATATATTGGATAATGGTTAACTCCACAAGGAAAATTGTTAAACATATATCCTATGTTTTATCGAGATCTAAATTTTCTGTATAGTAAGTTATTATATATCGCTTATGGTTTACTAGTCATACAAAAGTCATCCACACTGATGATTTTTTCAGAGGCGATTCCCAAAGAGAAAAAGGGGGGGGAATTCAAAATATACAATGTGTCATAAAATATTTTAAATCTATGGTTGGATCAATTTTTTAAATAATATTATTTCGAAAACTATTTGCTGTGAAGGGTAGCAGGAGTGGTTACATTTTCTTAAAAATCTTTTTGTCGAATCTTTGGAAAGCGCAGAACCTAAACTTCAAGTTCGGCGTTTAACAAACTTTCTGTTTTTGAGTTATGCTCTCAACGGATCCCAACACATGCACGTGTTTCTAGAAATTATTATTTTTGGATTGGTATCCATATCCATAGAGCTAAACATAAAAATAAAGAAAACACAGGGCAGCATGCATAATACAATAAATAATGATTAGAGCCCCAGATTTCTGAACATTTTCCGTAAAATGTCCAGGACGATTGAAGCTGTTATTGAGATAATTTATGATATTTGAATATATTTATAGAAATTAAAAAATGTTTTTAGAATGGAAATGTAATGTTTAAGTTTAAGCTATATAAGTAAATACAAGATATAAGTATATATGTATATTTTTCGGGCAAAATCTCGAATTATTTGATGGAAAACATATACACAGTAGAGAAAGTAAAAGACAAAAAAGAGTTTTTCTCTTAAGTTTCTAGTCAAATGTGAAGCTCGCATTTGGGAGTAACTCCGCTTTAATGGAATACTCCATCCACTAAAAGTTAAAATTAAAACAAAATAAGAATTAAATTTTAGCATCCTTAAAACAATAACAAATTCTAAATTCATATAATCCTAAACATGTAGAGTTTATTTAGTGAGGCTCTAAACTGGTATGATTTTCAGGGTCCCATTCTATATGAGGCGTTAAAGGTCCCTTAAGTTTGCTTAGAGGCCGTTTATTAGGCCTGAAATTTACAACACGGGACCACCTGCTTTACTTCCCTTCCGAGGGACACCATGATATGGATTTTACGCCTCAAAAATATTCATCGCCCTCCGACAGGTTAGAAGCTTCCATGATTTTCCTGTCCATCCGTTTCGTCTCATGTATGAGCACCAGGTGACGGCGGTTGGTGTGTTGCGACAGATGGTAATATGGAGATATTTCTTCCTGTACTTGGCAGGACTGCTGGAATTCCCTTCCTGGGAAAGACTGTCTATTCCTGGAACCCCCAGGTTGAGGGTGGCTATGGAAAGGTTAAGAAACGTCAACATTGGTGTCATATTGAGTGATACGGTGGTTGTTATAGCATACATCGTCATCTGGACCTGGATGACCATCGGGTCTTCCATTATTTCCTTCATCCCAGGAGTCACGTTGGAACCACAAAACGCAATAGCTTATGTGAGGTAAGTGCTGTTCTCCAGTTATTGGAGGCCCCTGCGCCTAACCCCTAACCAGATTAACTACAACAATTATATAGCAAACTGTTCCAACTCTACTCATCTGAGTTGGTGCACTCGTGCGCTGTCAACAAACCTATGACCCAGACTGGAGGCGGAGCTTAGTATTAATACACCATTGGGCGAAGATGATAGCACATTTTTTGGGGTGGTTCTCACTTCATTAAGATCTGAACAACAGCAGTCCTAAATCCTGAGTCGTATTGCATTCTGCAGGCTTACCCCGGTGAGTAGTTCAGCAACTCGCTACTCTTTGGTGCGCAAACTGTATAAAAATACATGAACATAAAATGAACATATATAACAGTTTATGTCAGTTTCTGTTCACGATTTAAATAATAATTGTAGTAATGTAAGATTCTTATTCATTGGTTTGTTCTTTTTTCAAATATATTTCATCGACAATCTGTACTCTTTGTTTTATTTAGCGACTGTATGTATCTGCTTGGTACCGAAATGGAAAAAAGATGAGATAAATGGTACTGTCTGTTGCTTTTAAACAATATAAAATATCCATGGATGTGGAACAGAAAAAATAAACATATGTAAGAATTTTGAGCGTCTTGCGGCATTGTTTTAATGATATGGCTTGTAGCCTGTATAGATATAAATGTATTCTACTGAATTTTTTCCACATACTACAACGTTTCTTCTTTTTTTCAGGTAAATAGCTTTGCATTTCGGAGAATATACTAGAAGACGATTGGTTTTGCAGTCAATAGTGGGTAAGTGGGATTAAACTAATTGGTATTAAAATTCTAACTTAAATTCATGAAACACGCTGCATAATCTGTTTCATCTATTAAATATCTGATTATTTAGACATGATATACGAAAATTAATTACTGAAAGCTTTGCTATTAATTTTAATCATAAAGTGTAGTATGCATGGTCTGTATATATATTAAGATAAAGACATCATGACAGCATTTTTAAGTGACTCCAATTTTCTAACCAAAGATAATGATACACTTTTTTCTATAGACAGCTTTAACTCGTAATGGAACTTTCAAATACTTGTTATGGGGTCTAGAAAATTACTATTTAAAATATCTGAAGAACAAGAACTGTGTCTAGGAAAGAAGAAGAAAAACTTACTAATATTCAAAAGCGTGTGAGAATTATGACATGAGCCATACACGTAAGATACGTGTTAGAAGAATTGTCCAACATATACATCAAATCTCTACTTCTGGAAAATGAAGTGGACTAAGAGCTATAACTTCAAGTGTAGAAATGTTAGAGAAAGTATGAATTTCAACCAAAGCGTTTTATGTGGAAATTTCATTGGAAACATGTTTTTTGAGACCATCTTAATCAAGAAAAAGGTATTTTAAGAAATATGCTATGTGCGTATGTGTATGAGTGTATTAACAACATAACTGAAAACGAAAATTACGTTAAATACCAAAGTTGGCACTTAAGTTCTGCATCTTTCAGGGATGCGAAATGAAATTTTTCAGAAAAAAAACACCTCAAAATTTTCTTTATATAGAAAACGTTTCCGAAAATTTTGATTTTTTAAAAAAATGATCAAACTATTTTGATTAAAATTCCATATGATTAAGGTCTTTTCAAAACGAATAAAATGCATATTTTGAATTTTCTGGGAAGAGTCTCAGAAATGCTCTTCATTCTGTACGGCATTTGCATAATTGGTAAACCGTAAGAGATAGAAAAAAATGGATCTCTTGTTAAAATTCACAATTTATGTCATTAAAATATTTAGTGAAGATAACAATTTCTGAAGTATTGTTTTTATTGGTTTATAAATGTCCAATACTTCTACTTTTCTTTGCCAATTATAAATTCATTCTTTATTAATGATATTGTTAATGAACAATAAATTAATTTAAGTTATGATTTTAATAAATAATCTTATGCCTTGAGATCACAATGAAAGGGTCAAAAACCTCTAAAAAGTTTATAACTTGCTTAGCCAAACCTTTAAAAGAAACATTTTAATCCTACATAAAAAAAATTAAAATGCTATTAACTTTTTCATCCTGATCATACAAAACGAACGGAATTACAATTGTATGTCATAGCGACAGCTTTTAAGGATTTGGCTATTGTTTTAGTCTATCCTATCAAATAATGAAAGGGTTAATTTCTCTTAATAATTTTATTTATTTAACTAAATCTTGAAAAGATAACTTTAATCATAAACAAAAGATAAGAAATTAATGATGAATGCACCAAATATATTGATAAATTAACTAACAAGCTAAAATCATTCTAATACACAAATAAAAGTCCATAAAATCATTATTATCAATTAAAAGTACTGCATAGAGTAGTGGTAATAATTCTGGGGACTATTTTGGATAATATAGCTTTCACATTTGAATATTCCGTTCCACTCTATTCAGGATAACTCTTATCTGATAAATTGTAGTCAGAAAGTGTTACCCTAATACGGTTTTTAAGCTTCTACTATAAACTGGAACTTATTTGCTTCTTAATTGGTTACTTTGGGCCAACTTTTGAAAATATATTACTCTACAAACATATTATACGTATATGCATTATTTTATATTGTATCCAATGTGTAAAAGGGAATTTTTGCTGTCATATTGTAATAGAGGAGCTCTAAATTTACAGAAATCTGGTAGTTATAGCATGATATTTCAATACAATGAACCCCAATATGAAGACCATAATCTTAAAAAAAAAAAAAACTATATTTACCCAATTTCACGCCCCCCCTATTTTATGGAAGCAGGAATTCAGTATAATTCATATTTGATGCAGTATAAAATAAACAATGTAATTTACAAGTATACATTTTGTTTTATTCTCCACCCAATATGAAATATAATGAATTCTTACTCCCATATAATAGATGGTCAAATTGGGGAAATTTAGTATTTATCAGATTATACTATAAGATTATTATAACTAGTAGATTTGTCCAAATTTGGCCAAATTTGCGCTCCTCTATTACAATATAACAGAAATAATTCTAGTTTTTGCATTTGACACAAAATGAAAGTTTAATATATGGTATATTTATAAAATTGTGTTTGTCAAAATTAGGCCATAATAGCACATTAATAGCCAAATTAGCTCCAGTTTACTAAGAGGTTCAATACTGTGTTTTGGTAACACTTCCTGGCTATAATGTATCAAATAAGAGTTATCCTGAATGACAGATGGATGGAATATTCAAAGTTGAAGGTTCATTTAATTAAAAAGAAATAATGCGACTACTATAATTTAATTTCAAATTCAGAACTCTTTAAACTATTTCAATTCATCCGAAAAATAATTATAGAAAAAAAACATTAGATATTAATTTTTATCGGACGTAAAAACTCTTTAACATGGCTTCCTTACGAAAGAAACAAGGCCATAAAATGTTAATTTGTACCAAAGCAAACCCCCATGTTTTGAAAGAAAACTCCCTATGACCAAATTTGACTATAAGTCGAGATTTCTCCTACAGTGTCATCTATGGGCGATGAGTTGATCTCTCATCACAATGTGGGAACTAAAAATTCACCGATCAAGAAACTACTGTAATAGTGGTCCAATATGCGCCAATATAGCGTCATGAAACTTGAATTAGTTTGAATACTTAAACACTGCTGAGAAATTTTCAATACCAAAGAAGTGATTCTCGAATCCAGAGCGAATATAACTTGGAAAAGCAGGAGATGCTCTACAAATAGAGCTATGACGCAATCCAAATCTTGATTAAGTAGACAGAAAAATAGCCATTCTAAAGAATAGATTTTGATAAGTGGGTGGAAAGTCATGTGAACATAGCTTCGGATTAAGGTACGCCCTTGTTAAATGATAGTCTGGAATAGTAATTGGATGAAATTACCTGATGATTTTATCACAGATGTTTTGACTAATTAGCTAAGCTGTAATAGTGCTTCTGTAAATTAATTCCGCGTAATTCGTTTCTAATTGACATTAAAACAATAGTGAGTGTCTAGGGATTTAGAAATTGTTCTCCATAAATAAAATTGTAGAAAATAGAAGCGAATTAGCACTCATTAGAGACAGCAGCAGCTCCACCCCTTAAATTGTGAAGGAAATAGGATGCAGAATAAGTGGGGGCCACACCCTAATACAGGTATGTTGTGTGTCTCATGTAGCTGGAATTCCTCCGACACGTAATGCAGGACTTCCCATTAGGGTTCCTAGGTTCTGGCTTAGCAAGAGAACCACAACATTCCTTGTTCGTCTTTGGGCTATTAATTTAGGCATCGCTGGCGTTTGTGGTATCGTGTACACCTAATGTGCCTTAAGGTGAGTGACGTCACTGTGTCCTATGCACTTGTAGAGGGTATTAATGTAATTAATAAGCAAATTAACTAGTATAATTGAAAATTGTGTGGATTTATTTCAATTTGGGTAGTATTTTGCCCAAAAATTTGATACCAAAATTTTATCTTGGTATCGAGTATATGTTTCAATATGTCTTGAGGTTCCTTGAATCCAAAAAAAAGTGTTTTTATCAAAATATCAATGTATGCATGTGTATATGTGTCCCTCAGTAATTAAATTAGGTTTTCTTTGCACGGCCGAGACAAGAAAAAAAAAACAAGCAAACAAAAATTACACAAAATACAAACAAGAATGACGACATGCGATTTTAGAAAATTTAAATTATATACTTCAAAATTTACGCCAATAACTATTAATATTTCGGAAAGGGTTAATACCACAAAAAAAAAAAACTCATAAATTGTGCACTTTAACGAGATCTACATTTTTTGTCACTCTCCGTGGCGTAATGTTTACCATGCTAACTTCATATACCCAAGGACGCGGGTTCAAACCTGGCGGAGGACGATGGATTTTTTCGGGCATAAAAATCCTTAGCATGGCTTCCTTCGGAAGGGAAGTAAAGCCATTGGTCCCGTGTCGTAGATTTACGGCACGTAAAAGAACCTCGAGCCCGATTGAGAGGCAACTGAGCAAAATTAAACGGTCTTTAACGCCTAATTTAGAATGGTGAACTTCAGTTCTCTTTCTTGGCCGGGAGAAAGCAAAACAAAAATAAATTTAAGGAAAAGAGTTATAAGTTTAAGTATTGTAGAATTTACATCAATATCCATTAACATTTCGGAAATGGTTAATCTGTAGAAAGTTTATCCCACATAAATGTTGCTCTTTAAGGAGGTCAAGAATTCTTTTATTGGAAGATTTTGATTCTCTTTTACGGTTTACAAGTAATGCAAAGCTCATCCAGAATTCCAAGTAAATTGAAAATATACATATTATTTGCAATGTAAATATCTACATTATATACTATTTAAATCAAAATCGTTGGAGTTTGTTTTGAGAATTACCACGTTTGGTATTTAACTAACATTACATTTTTGAGATATGATATTCATAGATGCGCAGGCGCACGAGCGTAGGCAAAAAGGTACAGAAACAAAACACACCCGATCCTTTTCTAAAAACTTTATTTTGGATTCAGGGGTCCCAAAACATGTATTTCCGGTGAAATCTCGATATCAAATTTTTGGGTTGAACACAATAATTGTCTTTTCTACCTGCTTTGTACAGTGTACGTTTTAAAGAAAGTAAAAATACACGCATGTACTGTTAAAATCTAAAAAATAGTATTTAGACGAACTCAGGAGTGCTAATTTAGAAATGCAAATCGATAAGGAGACGTTACTTTATTAATACCTATTGCATGAATATTAAATTTTGTGAAATGAAACTGTATATATGTTTCTTACTTTTTTAATTACATTGTGCATTTAAATTACAAACGTATTTTGAGTCAGGGAACAAGTAAATGGCATAACTCAATCTGGATTCTAAATGAGCACGTAAAAAGACAATCTGATATGTTACGTTCACATGTCTTTCTATACCTATTCTGTAACAAAACTTTCTTACAAAAGTTTATTCTTCTGCTTCATGCTAATGAAGATAAATATTATTAGATACCTATGCTATTATTCCCTTTTATTGCATAGATAGAAGTGAATTAAGAAATATACTAGGCTAAAGCATAGTGAAAAATATTTAAAACCTGATTTTTATGTTATGACATTGAAACTCGGGATTTTTTGCATGTACAAGAGTAAAACAAGAGAAAAATTAATAACAACTTCCAATTTGAGAAAAACATAATCAATAGAACATTTAGACCAAAAAAAGGAGCTCAGGGAATAACCGTGCGTCATAAAATGTAAGTCTCATTAATTGTGTGCTTTATCGAGAACTGCATTTTTTGTTTAGTAACATTTGTCTATCTCTTAGGTTTAAGAACAATGCAAAAGTCATCCAGAGTGAATATGGTTCAGAGTTTATCCCCAGAAAACTCAAAATATACGGTTTATCATAAAAATTGCTTAAAGATGTATTTTATTCCAAGTGAAGAGTAACTTAGCAGATTCAAAATGTCCACGTCGCATTCTTGGAAGACACTGAACTTGAATATCAAGTTTAGTGCAGATTGAGTTTTCGTTTAAAGAGTATGCTGTACACGTGTGTGTGTGTGTGTGTGTGGGTGAGTGAGTGAGTGTGTGAGAGTGTGTGTAAGAGTGTGTGAGAGTAAGTGAGAGTGTGTGAACAGCTAAACTCAAAAACGAAAATTGTATAAATACAAAACTTAATATTTAGACACAGCGTCTTCCGAAGATATGACAAGAAATTTTCCAAGAAAATCCTCAATCACATTACGCTTTACAAGGAAACTTTATCGAAAAATTTAATTTTCTTAAAAATAAACTCTGCTAATATTGTTTAAAGTACGGTATATTAAATATGTATATATAACAATTGAGTTTAATAAAACTGGTAAAGCAAAGAAATCTCTCAAAGTACACATTTACTTTTTTTTTGGAGATAAGCATTTGTGAATATTCCTGGTAATTGCCTTACATTAAAAAACAGGATTTCATCATACGCTTTTACTTTATGTTATTCTTGGTAATGCACAGAACCGAATTAAATAACTCTTACCTTACGTAATATGTTAACAGATAATTAAAAGTTACAGATGCTATATTTAGTTTCATTTTAAGGAAGGTTCATGAAAACACTATTAATTCTTATATTCCATAATTTATTATACATCTTTAGTCTTTTAGCTTATATAAATGCACCAAATTAAAATTCTCTCCAAAATATAATAAAATAAACGAAAAGAGTAACAAACTGCTAATACTATAGAAAAGAAATATAAACGTATATATATATTTAAATTTCTTAAATTACCTCAAATTCCAGAGAAATGGTCACTGAAATGTGATAGTCAAATCTTTAGTTGTCTGGGATTCCCAATACAGCAAACCCCATGGTTATGGTGATAACATTTCAAATTGTTCTACCTCTCTTCGGGGACGCTATGACTTCTCATTTGATGAAATAGCTTTACCCATGACTCCAATAGGTACAGAGCTTGGAATCGAATTGAACGTTATTAGTTAATTACCCAGCACGTATAGGGAGATTTAGCATTGCATTACCAATTTTCTCTTCTGTCAATAAGAGGGTGTAGGTAAACTATATACACAGCGTAGCTATAGTTGAGTCAGATATCAGGTGCTTTAGTATATCAGATTTCCTCTTTAAACTGTAATAACCCAGAGACACTTCTGTTTTAATATAACAAATAATATGATATATCCTTAAAGGTTTCAAAATCGGTTAAATGTTTTCATGTATGCATAATAGATAGTTCAAGACGCAACTAAAAGCGATTTAAGCAATTTAAACTTTTGGAACATTAGAGCAGCTGTACTATCATAAGTTCATAGTTTTACCATATATTCTTTTTAAAATTTCCTGAATTTTGTTTTTCCTCTCATTTGTTTAATCTATTCAGCAGAATGTTAGATAATTTTAAACCAAAGACCATGGATGATTTGCTGTACATGTACAAAGTGTGTTCTACGTTGCATTAATGTTACTGTTTCTTTCTTTATTTTTTGTGCTTAACGTTCATTAACCTAGTTTGTCATATCGGACGATGAATGAATTTGTTGAAATGATGGTCAAATGATCTCTGGGTCCATGGAGCTTAAAGTTATTCGACATTCGTCTTCTCAGGATAAGGGAAAACCCCGAAAAAAGCAACCTTATCCGAGTAGCTCACTTTTTTTTAGGGGGGGGGAGTAAGAGCCTTTGTTTAGTTTTACCAATTCATCCCTCACTTACCAATCCAATTCAACCTTCACTTACCAATCCTAAGCGAGATTTGAACTCGCTCCTGTTGAAAGTGAAGCACTAAAACTGTAATGGGTGATGATATTTTGCACACATTCAATAAACTTAAAAAAATGTATTCCATTCTATTGGCCTTCTATACTGTTCTGCAACAAAATATTCTTACAGAAGGTTATTCTTCTATCTACTTCATCCGAATCGAGATAAACATTAACAGAAAGGGTCATATGAATTAGTTACTTATAAGTAGAAGGAAATAAGGGTATACGTTTTACTAAAGAGAGAGAAAAAATGTTTCACAAAGGATTAAAAAAAATAGGATAGCTCGCATGAGAAACGTTTATTGCAAAATATACAACAATAATTGTATATCTCGGAAATGGCGTACCATAAAATGTAACTGATATAAACTGTGTTATCTGTTTTGCAAATGTCGTTCAGAGGCTATTTCCAAAAAATTTAAGATATACATTTCATTTGTGGCATAAGCATCTAATATTTTAATCAAAATTATTAGAGTCGTTTTGAGTAAAACACTCCAAAAGTTCTTCCATGTAAAAGATAGCTTGGGGTGGAGAAATTTTCCTGAAACTCTTCATCCTTAGAAGATACTGAACTTAAATACCAAGTTTGGTATTTAACTGCCCTTTTGTTTTAGTTTTACTGTCCACAAACCCACAATACACACGTACACGTATATACAATCTTTTTGTAAAACTGGTTTTATTCAGGGACTTCAAAACATTTATTTCCGGTGAAATCTCGTTATCGAACTTTTGGGTGGAATATATATACCTGCTCTATCTACCATGTACATTCACACGGTAGAGAAGCTAAGAATAACACCATATAGAGTTAAAAACTTTATTAAGTCTTAAGACGAATTCATAGGTGTTATTTCAAAACTATGTAAAATGCCTTTTTGAATTACAAATATAAAATGTAAATGACGTATTATTTATGGACGCTCTTTAACTACTGTGGATCTCAGCATCCCATTCTCTATTGGGCGTGAAAGACCGCTTAATTTTGCTCAGAGGCCTCTCCATGGGCTTGAGGTTCTTTTACGTGCAGTAAATCTTCGACACGGTTTACTTCCTTTCCGAAGGAAGCCATGCTACGGATTTTTACACTCGAAAAAATCCATCGTCCTTCGCCGACTTTGAACCTTGGGTTAGTATGGTAACCATTACACCACGGAGGGCGACAATTACAAATATATTCTTGTATTTGAGACAAACCCCCTATGGCACAACTCAATCTCGATCGAAATGAGCAAAGTTAAAATATACTCTGTGTTACTTTCATATAACTTTTGTTAGTTATTAGTTTAAAATAAAATATTAGTTTCAAGGTTTAATGATAAGAACTTCTATCCTTTGAAGTTTAAATTTTACAACAAAGTAATTTTAGAGGTTGTATTTGTATCTGCTCCATACTAATAGAGGTAAACATTAACAGAAATGATTTTATTAATTATTTCATTGTAGGCATTAGTGAAAGAAGGGAATATACTAGGCTAAAACCCAGTTGCTATGTGATAACATTGAAATTTGGATCTCTTTGCATGACCAGTATTTACGACTCTCCATTTGAGAAAAATATTGAGATATTTGAACCAATATGTAAAAGGAATATCTTGAAAATATTGTGTATTTGACATAATGTGGGGGGGTGATTTAATGTCCTTTATACTGGTAGGCCATATCAGGTAGATGAGTGAATTGGGTGATTGATCCTCGTATGAGTCCGGGGTCATAGAGCATGGAGTTACCCGACATTTATCTCCTAATATAAGAGAAAACCTTCCCCCGAACGAAAGTTTTCGAATTCGGGACCTTTGGAATGTGAGGCAGACACGTATCCCTATACTAAAGTGGCGGGTTGACCTAAATTGTGTGCTTTAAAGGGATCTACTTTTTTGTGTGGTAACACATTTCTATCTCTTACTGTTTACGAGTAAAAAAGAAAACACACACACACACACACAGTTACTTTGTTCTCCAAGCCATTTCATTGTCACTTTGGCACAAATCCGACGAGCAGCTTGTGCAAGTGCTCACTCCAGCTACTGTAGCTCGCACTGCCAGAGCGATACGTGGTAAATGGTGGTTGTCTAAACCTTCTGCTACGTGCGCTTAGTATGCAGTGCACTGGCTCTGATAGTCGACGTGCTATTTCAAAATTTCGGTTTTGTTCTTGAACACACCCCGTATTGCTTTTTCTTACTTTGCTCATGTATTTCTTCAGATAAGTACCTTGCAAATTTAAGTGGCAGTTCCTGAGGATTCACTGAACTCGATTATGATACCTACCTTCATTTAGCAGTTTCTTCAGTGATTTTAGAAAACAGTTAAATGCAGTTTTCCATTCTGTCCTTCATTTTGGTACTAGTTTTAACAAAACTAGCCTCCTTTGACGCTCTCTACACATCAGGCAGTAAGTTGGTAAAATTAAATTATACATAACGAATATTACCATAGAGGTTTGATAGCGCAGAGTTGGGAAAGGTAGATGGACAGTAAGTTGGAAATAACTAAATTATACGTAACAAATACTATAATAAAGCTTTGATAGCGCAGATATGGGAGAGGTAGATGATCAGTAGTAGTAATAATCTGCGTGGTATTCTAAGTTAGGAAGTTATAAACGGTTACAGCTACTTTATTGAATGGTATTTTAAAAAAACTTCTCTCGTGTACTTGGAATTTGAATCTTAACTTTTTATACTACGTATAACAAATAGGGGATAAATTGTATTCCTTCCAAAAATTCGATTTAACGATTTCATTGGAAATGTATATTTTGAGTCTCGCAGAATCAAAAGAATTCAAAAATTAGAAAACGTAGTGTTTGTGTGTGAGTGTGTGTCTATGAACAGCCATACTCTAAAGCAAAAAGCCTGTTAAAATCCAAAACTTGGATTCAATTAACATCTTCCAAAGATACAATATGCACATGTTCAAGGAAATCCCACACACCAAGCTACCCCATACAGGTAAAGCTTTTTGAAACTTTTCTTTTCATAAAATACTGTCCCCAAGGATTTTGATTGAAATGGCAGATGTGTATATCAAGATAAATGTATGTGTTAATTTTCTGGATAAGGTTACTGGAATATTTCGCTTAATCAATAAGCCGTAACAAATGGATAACAGGACATTGCACAAGATTGTAGACACTAGTAATGCAGATAATTTGTCAGTTCTGGGGGGGGGGGGGTTGCGAATGGTCCTTGTTTATTGATTTATATTTTATAATATTTACACTTTTCTCAAATCGGAAATATGTCAATCGTTTTCTTTTCTTTTCTTCTTTCTTATTCTTGGTTACACAAAGAGAGCCAAATTTCAGTGTCACTACATAACGACCAGCTTTTAAAAGATTTGACTATATCTTAGCCTAGTAAATGTCTTATTTCACTTTAACTACTTAGAAAGTTTAATAAAACAATTTCTGAACTGTATTTCTTTTAGCATGAATTAGATAGTAAAATAAGCCTTAGTGAGATTATTTAAGTAGAGAAGGGCTTATGAATAACCCATTAGGTTTTTAATCAGTCCGAACATAAAAGACACTCTCACAGCCATATGGATACGAAAGGTAGAGAATGATTGTAACTGAAGAACACTTTCCCCACGCCAGCAAGGGAAGTGAATCCGGGACATCTTGGTTGGGAAGCCCGATTTCTGATTACTCTACTAGAGAAACTGTTTAGAAAATGTTGCAGCAGCTACCCAGAGTTACTGCCACACAGACACCCGGAGCAGTAATATCTACGCTATCGATCTTAGAAAGTGTATGTGGTGTTATATAACTTAAGAAATAAACGGGGCTGGTACACCACGGCGCGCAGACTGCAGTTCATTCATTCTTGATGATTACCGTCGTGGCAATCGGCGCGTAATTCCCAGATGCTTGATTAATCCATGAATTCATTGCGGATAGCCGTTAGAAATTCAAAGGTTTCTCGTATGAACACTTGGTAACGCCAATTCATTCGCGCATTGCAGCTGACTGGTTTGCTCAGCAGGGTGTTAAGTTTGACCATTGGAATAGCTCTGCAATAACATAACTCTCCAGGAAGAGGATGTGTTAGATTAGCCATTCAACTAACCTGAAGGAAGTCTTTACTGATTAATTTGTTGCCTCTAGAAGCCGGGAACATAGAACGGTTGCTTATATACAAATGTTGTTTTATTGATATGTGAAATTTAACGTAAATATGAAAAAAAATCTGATGTGTAGCACTCCAATGACATTCTCTGCATATTCTTCAGTCGCCCTCCTGATGTAGTGTAGGCCCAAACCTGAAGGAGGATGATGGATTTTTTGGTATTCACAAATATTTAGCATGACTTCCTTGGACGGGAAGTAAAGCCAATGGTGCTGTGTTGTATTTAATTGTTCGTAAAAGAAGCCCATTTTTAAAATCAGAGGATCCTTGGGAAAAATTCCGCAATTTTGCGTCCGCAAGTCGTGATTTTGCCCTAGAGTGCCAACTGTAGGCGACGGGTTGATCCCCCGTCACAGTGGCGTATAGCGGTGAACTGGCGAACTAACAATTCAAATCCGATCATGGAAACATCGTAACGATGCTCCAGATTTGGTTGGTAAAACAAGCTTATTGTTGTCTCAACTACATAGTGATCGGGATTAACACTTCCGAAATATTTTATTAGATGATTACTTGTATTGCAACGGAAATATGGAAGTACACAAGTCTGAAGTAATTGGCTACTTTGTGATGTCTTTGAAATTTCGTTTTTCTTGCTTGAAATAAAAACGGATGATGACTTCTCTTTTGAGAAAAGTACGAGTATTTTAAAATTTAAACTAATAAAAGGAATACTGCATATAATTATATTAATTTGACAAAAACTATTTTACATAAATTGTGTACTTGACGATATATACATTTTTTGTGCAATACAATTTTATCTATCTCTTAACGTTTATCACTTATCTATGTAAAAACACAAAGAACATAGAGAACTAAGAATACCATTTTCAGAAAATAAAATATAATTTTAGATTATTTGTCATGAAATTATCTTAAATAAATATGGTATTTTTGAGAAGGTGAAAGATGTTCAATGTAAAGGATAATTTGGAGTGACATTTTTTCTCGAAACTTTTGAAATTTAAACATGGCTCTTAGGATGCTTATTTAAATGCCATATGTTAGAGGTATTTTAATAACAAAATTTAATAACTGAGTTAGTACATAATTTTAGTTGGTTTAAGTTTATTTTGTCATGATTAGAAAACATCATAAATTCTTCTTTAAGTTTAATATTATAATTAGTTGTATATTCAATTTTGTATATCAGAAGCCAAATATTAGGAGCTCAAAGTATGGATGCTTCTTCAGCGGAATGTGGAGAAGGACGAGAAGAGTGGAAAGCTTGCGCTGTTGACCGAAGAGAATGTCTCGCAACTAAGTTTGCAGTAAAACCTAACTATCGCATGTTTCATTGGAATACAGCAGTTTCTCTAGATATGAAGAAAGAAAAACAATATGTCCCTTTTATGCCTCATGTTATATTATGCATTCTTTAATCTTCTTGACTGAATTTTGGTGGAGGTTACCTGAGCGCGTTTTGACAATTCATCCATAATCATCTTCTAGCAGGTCTGCGATGTCTTAAGAGGTGTTCTTCCTCAACTTCTACAGTGCCGTCGCGATTGGGACGACCTCAGATGGTAGTGGTTGGACTTCTGTGACCTCTGCCTTCTTCCGATGAGATATCGGCGACCTCTAGTTGAACATCTCCGAAGTGGTGGCTAGTTTTAGGTCTACAGCTTGAATGTCAGATTGTATTAATTTTAAAATGATGATTGTCACATTGCTCTTATTATTATGGATGAAAAATGTTCCCGGATATCTAACTCATACGAAGTATTAATGGCATTAATAATTTGATTTCTTGCCCAACTTCATAATTGAATTCCAAAAGTGGTTAGCTACTGATGTTCCTTTAAACATGTCTTTAAATATTTTTAGTTCTACCAATGTAAACTTTATTAGTTATATGTTTGTGATCGGTTAGCACCCTTTAGAAAACTCTTTAGAAAATTCTGTTCCTGACATAAGCGTATGACGATTCCGTATATCCGAAACTTCATAGTGTGCCTATGTTTGGTGCATAAGCTGACGGGAGTCCATAATGCAGCTCCGCTATCCCCACTCCATTTCTGTCCAGCACGATATCAGTTATCTCGCAAATCTGATAGCCTTGCGCGCCAATTAGTAACGCTCCCCGCTTGAAATTGAGTATCACAGCTACAAAACAATTAAAATGTGACTGATATTAATGCACTTAATCCTAGCAGCAAGAACTGGCGTAATATGGTGAAAAGCTAAAGATTTGATGCATATTTCGGATATACACTGACACATTTACATGACCTATTTAACTACTCAGAACTTCCACATCAAAAGATCCACTTATCACTATTTGTGATGTTAAGGGGGCACTATGGAGAATATTCGCGATATTTTTGCCAACACATCCGAAATTTATTAAACATTAACACATAATTTAATGCTCTCTTTCAAGTAATACTGTTACATTGAGCCGTACCTACGTCACTTTTACATTCTATACTAAGAAATAGCATAGAGGTAGAGAATATTTTTCATTCAGCTCAAAATTGCATGTGTGAACAAATAACTCAAAGCAAGTGAGTTAAATACCAAACTTAATAATTAATTTCAGTATCTTCCAAAGATTTACACGAAAATATCCCCACTCCAAACTACCCTTTACATGGGAAAATTCTAGAAAATTTTGATTTTCTCAGAAGTTGCTCAGAAATTGCTCTTCTTAAATTATAACACAGTTACATGAATATTATAGACATTTACGTGGCAAATAAAATGCATAGACTCTGAATATGTCTTCCTTCTGGAGTTTTACTAAACTCTAAGATAGACAAAATCTTACTACAGAAAACAAGTATATCTTGTTAAAACTCGCAATTTATACATATATATTTTTGTAGAAGTAATCATTTTCAAGATATTCCTTTCTATGGTTTAAATTATAAAATTCTAAAACTTTTCTCACAAGGGAATTTGTCATTCCTGTTTGTTTTACTCCAGGCTGTGCAAAGAGAACCGAGTTGATATCACATAGCAACCACTTTTAAAATATTTGACTACAGGTTTAGCACAGTGTATTCCCTTATATCCCTTATACTTATAAGGAACTAAATACTAATATAATTTCTGTAACGTTTATTTTGATTAGCATAAAGTAAACCGAAGAATAAGATTTTAGAAGAATATTTTGTTGCAGAATTTGTAGAGAAAGTCGTATCAATGGAAGAAATAACTTTTTTAAAGATAAGTTTGCTGAAGAATGTGTAGTGAAAGTCGTGTGGATGGACATCCTATTTTTGTGCAAATGTCTTAATGGTCATTTTAAGGACAGCCAGAACACTTAAGATATCGTCACCCTCAGCTTTTGAAATAATTTCGATTTGTAAGTCAACCACGTATCCACATTTGACTATCGTCTGTTTCATGTTGTGAATGTAATAATCTGCACTAATAACTAAAAGTAAGCAGAGAGATATGTTTCGATAAATTACAAAGCAGGTCTCATGTTGGACGCTTTTACTCGTACTTACCCCTTCATAGTTATCCAGGCATGCCGTGCCACCGGTTGTTTAACCTGGGCCCTCCCCGTTATAACCCGGCGGACCTTCTCATACCCTATTAACAGCATATTTCCGATCGTGAAATAGAGACCGTCTTGGTGACTTGACTCAATCGGAATGACTTGCAGTTTTCCCCCGCTATATAAATCACTCGCAATTAACGAAAACAGCCATGAGTTTTACCAGCTATAATTGATTTAAAATTGCTGTTGCTTTCAGAGAATAAACAACGTGTATGTTATTATACAGCGCTTTTATTTAAAAAATTCTCAGTCCAAATAACAATGTATTTAAATTTAATTTAAAGTAAACAAATAGCACGTCAACTTAGATATCGAGAGGAAAGCTAAAAACTGGCTTTTATTCCATTTTAGATTTCACCTCCTCACACCCAGCTGCCACTACTTTGAAATTACAGATGGCATCACTATAATTTATATTTAATTATGAAAGAATATGTAGTTGTTTATTCATCTCATTTATTTTTGATTGTGGCAGACCATTTTGAACATTCCTTGGGTATTAAATATTCGTAAAATGGTGAGTTCCATTCCAATAATATCATCCCTTATAATTCCAGCCCACACTTTCATCTTCTGCGGAAACTGAGTATTTTTTTCATGAAGCACATGAGCATTTTTGTTGTCCAATACGTGCAATTATGTTTGTTGACATGCACAATAAAAATGCCACTTATTCACTAAAACAAATACTGTGTGTTAAATTTGAATAATTTTCAATTCTCTGCGACACTGTACACAACAATATACTCTAACAAAGTCATGTTCGCTGAGTCGTCCGTGAATTAATGTTTTTATAAGTTAAAAAAGCAGCTTTAGCACTTTATGTATGGATTCATTTCAAATACTTATCACAACAAATATTTTTGGAATATACTTGGTGTATTCATTACTGAAATGACCTACATTTCAATCTGCTAAATATCAAACGAGGTTTCTAGATTTTATTTACTTTATTGCATACAGAACCAGTTGTTTAGAACTTGTATATTCTGTTCTCTTTTGAAAACAGTGAATATTATTCATTTTAATCAATAAACGGATTGAGCTATGGCAGTCTTTTTCTTAAAAAGGTTAAAAGATAGATATTTAAAACAATTTAGCTTCAGAACTGATTATTTAAACTTTAAATTTGATAGATAATAATTGCTTCTGTACGGAATATAAAGTAATTTGTTGAATATTAGTTTAAATAATTAAAATTATGGCGCTAGGTCAAAGGATAGAATTAATAGTTAGAATATGCATACAATGGAAGCTACTCATCTTAAGGAGCTGAAACCGGCTATTCATGTGTATTGACATAAATATACCACTGATTCAAATATACTTAATCAGGACTAAAGTAATAGAAAAGTTTCATCATTGTACTCTCTTAATTACGGTAGGGTAATCGAGCATACCATTTGCGAAGGGGGTAGGACCTTTAGAAGGCCCAAATGTACAGTATCTATTCCGCAAAAGCGAGTTTTTTCGCTTAATCTATTTCTGTAAGACAGATATAGACAAACACCGAAACACAGCCCCCAAAAATTATACTCCGGAAAAACGAGTTTCACTCGAGTTATTTATTTAAGACGGGTGTAGACAAACCCCGAGCCACAGCTCAAAACGAATTTTCACTAATCTATTTCTTTAATACAGTAAGGCCAAATCCTAAAACACACCCAAAAGGAACAGGTTTTATTCTGTAAAAGAGAGTTTCTCTTAATCTATTTCTTTAAGACAGGTATGGGCAAATTGCGAACAAAAGCTGACAAGGAACACCACTTATTCCACAAAAGCGAGTTTCTCTTAATCTATTTCTTTAGACAGGTATGGTAAATTCCGAACCAAAACTGACAAGGAACAACGTTTATTACACAAAAGCGAGTTTCTCTTAATCTATTTCCTTAAGACAGGTACGGACAAATTTCGAAACACAGCCCACAGCGTTTATTCCACAAAAGCGAGTTTTTCTTAATCTATTTCTTTAAGACAGGTATGGACAAATCCCAAAACACAGCCCACAAGGAACAGCGTTTATTACACAAAAGCGAGTTTCTCTTAATCTATTTCTTTAAGACAGGTATGGACGAATTCCGAAACACAGCCCACAAGGAACAGCGTTTATTGCACAAAATGTATTTCCATCACACAGTTATGGACAAATCCCGAACGAAAGACACAAGGAACAGCGTTTATTCCGCAAAATCGAGTTTCACTTTCTCTAAAATCCGCGAATCAATCTGCAAAGTCGGTTGGTTCAAAGGACATAGTTTGAAAGGACCGGTATATGGAGAAACACCTTGGCAATGAGTGCACTGGTGGTTGCTGATTTTTAGATTACCAGTATTGATTTCTTTTCTATACAGTTTATAAAATAATACATAAAAATTATATCTGTTCAAATTGTATCATCATCTAAACGAGATCTGTATTTTGACTGGGCATTAATCATTTGTGAAAAAGTTTTCAAGTATGTAGAACCAAACATAGCCCAATTTTTATCTGCATAGCATTTTAATTGGGTGTAGTTTGTAACTGATAACTATTTAAATTAATCCTAAGCCATATGACCCGTCTAGAAATATTTCAACGCCTGTTATTTTTCTCGGATATTAATTGTAACCGTCCATCCTTACTCTAGAAGGTTCGACATGTAGTACATGTACAACTTGATCAAAATAATTTTGCACCAAATAGTTTACTCAAATTTCTGGAAAGGAAACGTATTTGTAAAATTCCTTGCGTTCATTTGCATTTTGGAGGAAATGTACAGGTAAAATGGTAACATTTTTCCATTTTGTCTAAAAAAAAGTCCCTTCTACAGTTGCAACTGCACAACAACAATTTTAATCACATGTTAACTACATTCTTATTTGTTGTCCTTCTTATGTATTTTTGATTTATCTACTCCCTTTAAGCTGGACATAAGTCAAAATTGCAGAAAATACCTAATTTACTTGTGAAATTGCCTCAACGACGGAACTCTTCGCAGTCAGCATTTGCAGGCTAAGAGACTACGTCATAATGGGTATTTTACCTGTTATGTACCCTGAACTTCCGAAATATCTGCTGTATGCCGGAAGGTCAAAATTCACTCCTGATTAGTGAACCTGTAAATACCTTTGCCTGTTTAAGGGGGCGCTAAATGTTTAATCAGCAAAATTCATGAACCATTATCTCGCAACTGTGGAAAATCACGCTGAAATGTTAGCGAGTTATAAATGAATGCCTTATAAGTTAGAGGATATACTTACAACAACTTTTCTTTAATGAGTAAAATATGTTTGTTTATTTCATCAACTTTTGATTAAAAATTTTATGTGTTCCATTCACATTACCTTCTCTACCTCTCTGCAAACAAGCAATTCTTACAAAAGATTATTCTTTTATCTACTTCATGCTAATCCATATTTAAATTAGCAGAAATTATCTTGTTATTTAGCTCCTTGAAAGTAGAAGGAAAATAAGGGCATATATTAGGCTAAAGCGATTATCAAATCTTTTAAAAGCTTTCGCTATGCGAAATGTTGACATTCGCCTCTTTTTTCATTGCCAGATGTAAAACAAATTAGATATGAAACGAATGGCAATCTCCCGTTTGTGAAAATTGTAAATTTTTAAAATTGAAACCAAAACTCAACAGCATAACGCAGAAACAAAAAGGCTGTTAAATATCAAAGTTGGTATTTAAGTTTAGTATCTTCCGAGGATGCGACACGAGGACTTTCGGAAAAATTTCCCCACTCCAAATTACTCTTTACATGGAACAATTTTTTTAAAGTTTCAATTTTATAAAAAATGGCTAACTATTTTAATTAAAATGTTTTATACTAAAGATGTTTACGTGACAAATAAAAAGTATATGTTGAATTTTCTGGGAATAGCCCTGAAGCCCTCTTCATTCTGGATGACTTTTGTATAACTGGTAAACTGCAAGAGATAGACAAGAAACTTATTACACAAAAAGGTAGGTAGTTTATGTTCCACTTATTTTTGTTATGGAAATAACCGTTACAGAGATGTTTCATGTAAATGGTTTCAGTTTAAAATACTTATACTTTTCTGAAACAAATGTCAGGCGAGTTTCTTTTCTTTTGCTCCTGGCCGCGCAAGGACAACAGGATTTCGATAACAAACCCATAGAGACAGTTTTTAAAAAAGTGGAATTCGCTTTAGTCTAGTGTATTTCCCTAGTTCTCTTTACTTACAAGGAAGCAAGTAATGGTAACATTCTGCTAAGGTTTCTCTCGATTGGCTTGATGTAGATAAAACAACATTTCGTAAGAATTTCTTATTTGTAGAATAGGTAGAGAAAGGCATTATTGGAACACATCAGTTTTTTTCCTTCAAATTACTAAACCACAGGTAGTACTAATGGATTTCAGGAATAGTCTAAACATTTTGTTATTTTTGCCATTCCCCTTGTGGACTTTCTCAATTGTGAAAATGTCAATCTGAGGAATTTTACAAAAAGGCAAACATTTTCTTTGGCGAAATGCAGGTTGACGGATCTATCGAATGTCTGTGATACTCTTAGATATAGTGGGAGAACCAATAGACAATAAAACTAAAAGAAAGATGCCTAGGTCCCATTAGAAGTTGATTGGTATGTTGGGATTTACTGGCTGACTAGAGGAACCAGCAAAACATGGCCAATTGTTTTGGCTAAAATCCGCGAAGTCAGATCAAATTTGCCCAATTTGCCAGACTCAATTTATCTCTAAGTTTTCTCTTTCTTTTTCTTTACTTTTCTATTTGTAATATGCATGTACGATCAGCAACCTGTGCAGTAAATGTTGTGTAGTAACTTAAATACTTTGTTATCAATAAAGGTGCCTATCCATTTATTTACTCTGAGATCTACTTTAAAAAGAATCTGTAGTGCTCTAAGCAGTACTAATTGCCTGGCTTGTAGGTCAAGTTACAATTGCCGTGTTGCTGCCATATCAGTGTTGCCTATCATCTGTATGAAATTAATATATATACCTTTGCGATTTGTTAAAATCATGTGTTGGCTAGCTTCAGTGTAAAATCAATATTGAAATAGCTAACCTTTGAAATCTAACAGAACTGTCAGCCTTATTAATTTAATGAAACTGGAGCTTGTGACAAAATAATGTATAGGAACATCATCACGAGATATCCTGTTACGGGATTTCAAGCACCGTGTCCATAATATTACACTCGCATGTAATAAACTTGACAAGTTTGGGCATTTGTGCGACATCTAGTGTGAACACTTAGTAGACATTTCATTTCAGTATCGAAACCCGCCAGGTTAAAGTTTTTAGGTCTTAGGTTATACAAGTGAAGGGTATACGGCCGTAGACATACACCGAATTCGCTAAGAATTCAAGGCTCGAAGCATATACCATTACTGGAGTAGTCTAGAGGGGGCGATGATTCACGCATTGATAAGCATCCCCCAAGTGTCTATGAGGTGCAATCAGTCCTTTGAGGAAACATCAGCGCCATCTGCCTGACATCGCCGTGCACCATGAAACCTAGAAGCCTAACACTTTACATTCCGCTTGGTAACATTTCAGAGTTACTATGCATGGTCATGCCCACTGCGACCTTTACATACCCTCCCCTTCAAATTTGCATTTCTCTGTTTGAAAATTGGTTTGGAGAATGCGTGCTTCTTGCGTCTACTGTGCAGAAAATTGTAGTCCTTAATACACAAAATGTGCTCCCTAATAATAACATGTACCTTTCATTCTCTTTGCATACTCTTTCATATATAAACATATGTACAGTGCCAGAATTCGACCGCACAAATTGGATTGTAGAGAGGTGTAAATAAACGGTTTCAGATAGTGAACCTATAGATTATAGATTCTAAATTATTTGCTACTACATAAAATGTATTAAGAGTTAGCACACCACTGATCAAACCGCAGTGGACCGTGACTGAGCACCTGTATTTTGACGAGGGTAGGCATAGCGGCATTACTTAGCGGTAGGTCAGCGTGTTGACATCGGATTAAGATGCCGAGGGTTCAAGCCTGCGCAGATGCATTTGTTTTTGTGTTCTCTTCTTTTTTGCATTTTATAATGAGCCGTTAATATTTTGCTGCGTTACTCAGCATGGTTAGTTCGTACTGACAAATACAAGAAACATAGTCTACTATATGATTGCTATATTGCTCATATGTGCAACAGAGAACGTTTCACTTATAATGTACCTGAAGGGTACACTTCTCTGTATCCCTCGGAGTTTCTAAATTACAGTGTTATATACATTATAGTTGTAGGCATTGTTCACAATTAACGAAACAACGTTATCATTGTATCAAATGAACTGCAAATGAAAAAAATCTGATGTGTACCATTCACATGCCTTTCTCTATGTTCCTGCCACAAATTATTCTTAAAAGGCTTATACTTCTATTTACTTTATGCTAATCAGAAAAAAATTAGCAGAAATAGTTTTATTTCTTGCTTCCTTGTAAGTAGAAGCGTAATAAGGGACTATCATAGGTTAAAGTGATAGTCAAAAGCTGGTTGCTATGTCAATGAAGTTCCTTTGTTTATATGGATAGGAGTTGACAAGTTTCTGTATGAGAAAAGTATAAGTTTTTCATAGCAGAAACCAAAAGTAAGGAATGTCTCAAAAACGACGTACTCCACGAAAAAAATGTATATAACATAAATTGTGTGTTTTAACGTGCTCTACTCTTCAGAGGCTATTCCCAGAAAATTCAAGATATACATTTTATTTGTCAAGTAAATATCTTTAATATACAAATTTTAATCGAAATCGTTAGTCATTTTTGAGAAAATCAAAATATTTGAAAAAAGTTCTATGTAAAGGGTAGTTTGCGGTGGGGGTATTTTTCTCAAAATCTTCGTGTCGCATCCCTGGAAGATTCTAAACTTAAATACCAAGTTTGGTATTTTACCGACTTTTCGTTTTTGAGTTATCGTGTTCACAGACACACGGACACACTGAATCACGGACACACACACACACGGACCTTTTTGTGAAAATGCTTTTTTTTGGATATTGGGGATCCTAAAACATAAATTTCCGGTGAAATCTCGGTATGGAATTTTTGGGTGGAGTGCAATACCTTCTGTATACACTAAGTACATAGTGCGTATAGAGAAAGTAATAAAAATGAAAAGACTGCCTCCGTGGTCGAGTGGTCAGCGAGCTGACTTCTCACCCGGAGGTCCCGGGTTCGATTCCCGGAATTATTCCCTATCCCCATAGAGTCTGGAAGTATGAATGTGAGAGTGAATGTGCGTGTGTTTAGTAATATAAAGTTTAACCTAATGTTCTGAACCTACAGTTTCACAAGTGAAAGCCCCCGATATGACCATTGATGTTAAAGGCGGCTATACAAATGAAGCAAAAAAAAAATGAACAACTCTCTCTGTAGTAAAACAAGTGCCTACATAAAACGAATTAAGAACTATGTACTAGTCGGAAAGAGCATTCTACATTCTCATGTCTGCATTAAAGACAAATAGAAAGAGACTTCGCAAAATAATAAAATATCCGAAGCACCAAGTATAGCAGGTCACTAGAGGAAGTTTTCTTTTGGTTTATGCATTTTATATAATTTTTATAATTATATTTATAATTATTATAATTTCGTTATGTTTTGTTCATGGAGGTTTATAATTAATTCAGCTTTTATTATCACTTTAATTTATGGTACTGCCTTATTTCGCTCCTACTTACAAGGAAGCAAGTAATAAAATGATTTCTGCTATGTAATAATAATTTGTTGCAGAGACATGTTGAGAAAGATATGTGAATGGAACACATCAGATTTTTATTACTCAGGTGAAACGTTTCCGTTCTTCTCCCTTTTGAAGCCAACCTAAGTTCAGCCATTCATTGTAATGGCTAATGCGTGAATATCGATAGGGCTGCTGAGTTTAAATGAAACTTTGATCTTGCAAGCAAAAAATACGTTCTACGTTTAAAGCTCAAACATTAAGCACAGACGATAAGGAGTTTATTTAAAGAAAACACAATAGGGAACCAAAGGTATCGGCACTTTACTCTAGACTCGATTGCATCTAACAAATAGGCTACAAATATCTACTGTTGCCATTGATAATAGTTGTAATTAAAATGGTTTTACATTTTTTATCCTCATTTATGAATGGTTAAATCCTTTGACTCCAACTAACCCAAATTAATCTATTTTAACTGTTTTTCAGGTACAAAAATAGTTTTCTCGAAGGAAGTGAGCTAAATGCTAATTTTAAATTCCTGTTTGAAATAACACGTAATGATGGAAACATGAATAAATGACAATATCAATTTCCTGTTTTGATTTTTAACGCTCGTCATCAACTCATGCACGAATAAGACGGCAATAAGTTTTAATGGTACTCTAGGCATTATACTTTGCAAAATAATAGCTTATATGACAGAAAAACAGATTCAGATACAAATAAAATATGGAAAAATATATCAATACAAAAAATTTGGACACTTATCATATCATCACTCTCATAATTTTTTTATATTTTCATAGAAGTTAAAAAACACTATTTTAGCTGAAATAAGTTCGTAGACTTTATGCAAAATAAAAGCCAAAGTATGTTTTATAATGAAATTTATCAACTAATGAAATTTATCAACTACATTCGTTGCAAAAATAATGATTTATGAGTACATTGAAACTGATAGATACATGGTAGTTAAAGGTTCTGTGACTACGTTCCACGGCCATAATCGTCGCACAGTGTGAACGGCTTGTTTTGGATGTCATAGCTATTGCCGTGTATTTCTACACGTGCGTTAGTGGACACGTGTGCCGTCAGCGAGTTATTTTGACATCGAAACTGTGGTGGTTTGTACTTGGAACTGCTTCTGGAAGTCTCCTGCCACGTGATCAACAGGCATAAAAAGAAGAACGACCCCGGCAGATTGCTCAGTTTTTTACTGGTAAACCATCACGTGTAGCAGTTGGGAGAGTTTCGATGGGAAAATCGGCGTGTGCAACAGTAGCCGCAGCTGAAGCTGCATCGAAATAAAATTGCTGCTAAAGCATCGAAAAAAGACATTCATTAGTGGACAGATTTATATTTGTAATCAGTGGAAAAAAATAAAAGTAATTTGTTGGAGGAATACCAGTTTTGCTATAGCATATATACACTCAACACTGAAAAATATATGAATCACAAAAGGTCGCATTATTCTTTCATGCCTACTTTCTAAGAAAAAATAGAACGTGATGCATTCATATGACTTTCTCTAACTTATTCTACAAAAATATTCTTACTATTTACTTCAGTATATCGATATAATCATTTGCAAAAATAATTTTATTCCATATCGCCTTGTAGAAACTAACAACTAAAACTATCTTGGTAACGATTAATTCAACATAAAGATATTTATATATCTTTATGTTGAATTAACCGTATGTTTTAATGACATCTAAATTTTTTGTATAGTAAGACTTTCCTAATCTCTTACTTTTTACGATTATTCAAAGGTCTTCCAGAATTAACAGGACTTCAGAGGTTATTTCCAGAAAATTCACTCTATATGTTTCATTTATCATGACGATATCTCTAAAGTAATGCATTTTAGTCAAAATCGTTTGAGCCAATTTGAGAAAACAACTTTTTTGAAATAGGTTCCATATAAAGAGTAGTTTTGGTTGTGGAAAGATTTTCATGAAAATTTTGTTAAATGTTGTATTTAACGCACCTTTCGTTTTTGAGCTATTCTGTTAACACAAACACACTCACGCTTACGGACTTTTTCTAAAAATAATTTTTGCTTGGTTCCGGGATCCTCAAATGTATTCCTTTGAAATCTGGGTATCGAAGTTTATGATGGAATACAATACCTTATCACACGATGTAGAAAGTAGTTTGGGACCGAAAACCCTTTAGTGTGTACCAGCATCTTAAATGTTTTAACATTGATTTTCAAGTAATTTTGGAACGCACAGAAACCGAAGGGAATGTTGAGCAACTTTTAGTATCGTTTTGCTTCTAAATTTGGAAAGGGAGTCCTATAATACATTAATCATTTATTATAAAAGGGTTCAAATCTATTATTGACCAGTTAGGCCATGTTGAACTTTAACTTCTTCCACTCCCAAAAGGCATTTTCTAGTGTGGTAGAAATAATGCACCAGAGCTTATAAATCAAAAGCAGATTATGTAACTCACTGTTCATTTGTTGGATTCCAAATCGCTTGTATTGCTAATAAAGGCCATAATGATAATGAATTGCAAACTATATGAACAATGCATGTACAAATTGTTACCCCGATTACAGTATCATAATTTAGTAGCTGATGATGTACAAGCAATAGGCATACAATATGAGCGTAGCACCTACAGCTATATTTAAATACGAAGTAATGCAATTAACTTCTATCGTTCGTTCCATCTGTCAGTATTCTAATAATAGATACCTTTTTTATTATGAGGTATTACTAAAATATCTAGAAATTCGCTCTCATTAAACGATACTTTTAGAATGGGTTGCAAAGTAAACATATCTGGTATGTTTCATTCACATGATTTGCTCTACCTATTGAACAAGAAACCATTCTTAGAAACCCGTATTCTTCTATGTACTTCATGCTAATCAACACAAATATAAGCATAGATACCTTTTTCATATTTCCGTATAGTAAAATAATATGCTAGGCTAAAACGATACTTTTTAAGAGCGGTTTACTATGTGATTACGTTCGCTCTGCATGAACAGGATGGGGGAAAAGGAATAACGATTTTTTATTTGAGAAAAGTATAACGATTTGAAAGTTTAAATGAAAAACAAGGAATATAAAACAAATGGTTAACTCCACAAAAATTACGTTTAGTATAAATTGTATTCTACATTTTTTGCATCACATGATTTTGTCTATCTCATGCGGTTTAACACTTACACAAAGGTCATCCAGAATAAGGAGGACATCACAAGGAATTCCAAGAAAATTAAATATATACATTTCATTTAATTGAAAATATTTAAAACATATGGTATTTCAATAAAAATCGTTTGGATATTTTTAAAAGAAACCAACATTTTAGAAACATTCTCCTTCGAAATGACAGGGATATGAGATGGGCGGGATTTAAAAGATGATGTTGCTTACTAATTTCTTTGCAGCACGTAGTGGGTGTTGTGACGCCTAAGATAAGCTGTGGTCGTCCAACCAGTGCCCTCTGGTCTCTTTTCTCTACAAAAACATTGCTTAGCGATTTTATTTCTGCTACTACTTTAGCGAGGTCGCTGTATTGGTTAAACTGCTTTGTGGGAGACCGCGTTACTGCTGACAACTGTACCCTTATCCTAGACAAATAGCTACTATACAAAATGCTAGAGGGAATCGTTATACAAAATTTCTTAAAGAACTAGGGAGAAAAAATCTAGGAAGCTGCAAAGAAACACAGGCAGAGGTTTACAATGTATTAACTTTGGATATTTTAGCCAGCTGCTATTAAAGTTGTATGAGATTTTACGGATAATGCTTTTTTCTTAGAATAATTCTTAGATTAGTTACGTTTGTAAGTCATAGACCTTGAGCTTAGAAATTGAAAGACAAATCTGGTGATCAAAAAAGAAAACGTATGATGGTCCCGATTATCAAATAGGGTTTTCACAATAATAAATAATAATTAAATAATAAAAATAATAATTAAATGATAATAAATATAATAAAAATGATATAAGAAATATACATAACCTCCGAATTTTTCCACAAGCCGAAAGAAAACCCACTTTTGCCTATCTTTGTTGGCTACGCAGTGAAACTGCTGTGCTCTTCAGACGATCTGTCCCTTAATGAGTTTCCACTAGATTGATTCATTTCGCTCTCTCCCATGAAGGTCCACCGAAGAGCGGAGGAATGTGTTGTTCAACACTTCTTTGACGTCCAATCCGCAAATTGTTATAAAAAACAGTTATAAAAAGGTCTCGAATCATCCCCTACCTGCGCTCAGTTTTCACTGTGAATGCAGTGGAAAAATATCAGAGTTTCTTAAGTATAAAATTTTTGTAACACTTGACACTTTATGTAAGGTTCGGAAATGATGGATGGGGTGCTGAAATAAAGAATAAAGAACCTAAAAACCGGAATGGAGAAATGAAAACGGAAATGAAACAACGGAAAAATGGACACTAAGGTGGTATTACAAATGGAAAAGAGCGAGGAGAAAATTAAATCTGACATGGAAACTAGCTTGGTAAAAAGGTGGAAAAACTTGGTGGAACGTTCGAAGAAGGGCCTTGAAGTGATAAAACTAGACAGACAAATAAGAGTAACGTAATAATAAAACATTAGAAAAAACGAATGGAATAAAACAAATTAAATAAGTAAGAAAAAAAAAATAACGCGAATAAACAGAGAAAGCTTAAGAAAAGAAACAAAGTAAGAAATAGAATACAATCACAATTAAAACAGAATAAAATCTACTTATACAATGTTAGCTATATTAAAAGGGAAAAGAAACCTGAAATAAAAGTGCTTGAAACACGAAAGATCGTGAGTCCAGAAAGAAAGAAAATGTAGCAAGGCTACCGAACAAAAGGGTAAGGCAAGCTAGCTGATATGCAGTAATTCAGCTACGAACAATGAACAGAAAGCCCCCGAACAAAATTCACGCTCCACCACACACAGCAAGTGTAATCAGGCGCGTTAACATATTAATAGCAGTAAGGACATAGCGTAGAGTCTAAATTCATGAGACCCAATGAAAACGTAACAAAATATAAAAATGCAACACAGTTTCCACCAATAAAATCAGTGAAAGTAACGAAGATAGCAAAAATCTAGGCAAATCCTAGAAAAAGCGCGGCGATTAGATTCTTGTCTAGTCGTGAGAGCTTCGGGAAAGTCGGGGTGCACATCGACACTCAAGTCTGATACCGTGTAGTGAACCCATATCGAGTCGTAGCTCATAGTGAAATGAGAAGTGCTAGTCCGCGATGTGAAAAAGTTTGTTCACAGGGAAAGGGAATTAAGAGGGAGATTAGTGCGAAGGGAAGAAGAAATAGATAAAATAATTTGTGATCGGTTTTGCTTTTGGGAGGCTAATGAGTTCTTGCACTTTGGACGGCCAGGGGAAAAGTGAAACATTACGTGCGGGAAAGTAAAGGGCACTTAGAAACCAGTAGCAGAGTTTTATTCAGGTTTCTCCCGCACACCCTGAGATTATCACACAGTTCCTTAGCTAGCCGGTGATCCAACCCGTTACCTTATTCCCCTCCAAAGCCACGAAACATTAATTCCCGCCACAGCCTGGAGGGTAATTCGAAGAACGGCCAAAAAAATTGAACATAGTGGTGCAAAAGCTGCTCGACGGAAGGCTAAAAGACTTAAAGGTGGACGGGAAACAACATCCACTTGCGTCAGACCACCCGAGTTCAACGGAATATCCACTTTCGAAGTCTTCCACCGACTGTTCACCGCCGTTGCTACCCAGAATCGATGGTCCGCAGAAGAGAAAGCCGCAAATTGCTAGCAAGTCTCCAGAGGCAGGCGGCAGAAGTACTGAATACAATTTCAACTTCAGCAATGTTCGGAGAGATCTGAGAGGTCCTCGAGAACCGCTTCGCGAACCAACGCTTGGCTGCTGGTGAACAAAGCCCTAGTGAACCTATCATCTAGTTAGGGTTAGTTACCACTTGTCTCAGGAAGCCGCCTACTACTTTGTCGGTGACGAGATACGACAGTGCCTTCTCGGCGTTAACGGCAGCTCTAAGAATGGAGGCGGCCAGGAAAACAGCCACGTCGGTCTCAAAGAGCAATAGTATTCGCTCGAAAAAGTCAGAGAGACAACCCAAAAACAACAATGACCATTCAGTAGTGTGTGCTGGGGGTGAAGCAAGCCGGATTACCTAGAGTTGGACTTATCAGGCGGAAATCGAATAAAGATGGTTTGGCGAGGGGCACCACCTTCACCACCTCCTCGAGTGACGCTACTGCCTTAGGCAAAAGAGTGGACCGTAGCCTTATCGCCGACAGCTGGATGCCAGTGAAGCTTTGCCGGATATTGGTAGACTCATGTGTAGCCGTGATTATTATCAGACCTGACGTGAAGGGTTTGCCGACTCCAACACAAAGTTGGAACTAACATCTGGTGACGGTGTCGGGCGACACGTTACCTGTGGAGAAGGAGGTTCTGCTGGAGTTAACATTGAGACGGAGCACTGTGAACCTGTTGGTATTAGTGACCGAGGATGTAATACTGGGAGTAAATGTCCTCAGGAGCCACGAGGCGACGGTTGACGTCAGCCGGAAGATCTTGCTCCGGAGTACCCACGAATGTCCAGGTGATCCTGAGAGACGACGTAGTTGTGCTGCCCACCTCGGTGGTGTAGGCACATCTGGAGTGTCATCCGTCATGGAACCTTCTGCTGAACTTGAAAAATCCATTGAACGGAGTAGGTGTTGCACTGGCATTGTTGCCTAGTCGGGAGAAATTGCCCGTGAGGCTACTGGAGCCATGGGCTTCCAATCAGGACATCTAGGCCGTTACAGAGTTAGGGAAGTGAGTACCAGCTATGGACACTGGACTAATTTGAGCAGTATTTAACCGATTTCATTCGCTATCAGATTTGAATTACTGAGATTAAATGACGCAAAACTTGAAAAAGGATACGATTTCAAAACGGTTCATGTTATTTATTACAATCAATGGTCTTAAGAAAAATGAATCTGCAATTATTGAAAGTGCTAATGTTTCAAATTCAAGATAAAAATCCGTAATTTTCATATTTTATAAAACAAAATTCTTATAACTGTTAGCGATTGTTTTTGTAAATTAGAAAACCAAATTGGCATACTGTTCAGTTTATTGAAGATTTAATCTAGGGTGCCTTACCCAGATCGTTTTGTTTGATTTGTATTTTTTTCTTTGTTTTCTTATCCAAACGATTAATGTCAAGTAACTTTAAGCCCCATAGAAAATCAGGGCTCACTTGCGCACAATGTCACCCATCTTATTAATCGTCCCATATAGCCAATCAAGATTAAAGGGGGCTAAACTACAAAAATCTGATGTGTACCATTCACATGACTGTCTCTATATCCCTGCAACAAATTATTCTTAAAAAGCTTATACTTCTATTTACTTTATGCTAATCAGAAAAAATTAGCAGAAATAGTTTTATTACTTGCTTCCTTGTAAGTAGAAGCGAAATAAGGGAGTACCATAGGTTAAAGTGAAAGCCAAAAGCTGGTTGCTATGTGACTGATGTTCCTTTGTTTGTATGGACAGGAGTTGACAAATTCCTGTATGAGAAAGTATAAGTTTTTCAAAACTAAAACCAAGAATAAGGAATATCTCAAAAACGATCAACTCCACGAAAAAAATGTATATAACATAAATTGTGTGTTTTAACGTGCTCTACATTTTTTGTGGGTTAAGTTTTTGTCCATCTCTTACGGTTTAGTAGTTATGAAAAACTCATCCAGAATAAAGTAGTCTTCAGAGGCTATTCCCAGAAAATTCAAGATATACATTTCATTATTCAGATAAATATCTTTAATATACGAAATGTTAATCAAAATCGTTAGAGCCAATTTTGAGAAAATCAAAATTTTCGAAAAAAGTTTCTTGTAAAGGGTAGTTGGGGGTGGGGGGATTTTTCTCAAAATCTTCTTGTCGCATCCCTGGAAGATACTAAACTTAAATACCAAGTTTGGTATTTTACCGACTTTTCGTTTTTGAATTATCGTGTTCACAGACACACAGACACACACACACACGGACACACACACACACGGATCTTTTTGTGAAAATGCTTTTTTTGGTTATAGAGGACCCTAAAACATATATTTCCGGTGAAATCTCGGTATCGAATTTTTTGGTGGAGTGCAATTGAATCCGAAATTAAGGAAAGTGCATTAAGTAAATTAATATTTTGAGAAGATATGAAATACCTACCTACCTTAAAACGTCCATAAATAATTTATTACTTATTATGGTTTGCTGTTAATTTACAGAGTCCATACGGTACACTTTTATATAGAAAAAATTGTTTCTGCATTTTGGTAAGAGAAGACCACACAGTCTCTTAAAAATACTCATCAAAATTAGTATGAAAAATATTAACTTATATTATAAATAAAATAACTTAGAAACAATATATTTGTTGTTCACTGTAACGAATTTTAAACTGCAGAAAATAAATAAAATTTTAAATAAATCGTTTAAGATTCCATGAATCTAAATTTTCTTCTAAAGATATGTATGCCGTTTTACTTTCTCTGGTTAGTACATGGTACGTAAGTAGGAAGATATTCCACTACACCCAAACATCGATACCGGGATATTTCGGCAATACCTACAGGTTTTAGTGTCCGCATTACCAAAAGTTTTTAGAGAAAAACTCCATAACTCAAAATTCGGTAAAATACCAAACTTGTATTTAAGTTTAGTATCTTTCAAGAATGCAACAAGAAGATCTTGAAGAAAATCTCTCTCCTTAAACTATCCTTTACAGGAAAAAATTTTGAAAACTTCGATTTGCGTGAAAATGGTTTCAAAGATTTTTATTGAACTATCGTATGCTAAACATGTTTACATGACAAATAAATATAGAAATAACTCTTTAACTTTGAAAATATTTTCTGAAGATCTTACTCTGGGTGATTTTGCATAATTGGTAAACTAAAAGATAGGCATAACTTACTACACAAAAATGAGATCTCGTTAAAACATACTTCGTTCTCACTGCTAGATATTTATTGTTTTTGGTTTTAGTTTTAAAATACTGTCATCTCCTGACCATGCAAATAAAACGAATTTCAATCCTATAGTAACAAGGTTTTAAACGATTTAACTATCGTAAGTATAGTTTTAGCCTAGTGTACTGAGTTATTTCTCTTCTACTTAAAACGAAGATAATAGTACCATTTCTGTTAATGTTTATTTCGATTATCATGTTACAGAGAGGTAAAGACATTTGAATGGAATACATAAGATTTATCTTCTTTAATTTATAGTAATTTATGTTTTAGTATCATATTGATCATATTTACGTATAGTTTGATTTATAGTAATTTATGTTTTAGTTTCATATTGATCCACTGTACTAGAAACAGGAAGAGAAATATCTACAAAGTTATGCGATAGGGCTTGACAATATCTGTTACGAACTTCGACTATATTGTTGAGGAATTAAATTAGGGACCTCAGAGTGCAAAGTTGTAGGTAAATGCTGCACAAGTAGCAATATGCAGGAAGATAGGAGCTTCTTTATGTGATAACTGGGTCACTATTTGCTTACGTAAGCTCCTTGTATGCGGTATAGGTTATGCCAGTTGGAACTAGTTTAGTTCCTCCATGCAAGGAAACTTTCTCTATGACTTCCTTTGATCGTTTCCTCGGAGTTTGGTTCGATGTTTACTGAAAGTGCATTAACAGTGCAATAATTGCACGTAGTCGCATTATGATTAGAGTCCAAGTCTGATGAGTGCGTCTGCACCCTGGCGTTAGTTTAGTCAAACAAATCGAGACTGATGGGTTCTTAATTAATGATTCAAACTTAAGGCCATACAGCAGAATAGCATGTACTCGCACCATTAATTTCATAAACGATTTTACCCGTCCGGGCATTTTACCCCTCTTTGGTTGAGATTTACAAGAAGAGAAATAAGAAATGGATTTATACTTTCAATTTCTTTTGCATATATAGGGATCAAAATTGTTTTAGAGTAGAAGTTTCCAACTGAGTGTTCCGTGACGTTACTCGGAGCTTCTCTCTGCTCTGAAGGCTTGGCCTTGTCGGAGCAGTGGCGTTAGCATCATGGATAAACTATAATCCAGCAGGACAAGGATTCATTTTCACGGTCATTTTTGGTAAACATGGTACCATAGGGAATTGGGAGGGGATAAATGCTAAAGTAACTAATAAATACACATCGAAAATAAAAAAGAAAATCTTAGTATTGCATTCACATGACCCAATTATTGTTAAAAAATATATTCTTCTATCTACTTTATGATAATTGAAATTGTCTTAATTACACTCTTTCTTGTAAGTAGAAAGGAACACACTAGGCTAAAGAGATAATCAAATCTTTTGAATGTTGGTTACCATATTGTTGAAATCCGTTTCTATGCAGTGCCAGAAGTTTACAACTTTCCGAGTGAGAAAAGTTTAAGTATTTTAAATCTGAAACAAATGACAAGGAATACCTCAGAAATGGTCAATTCCACGAAAAAACATAGATGATATAAATTGTGTGTTTTTACATGATCTACATTTTTATTCTTGTAAGTTTATGTCTATCTCTTAAGATTTACCAGTTACGCAAAATTCAGGAAAATTCATTCGAAATGACGAGGTCTTTAGAGGCTATTCCCAGAAAATTCAAGATATTCATTTTATTTGCAATATAAATATCTTTAATATACGGCATTTTAATCAAATTAAAAGTAGTTTCAGGTGGGAAGATTTTTCTCAAAATCTTTGTATCGTATTCGTGTAAGATACTAATTTGGTATTTTACGAACTTTTCGTTTTTGAGTGATCGTGTTCAAAGACACAATGACCATTTTCTAAAAATGCTTTATTTGGATACAGGGTACCCTAAAATGTGAATCAATTTTTGGGTAGAATGCAATAGCTTCTGTATACACTTTCTTTGTACATAGTACATTTAGAGAAGGTAAACAAACATTGCTTAAATTTATCATGCACTCCAAATCTGATAAACATTTTCTATGTAAATATATATGACATATGACTTGTAAGAGAGATATAATAACCTTTAAGTTTCATGATTATATGGTATTTAAAGTACTCAACAGCATGGAGCGATTAATATCTCTGTAAATTAAATTTCTTTTATTATTATTAATAATAATAATAACAATAATACTTGTATTATTTCAGTATCCACAAACTTGAACAAGTATTCCCAAATAGGAAGAAAATTAGAGTAGAGGGTCTTTGAGGTATACCACTCATTGAAGCCTTGACACTTCACACCGCCGCTGTTCTAACTCAACTCTTATGCTCCGTAAGGCATCTCTGCAAGGAAAACCAAGCTCTAACATCGTACAATTTTCAGTTGCAAAAGGCTGTTCTAGAGAATTGAACTCTAGAACAAAGTATTCGGTTTTAAATATTTAGGACGTGACATTAGTTTTAATATAGAAATCGACATTGAAATTAAAATACATAAATTTCAGGTATACAGAACTCTTCAGGGAAAGGTTTAAAACCAAAATAAGAAAAGAAACTAACATTAAATTCTACAGAGGTATAGCAATCTCCACTGTGCTGTACGGCTGTAAAATGAAAACAAGAAAAATATATACATGAAGTTTTTTAGGCAGTACCAGGTTGAATACAATCTCGACAAAATTAAACGTAAATAAATAATAAGGGAGCTAAAAATATAATTTTATACTGAAATTTATTAAAATAATTCCACCCAAAAATTCAATACCGATATTTCACCGGAAATACATGTTTTGAGACTTCCTGAATAAAAAAAAAACCTTTTCAGAAAAGATCCGTGTGTGTCTGTGGACAGCATAGCTCAACAACGAAAAGAAGGTTAAATACCAAACTTGGTATTTAAGTTTGGTATCTTCCAAGGATGTGACCGTTTTCAAGATATACTTGGTTATTAGTTTCAGTTGTAAAATACTCATACTTTTCTCAGACTGGAAGTGTCCGTTTTTCTTTTGTTCTACTCTTGACCAAGCAAATAAGCGATTTACAGTGACAATCGCATAACGACAGCTTTTAAAACATTTGACTATCACTTTAGCGGAATCCTTAAATTCCTTTCTACTTGTAAGGAACTAAGTGACAAGAACATTCTGCTAATGCTTATCTGGATAAGCATGGTGTAGAAAGATGATCTTTTATAAGAAGTTTGTTTATAAAGAAGCTGGAGAAAGTCATGTGAGTGTAACGCATCAGATTTTTGAAAGGAATTTGCATTTTCAAAAGCATTTCTGTCAACGTGTTTTAGCACTTTAGTTTTATTTGAATTCTATGCAGTATACAGCGATTTGACATACCGTAGTACAAAATAGCAAAGCATAAATGTAATTAATCATATTAAGGGTACGAGAATACGCAATCAACAATCGAAGACTTTCTAATCATAATAAATTATCTCTTGCTCTTTATTGTACTGTATTTCCCATTAAATCGTGTCAAAATTGCTTTTTCATAGCTACTAAATCATTTCCTGTGCGTAACGCTAACCCTATTATTGACCGCTTAAGCCACAATCGCATTAAGGGCATATTTTCGGGCCTTTACTTATCTCGCGCGCGCGCGTGTGTGTTAAAAGAAAACGAAGGTACCAGACGTAGTAAAGTAGCAAGTTTTAACCAGGTAAGTTGTTATTACCACATCAAAGATGTAATAATGCAGACGGAAAACAGTTTCAAAAAAAAAAAAAAAAAAAAAAAAAAAACAACAACTAAGTATTGTTTGTATTTGTAATAAAATATAAATTCAATCTTTTCCCAGTGTCCAGTATCTTTTGCGCCACTCTATAATGGACTATCACCCATTAAATTCCTCTCTAAAATCGACTAATTAGTTATTGAAGAATTATAATGTATAATTTGTCACGTTATAACGTTGTGTGTTAATTTTAACTACTGGTAGATCTTAAATGCATTATTTTGGAATTTTCACTACTTTTAGCTCATTAGATGCCTTCAGCTGGTAATTATTCTTTTGTACCGCTGGTTAATAATCAAATTATGCTTAAGCTTTTATATAAAATTGAATGAATTGGTATTTAACTGCAATTATGTACCCTGCTTATTTCTTAAACTCCTTTAAAACTTTTAGCCAAGTTCATCCTCATGAAAATTGCACTTTTCCGAGAGTTTAAGTTGCGTCCTGGGACCAACCTCAGTCAAAGAAATGTTCTCTTTTGCAGACTGGTTCAGCACGCTTTTTACGGCATAAAAACGCAAACTTTGGCAATGTTATTGTTTTAGATACACTTTTAGCGTGTTTCTAAAATAAAGCATAATTCATAATCGAAATATAATAAGGAAGGGCGCACATTGTGCAAGTATAGTGTTCAATTTCCACTGTAACAAAACTTCATAAATGACAGTGCGGTTTTTAATCTGTAATACGTGGTATTTTCCACAGTATTTCCTACATAAGGAACACACACAATGTTCATTAGTTTTACGGAAGCTCTTGGTGCTGCATGTTTTAAGTGAAATCCATGGACAGCAAGTCTGGTTACTGCGTGCCTTAGCAAGCAGACCAGTCATCTCTAGCCATTACGTCCGTTGTACAGAGGTCTTCAGGTATCTCCGTCTTTTTATTCTGGTGTTCGGCAACGGCCGCTTCGTACGCCGGTATGGATGGCAGTAGTAGTTGTAGTAGTGTAGTTTCTCGGCTCAACTCTTACACGAGGCGTGACCTTGTGTAATTCGAGAGACTTAGTGCGCGTTTCAGGAACGTTGTTTTTGCTTTTCTAGGTCTTTTAAGCTGCTTGTTGTGAGGTACTGCCATTTAAGCGATGACTGGTATAGGCCGCGCGGTTAGACTACTCGCCTCTTACCTAGGGTTCGATCCCATGCGACCGCATGTGAGATTTGTGGTGGACAAAGCGGCGCTGGGGCGGATTTTCTCCGGGTTCTCCGGTTTCCCCCGCAATCTCATTCCACCGGTGCTCCATCTTCATTCATGTATCATCAGTGTCACGGCCTGCGGTGCCATAAGTAGTTAAAGCGAGCGTTAAACACTACCAAAAAAAAAAAATACTGGTATTATCTTTATTTTGAAGATTTTCGATGCTCTTTAGAGAGAGATCCTATGCAGATGCTTTATGTCGTTTATAGCTCTAATAGATGGCTCTGTCCTTTAAATGTATTCGAAATATTGGGATGTATTAATTTGACTACCAAGCCATTATACAGTTTGCCACAAAATTCTTGCTTGACTGGGCTAGTAATGAATAACAGTATATTTATTACATAGAGTTTCTTCACTGCATGAACTTAATTTCAACTTACTCTTCACCCATGCATGGTCAGCTAGCTCTTCTATGATGACGCAACATGAAATTAGAAGCACTGGTTGTACCATACTGTAGCATGGATGTCTGCAACGTGATGCTTACGTCACCGTCAAGATAGAAACCTTTTTCTTCTTCCTTTGAAGGATTAGGCCTTTTCTACCTTTTAACTGGCCTTCGTATGCCCCTCTTTCCAATAGGTTATGTTGTAAGGCCATCTTTGGAATCCTTATTTCTTCCATTCTTTCCAGATGATCCTTCCATGTTTTATGTTCTTCTAGTTTATACTTGACTGCATAAATATTCAATTCTTATCTAATTACTTCATTAGGAGTCCTGTGCAATTTAGTACAACCTTTAACGATTAAAATTTTCAGTTCTGCAGCCTGTATATGACTACAACCCTTTATCCTCATCACCCAGTAAAACTGGTTTATCTATCACCTCATAAAATTTAATTTTTGTATCTCTTCATTATGTTTTAATTTTCTGTTTATATTACAAATATACTCCATATTTGTATTTTAATGTTTATAGCTTTATCTTGGTTAAAAGGGATATATCTTCTTAAATAGTTGAAATGCTGAACTTGATCTAATTGTGGAGTCTGATCTTCAATTACTATATTGCTTCTTACTGAGTATTTCCCATGGAATGTCATTGTCTTTGTTTTATTTATTGATATCTTGAAATTATTATTTTTACAGTTGTATTTAAATGATGAGTAAAAATAAACCTTATGCGATAATTACACTTCCATTGCTTTTCCCAAGCTCTCTCTGTCTTGCTGTAGATGCGATTATTAATTGTCACGTCTTTGACGTGTTCCCGCTCCTCTACAACCAGCTGATAGGAAAGCACAGGTGAAGCAGAATACTCACCACAAACGGTCGCCTACTAATTTACAAGTACAAATCTTTTGGCTAGTACAGCTTGGTAGCTCAATGAACACCCGTTATCATAAGTAACATAACGAGAACTCCAACTTTTATCGATAAATTCGCGAGCAACTTGTTGCGAGAAAAGAGAAAAGTTGTAGCCCAAGTTGTATTTAATGTATTTGTATTTAAGACTATTTCGTGAATAAAATAACAATTACTTTACTATATGGACACGAAGAATAATATTCCTAAAATCCCATTTGTTTTGACATATATTTGCACAGAAATCACTGTAAATTGATGTCCATATCATAAAGCATGGTCTCGTCGCTTACAGAATTCGTTTAACTGGCTCCACACACTCTCTTTGTTGTTTTTAGTATTCTACGGTTTTGAGTTTTAAATTAAAATGTACCTTATATTTCAACGATAGATCTATTCCCAAAACTGTTTGGAACTTCCACCATTATGTACGGGAATATCACTGCACACTGATACTATTATTATGAGACGAACACTGGTTCAGAGAGAAAACAAATGCACGTGGGTGCGATAAATTTAGAAAAACAATTGCACGTGGGCGTGAAAAAAAAACGATTAAAATGTGTCATGTGATCACGTGTCATGAAGGAAATAGTCAATGCAAAGAACCTGTAATAACTTATAATTGTTTAAGTTATAGTTAAACAACAAAATTAATATTATTATTATTATTAATAATAATAATAACAATAATAATAATAATAATATAATTTATTGTATTTAAGTTCAGTTTCAATTATTTACAAAAACATTTACTGTTTCTTAAGCTATATTAATTATCCTAATGTACAATTAGGTTTCAGTACATCCGCTTAAATCTCTAGCTCTTAGCCTTTTTAGCTTAGGTTACCCAACTAACCCATTTTGTGCTTTCTCTGCTGTTTTTGCCCCTTCTTTTTTCTTATATATCTTTCTTTTACTTTCCCAAATATGACCTTAGTTATTTAATTCTTTAATTCTTTTCATTCCTTTGTCATTCAGCATTCTCTTCGCTACCATCTCTCCTGGCTTACGACACTATTCCATTTGCGTTTCCAAATTTCTTTCTTTCAATCTTATACCTCTTTTCATTGAAACACTCCCCTCTCACAAGGCGGCACGGGTTAGATCTCAGGCGACCGCGTGTGGGATTTCTGATGGACAAAGCGGCACAAGGGGCGGATTTTCTCCGGGTTCACCGATTTCCCCCACTATCACATTCCACCGGTGTCCCATTTCATTCTATGTATCATCAGTGTCATCGCCTGTGGAGCCATATGCGTAAAAGTTGGCGTTAAGGACCAAAAGAAAAAGAAAAGAAAATTGCTCCCGCCCTCATTCATGTTTATCCTTCCCTCAATTATTATATACCTACATACCCCTCTCTTAACCATTCTTTCTTTATTTTGCTGTATAAAAAGCGACTTTTTATTTTCTAGTTCACCCCACATTTCATCTACGTCTTTTAGTCTATTTCTCGGTGGCTCCCAGAAGTCATTCTCATTTTATTCCCCTTACCTCCATATGTCTTCCAATCTTATTTATGTCAAGATTTTCTCCAGCTGTTCACACTGGCAGTACTAGTTCTTAATTATCTAAGAGTTTAAATATTTTGGAAAATTCTTTCACTCAACCTTTCGGAATGTGCGAAACAACTTGCCAGATTCCCAGAATAAATTGCAGCAACATTTACATAAATGAAATACGTAATTTTTTTAAAATCATTCTGTAAGTAAAAATCTGATGTGTTCCATTCACTTGACTTACTCCATTCCAAGACTTTCTCTAGCTGTTCTACAAACAAACTTTCCTTTAAAAGTATTAGTCTTTTAGCCACATCATGCTAATTAAAACACTAGCATAATTGGTATTATTACTTGTCTTTTTATAAGTAGGGTGTGCATTAAACTAAAGCGATAGTAAAATATTTTAATGAAACAATTGAAATTAGGTTCTCTTTGCTAAATAGAAGTAAACAAAAGAGAGACGAAAAGAGAAACCGTTTAAGAAATGTTTAAGTAGCTTAAAACTGAAACCAATGATTTGGAATATCTCGACAACGGTTTACCCAGAATGAAGGGGTCTCCAGAGGCTATTCCCCGAACATTAAAGATATACTTCATTTTTTATGATTATATCTTAAATAAGTGGGTGGCATTTTAATGAAAATTGTTATAGTCATTTTTAAAACATACTTTTTTTTTTTTTTTTTCAAAAGTGTTATATGTAAAGTGAAGTGGGGGTGGGGGATTTTGTTGAAAATCTTTATATTGCACCCTTGTAAGATACTGAAGCTAACTACCAAGTTGGGTGTTTAATCGACTATTTGTTTTTGAGCTATGCTGCCCAACAGACAGATACACGGACATGTGTCTAAAAATGTGCATTTCCGGTGAAATCTCGGTATCGGATTTTTGGAATGCATATTATACATACTGCTAGAGAAAGTAAAAAGTTAGTCCTGTTGAAGTAGGTTTTATATTGCAACAAGTGTGGTACTGACACGTGAACAAGCAGTGAAATGAGTATAATTACTGCTGTCAGTGATTATCTGTAACTGAGTGTAGCCATCCCTACGCCCTTGTTACAACTGCGAGTCTATAGATAAAAAATCTGATTTGTTTCATTCACATGACTGAATTATCCACTTCGTCATAATCGAAATACCCATTAGAATGGTTAAATTAGTTTCTTCTAACTAGAAGGAAAATAAGATAATATACTAGGCTAAAGCGACAATCGAATCTTTTAAACACCGGTCGCTATGTAAAATAGTTGAAATTCGGTTTGCTTTGCACGGCCAAGAATAAAACAGAAGAGAGATGAAAGGAAAGATGACCTTCAGGTTGAGAAAAATTAAAGTAGCTTAAATTTTAAAACGATAAAAAAAAATAAAAAAAATCTCGGAATGGCTAACTCCACAAAAAAGTCTACACGACATAAATCACGTGCTTTAACGAGATCTACATTTTTATATAGTAAGTTTTTGTCTAATTATTACGGTTTGCCGGTTATGAAAAATTCATCCAGAATGAAGAGGACTTCAGGGACTATTCCCACGAAATTGGTCATGTAAATAGCTTTAATATACCGTGTTTTATTCAAAGTCGTTTGAGGCATTTTTGAAAAAAAAAGCAGAAATTAAAAAAAAATGTATGTTAAGAATAGTTATGGATGAAGGATTTTCTTGAAATATTCGTGTTACATCCTTGGTAGATGCTAAACTTAAATATTAAATTTGATACTTAACGGTCCTTTCATTTTCGAGATATGTTCTCCATAGGCACACATACAAGCATACACACCACACACACACACACACACACACACAGAACTTCTAAGAATCCTTCTTTTGGTTTCAGGGGTCTCAATATGTGTATTTCCAGTGAAATTTTGCTATATAATTTTTGGGTTGAATGCAATTTTCTCTACCTACTGTGTAGAGAATTGTGGTCTAAACTTATTTTTGTTCATACGCAGTTCCTTTAAAGGAGATGGAGGCGATTTAAATAAAACTATACATTGCCCACCGGGGTAATGTGCGGGTAGCGTGTCTGCCTCACATTCAACAGGTCGCGAGTTCGAATCACCCTTAGGGTAAGTTACGCGGATAAGGTTGTTTTTTTTTCCTTTATCCTGAGAAGACGAATGTCGAGTAGTTTTAAGCTCCACGGACCCCGAGATCATTTGAGCAACATTTCACCAATTTAATTTATTGCCCATATGACCAACCAGGTTAAAGGACCTTAAGCTAATAAAAAAAAACTGTACATTTATAGTAAAGCCCTTTTGTAACCTTGCAAATCATTTTTATGTCTATGTAAATCCTGTCTGTGTTTAGGTCTTCATTATGTAAAACTGTACTTTTGTAATCTTCTAGGTTATTTATTACAAAAAAAAAAAAAAAAAAAAACAACACAATACGGCTAGAATATTTTCGCAGGCTAATGGAAAAATTCCGACATTTTGAACAGTGGTTTGCAATGAGTTGAGTATCTTGCCTCTATTCTTATTACCTTTCTTAGCATTTATCGAATATTCCCAGAATGTTATTCCAGAATTCATCAATGAATGAAAATAAGTATAAGTTGATTTTGGAATGCTCTTATTTATAAGCTAAATTAATGATCTGATTGAAAAACATGCAGAATCAGTTTGGGTAATATATAATCAATATAGTGTATTCAGGCGATATTACGATCCAAGAATTCTATATTCGTATTTTCTGCAATTTAATTACTTTGATATTCTATTCCTTAAATGAGTAATTCCTTTAAAGCACGAGGGATGTCTGCACACGCCAAACACGGGGCAATTCGACCACCTATTATTTACTGGCTACAGTGAGGGTATTTTAGCGTTTTCAGTTGATTACTGAGTTGGTATTCCTCCTTTATTGACCTCCTCAAACATCTTCGGGAGCTGGTGTGAATATAAATGTATTGATCGACAATAATTTCATGAATTGAAGACCTCTAAATGCCATGGGAATGCGCCTCCCTACCAGTCTTGCAGTTCTGTCAATGAAAGCTCTCCCTTACAGATTCCACACATTCACAAACGCAATTAACGTCCGCGTTTCACAGTCGGAGCGCGCACTATTGACCTGAATATAATGAATGCGCTCAGAAACCAGAAAATTAATTACAGTTTCATAAAATGGCATAACTGCCTTGACAATGCGCCCAAAAAGCGGCTGAGTATGGCCGTGTCCCTTACTCACGCTTATCGCTTTGTATGGCTCTGCAACATATAATGCTTAGATTCTCCAGGATATAATAACAAAATACGGTTTTGTTGATTTTGCTACACCATTACTAGAGGTGGTGATTTTTAGCATTTTCAAATCAGACATTTAGCATTTTGATTTGTGCATTTAGCATTTTATAGCATTTTGAAGAAAAACATACACCTCGAATTGATTCTGATAAATAGGTATCGCCTCATGAAAAAGTTTTAATGTGACATTAATAACATTAATAAAGAGAACTGAACTCTCAACAATAACAATGATACTCGCAACAATGACAAAATAATAAAATATTGCAAGCATATGAGATAAAAATCATGAGTCAATTAGGCCAGTGTCTTCGTTTGAGGTAATGGTTTTCATTCTCATTTTTTGTATTCAAATTTATGCACAAATTCCTGTAATTTCTTTAATATTTATTATGAAGAAAATATGATTTTATTTAAATTTGATAACTACAAAATTTATTTTTCTGTATGCGCAGTTCAGATGTATAATATATATTTTACAAACAAATGAGAGAATAAGTTCCCCATTCCAGATCAGTACGGTGGACAAGTGTGTCAGAATCATTAGCATTCCAAGGGCTCACAAACTCATCAGATGCAATTTCTGGATGAAAATAAAGAAAAAAATCTTATGTGTTCCATTCACATGACTTTCTCTACAACTCTGCAATAAATTATTGTCAAAAAGCTTATGCTTACATTTACTTCCTGATAATCGAGAAAAAATTAGCACAAATAGTCTTATTACTTGCTTCTTTGTAATTGGAGGCGAAATAAGCTTGTCCCATAGGTTAAAGTGAGAGTCAAAAACTAGTTGCTATGCAACTGAAGTCCCTTTGTTTGTATGGACAGGAGTTGACAAATTCCTGTATGAGAAAAGTATGTTTTATAGCTGTAACCAAAAACTAGGCATATCTACAAAACAATCAACTCCACGACAAAAAATGTATGTAACATAAAAGTGCAGTTTTAAACTGCTGTACATTTGTTGTGTGGTAAGTTTTTGTCCATCTCTTACGGTTTAGCAGTTAGGCAAAATTCCGTAAAACGGACCCAGAATAAAGTAGTCTTCAGACGCTATTCCCAGAAAATTGAAAATGTACATTTTTATTTGTCGGGTAAATATCTTTGATATACAATATTTTTATCAAAATCGTTAGAGCCATTTTTTAGAAAATCAACGTTTTCGAAAAAAGTTCCATGTAAAGGGTAGTTGGGGGTGGGGGTTTCTTGCAAATCTTCGTGTCGAATCTTTGGAAGATACCAAACTTAAATACCAAGTTTGGTATTTAACGGACTTTTCGTTTTCGAGCTATACTGTCCACAGACACACACACACGGACCTTTTTCCAAAAAATGCTTTTTTATTTGGATTCAGGGGGACCCAAAACGTGCATTTCCGGTGAAATCTCGGTATCTTATTTTTGGTTGGAATACAATACCTTCTCTATACACTATGTACATAGTACGTGTAGAGAAAGGAATAAAGAAAAAAGTAAGAAAATTATGAAAAAAAATCGGCGATTTCACATTTATATAACATTTCAGTTTGAGTCGATTGCGCATTTTATCGTATTTTCAAAACACATTACAATGTGATTTAGAGGTCGTGAAAAATGAACATTCAAGAATACAAGGCTTTATGAACATTTCGCGCTATATCGTATTTGCGAAAAATCGCCAACGCGATTCTGACCAGGTTTAAAGCAATTAGCCTGAATACAGCTTTCCGCTTTTCACAAACTGTCTAAACGAATTGATATACTATATTATATTGAGAGGAAAAAATTTTTGTAATTCCGAAACTCTGATGTGCTCCATTCACACGTTTGTCTCTACCTTTTCTGTAAACAAACGGTTCTTACAAAATATTACTTTTTTATCTACATTATGCTAGGTAATCGAGATAAAATTAGCAGAAATGATCACGGTGCTAGCACCCTTGTGAGTAGAAGGGAAATAAGGATACACACTAGGCTAAAGCATAAATGGTAAATTGTAAGAGATACACAAAAACCTACTACTCAATATATTAATATATATATGTGTGTGTGTGTGTGTCTGGAGCTGAGCACTTGTTAAATCTTCCTTTTTGTCAGCTACAATTTTAAAATATTCCAAAACTTTTCTCATACGGATATTTGCCAACGCCTGAAATGCAAAGAAATGGATTTCAATCATATGGCAACCAGATTTTAAAAGTTTTGACAATCGCTTTAGAGTAATGTACTCTTTTGTTTCCCTTCTAGTTGCAAGAAAGAAAGTAATGAGACACTTTCTGCTAATGTTTATTTTGATTAGCATAAAGTATATAAATTTGGGTATGAAACAAAGATCGGGAATAGCGTGGCTCAGGTTGGGAGGGTGGAAAACCCGTAAGGTAGTTGATGAAGCTCGTATGCGTATTTGCCCATTATGCGGGTATCAGGAAGACTGGACGCATATTTTGGCAGATTGCGTGCTGATGGAGGATGGTAGGAAAAATTTATTTCCGGAAGTATTTTTAGCTTCAAACAGACGAAGGAAAGCATTCTGGAATTTGATTCTAAACAGCCAAAACTGACCAAGCTTGGGCACATACTTAATGGAAGTTAGTGCACACTAAGAGATAAAATGTTTGTGTAAACATTGTATGGACTTACTTGGTATTTGAGTAATCTATATGCATGAATACGTGGTGTAGTTGTGAATGCAAGTGTGTGTGTGTGTGCGTGTGTGTGATATCAGGGTGTTCTTTCTTTTATTGTTCTGTCGTTCTGTTGTCGTAGCGCGCGAGCATGTGTATGTGTGTGTATGTGTCTGCGTGTGTGTATTTCTAATGTTATTAAAATATATAAAATGAATATGTAGGTAAAATTTTAAATTCAAGTATTTTAGACAGCACGTATTGTCACCCGACCCTTGCGACTGTGTGACACAAATATTGCATTATTGTAAACTTAATAATAAAATACTACTTCTAGAAGTATAAGCGATATCACAATAATTTATTACATAAATGTAGAGAAAGTCCTGTTAATGGAATATGTCAGATTTTTAGCTATGTGTAAATGTTACTTTTATCTTTACAGCAGTGAATAGGAATTGGGAAACTGTTTTCTTTGAAGAAAATGTATTTTACACCATCTAGTTCTCTCTTGAACTTTGTAGGATTATTAATAACAGTGGTTGTGATATTGAATTGAAAGTTTTTTGTTTTTAAATAAATAATACCTTTTTCTGATAAATTTGGGCGATACATTTTTTGAGCAAGTATAACCACATAATAATAATAATAATAATAATAATAATAATAATAATAATAATAATAATAATAATAATAATAATAATAAAAATAACAGTACTTTAAAATTAATAGTTTTTATATTTTATTAGATTGTTTTCTTTCTATATGTAATTGTTGGGTGTGTGTGTGTGTGTTTTTGTGTTCATATACATGCTTACGATCAAGTAAACATTTTTGTATTAATCATCCTCGTCAATTCCTCTTATAGTTTAAGTATGTCGAACTCTATAACATAGATCATAGACAAAAACTTTATTTCTCACCACAGTTTATTAATACTGGTTTTTGTACAAATGATATTAAATAATAAATAACATAGAAACCACCACTCTGAGACTTTAGATTTTTACTTCCTCTTCACATACTATATACATATTGTATAGGGAAGATATTGTATTGCACCCAAAAATTCGATACCGAGTTTTCACTGGAAATATATCTTTTGAGACCCTCTGAATCCAAAAAAATGTATTTTTAGAAAAATGTCCGTGTATGTGTGTGTGTGACTATCAGTTAATGTGTGTTGCTGTGTGCAACATAGCTCAAATACGAAAAGTTCGTTAAATATCAAACTTAGTATTCAAGTTCAGCATCTTCCAAGGATGCTACACAAAGATTTTTGAGTAATTCCCCTCTCCCAACTATCCATTGCATGGACAATTGTTCGAAAATGTTGACTTTCTCAAACATGTTGATTAAAATATCGTATATTAAAAATATTAACATGACAAAACAAATGTAAATCTTGAATTTTCTGTGAAGTAATCTTTATTATGGATGAATTTGGTAGAATTTGTCATATCTGGTAAACCGTAAGAGATGGCCTATTAAAAATGTAGATCTCTTTAAAACACACAATTTATGTTACATACATTATTTTCATGGAGTTGATCATTTTTGAGATATTCTTAATTATTCGTTTCAGTTTTAAAATATACTTTTCTCATACGGTTACTTGTCATTTCCTGGCCACGCAAAGAAACGGATTTCTATATAGCAGCCATATTTCAGAACATTTGAATGTCGGTTTAGCCTAATGTATTCTCCTATTTCCCTTCTACTGATAAGGAACTAAGTAATAAGGTTCTTTCTGCTAATATTTATCTCGATTAGCATGTAGTATATAGAAGAATAAGCTTATTAACAATAATTTGTTACATAGATGTAGAAAAAGTCATGTGAATGGAACACGTCAGATTTTTTCGTTTATTATTTGCAACATTGTGATTTACTATTTGCAACGTTGTGATACTACTTTTAGGTTTACACTCACATATCAAGTTAACATTACTTCTAGACTCTGGTTAGAGAAATTCCCATCCTCCAGCCGGATATCGAACCTGGGTCCCCCGTAGAGTAGGCCGGTGCTCTAACAACTGAGCTACGAGGCCAGCCATTAAATATGTGTCAAATATAGAACAGTTTCCACGAGGTAACTAATGGTCTATTGTACTTCATTTACATACTCAGGGATAATTCGTTTGTTTCTTTCTCATTAAAACATACTCTGCGGTTTAAGACAGTGATTTAAACTTTATTTTCTACAAGCCTTTGGTGGATTATATTGCTTTCAACTCAGAGTCATATATTTTATATCCCCAACAGGATTTATTTCTGCCATACGTGCGCTGGAGGGTTCTCCGCGTAGGTATCTTTTCCGCTTATGTAAACATAGTCACAAAACTTTTAGAAGTGAAACCGAGTGAAGCTGAATAAACAAAAGCCGTGTTTTGTATTCCTGCTTTGTTAGGCACTGGCTTCAAGTGTGTACAGGCGAGCACAATTTGCCAGACAACTTTTGATGTCATCCATGTTGATTTGCATTTTAACAAAATTTCCGCGCGGTTATTCAGAAGCGCTCGTCTAAATTAGAAAGTATTCATACTGCAAAACTTCTGTTTTTCCCCGCAATGTTTTCTTGCATTCATTGTTTTATCCATCTGTTGCCTAGAACTAATATGCAATACATTTTACTCAACTTAGGTTCTTGTGGAACTAATGTATTTAAATTACGTACTACCAGTCTGACGAAAGAGTGCAGTTATTAGAGGAGGTCGCTGGTGTAGCACGGTTTAGAGCGGTCAGTGAAGGCTGCAATATAGTGCAGTACAGTCTAATCAAAACATCTGCACAGCGTACGTAAATAGGAGAAAACTAAACGATCCACATCGGGTTAAACTTGCTGTTTTCTTTACCACTAATGAATATTAATTTTCTACCTTATGAGAGTATGACTATGCGCCGTCCACTTTAAGATACTCAATTGCTGCGTTGCTGAACTGTACAGCGCATGCACCGGGAGTGATAACGTAACACCGCTTATATGTTTGTGTTTACGCAAGCTTCCACTCGTGACCGTCTGTATTCATTCTTTAGACAGGTTTATATATTAGACGACGAGACAACTTACACGCAAACTCGTCAGAAGTGTATACTAAAGGATAATGTAAAATAGGAATTCAAAAATTTGGAAATCTGTCAATTAAACGAATTTTAACGTGTCCATAATCATTGAATCACAAAATTAAAATTAAATAGTTAATTAAATGATCAAATAGCTCATTTCATTATGTAGGCTACTTAAATTTTTCGTTTTAGTTATATATTATAGTAAAAAAAATCATATGGCAAGTTAACATATCAGAATTTTACATTCTTTGGTACGTAGTTATGCACAATATACATAGTAGGTAGAGAAGGTATTGTATTCCACCCAAAAGTTCAATACTGAGATTTCACTAGAAATGCATGCTATAAAAGCAATTTAATCCAAATAAAAACATTTTAGAAGAAGGCCCGTGAGTGTGTGTGTGTGTATGTGTGAGAACAGCAAAACTCAAAAACTAAAAGTACCAAACTTTCTATTTACGACCAGGTTCTCAAAGTTTGCGACACAGACAATCAGAAAGGTCCCCAACCCCAAAGTGATCACTAAATGGAATATTTTTCGAAATTTTCTATTTTCTAAAATGTTTCTTACAGAGTTTAATTAAAATTCCACATAATCAGGATATTTACATATATCTGAACATCTGAACTTTTAGGAATAGCGTTTGTAAACTCTTCTTTCTCGATGACTTTTGCATAACTGGTTAACCTCCAACTGGTATAAAATAGACAAACTCTTGCTGCACCAAAAATGTAGATCTCATAGTCTATAAAGAAACATTAAAAAAAGAAACATTTTTAGAAAAAGGTCTGTGTGCCAGTGTGTCATGTGTCTGTGAATACGATAACTCCAAAACGAAAAGTCGGTAAAATTTGTATTTAAGTGTAGTGTCTTCCAAGGATGCGACACGAAGATTTTGAGGAAAATATTCCACTTCAAACTACCCTTTACATGAAAACATTTCGAAAATATTGATTTTCTCAAAAATTACTATAACGATTTTGATTAAACTGTGGTATAAAAATATATTTACACAGCAAATAACATGTACTTCTTGAATTTTCTGGGAATAGCCTCTAAAAACCTCTTTATTCTGGATGAATTTTGTTGGATTTTGTGTAACTTGTAAATCGTAAGAGGTCACCAAAACTTACTTTACAAAAATGTAGATCACGTTAAGAGACACACTTTATGTAATAAATATACATTCCACATTCATGGAATTGACCTTTTCTGAAATATTAAGGCTACAGTTTTTACTCCCTTGAAAAGACTATAATGCTTTGAGCATCAGCTGCACGGTTTCCTATGTGTAGCTTGCCAGTGAGATAAAGTAGGGCCTTTGAATTTTGCTTAAACATTCCCGAATCCTAATTTGTAAGGTGTTTTACTCTACTGGAGTTTACGGGAGAGGGAAACGCAATCGGGTTTTGCAGATGATGCGAAATAACCTTAACATTTATATCCTCCGGGAACGTAGCAAAATCAAATTTTTATGATTCTCTTTCTTCCTCGTATGGTCGGTCCTCTTCTTTGTTTTTGTCAAAGGCAGGTCCACATCTTCATTCGACTGGACTTAGGTTTAATATAACTGTCACATAATGCAGCAGACCCCTTGATTTATTACCACAAGGTAGAGCTCATATCTACCGGATAAGGTTTGTCCGTGGATGGCAAGATAGTGGTGATAGTCTTACATTTGTCGTTCTGGGAATCATATTAAGTCATTTGCTTTTATTACATTTTGTTATCCGTTGGCACAAACATTTTAATATCACGTCACTATAAAATACCGCATTACAGCTGATTCTTGTTTTCGTATTTTACGTAAGAAAAATCTGAGGTGCTCCATTCACATGACTTTCTCTACCACTGTGTAACAAATTATTGTTAATAAACTTATTCTTCTATCTACTTCATACTAATCGATATACACATTAGTATTGCTTGGTTACTTATAGCTAGAAGGGAAATAAAGGGATATATTAGGCTAAACAGACAATCAGATGCTTTAATGGTTGCTATGGTATAGAAATCCGTTTCTTTGTCTGGTCAGGCGTTGACAAGTTCCAGTATGAGAAAAGTATTAAGTATATTAAAACTGAAATCAATAACAAGGAATATCTTAAAAACAGTCAACTCCAAGAAATAAATGCTTATAACAGAAATTGTGTATTTTATTGATTTCAACTTTTTTTGCAGTAAGTTTTTGTCTATCTCTTACGGTTTATCAGTTATGCAAAATTCCGCAATACTCATTCAGAATAAAGATGTCTTCAGAGGCTATTCGCAGAAAATTCAGGATATACATTCTATTTGTCACGTAATATCTTTAATATATGATATCTATTTTAATCAAAGTTGGTAGAACCATTATTTAGAAAATCGAAATTTTCGAAAATGTTTCCATGTAAAGGGTAGTTGGGGTAGTTGAAAATCTTCCAGTCGTATCCTTGGAAGATACTGAACTTAAATGCAAAGTTTGGTATTTAACGGGCTTTTTGTTTTTGGGCTATGCTGTCCACGGGTATATACACACGCACACACACTATCCTTTTCCTAGAAATGCTTTTTTTGGATTCAGGAGGACCCAAAAAGTATATACTTGCGGTGAAATCTCGGTATCGAATTTTTGGGTGCAATACAATACCTTCTCTCTACAATATATGCATAGTACGTGTAGAGAAAGTAAAAATCCAGAGTTCAAGAAGATAAATGATGAGAACCAATAGACTGGGTGCCGGCTGCTCGGTAATTTTCCACTTGGCGTGTACATATGATTGTGCACTGCAACTATTAACAAGATCACGCTTTTAACGAAGTTCCGCTCTGCTCTGGAAATACAGTATTGAGTTAACAGTGATATGGTTTAGTACAGTTATTACCAAATATTTGTTATTTTGTTCTGTACATAGTCACAAAGTATATTATAGCTCAGTATATGTTTTCTACTGTACAGCGTGTATTTATTTATGATTCGCATGTGTTAACTCTGTCAGCTCGTCAAGTGAAAGTACGATTTGTAGCAGGGTTTCCGGGTGTAAAACTTCTAGACCGTACAACAATTCATTAACTGCGATTTCTGTCTCTGGGGTAAATTAAAACATAAGATATACCAGGCATTCCTTTGAAGAACTAAAACAAAATATCCGCCAAGAAATTGCCAGCATTTCTCAAAGTGAAGTACGCCAAGAGATGAATAGAAGGGTGTAAAAAATATATGGACAATCACAGTTCCCAATTTGAGCAGCTTCTTTCATGCAGTTGGTAAATAAAGTCTTTAAAAGTAGCTTTAAGTGTTGTATGGTTGTATTCGCGCCATTCAATGATAGCGGCAGCCGCCAACGAGCGCTGGCGATACGGACAGGAAAAATAGCGCAGCGGTTCCCAGCTCATTGGCTCTTCCTGTGTAAAGTATTGAATTCAAAGAAACGTATTTTTTAAGATGCATTTAATGAAATTTTATATCCACGGTTTTAATTAGCAAATAAATAGACCCCGGAGCTTTATGGAATATCAAATTATAATATAATATAATGAAGTAGTAGATAATATAAAACAAATATGCAACAGCGGTTATTTTAAAATAAATATTTTAAAATTACATAGAAGTCAGTATTTTATATTAAAATTAATTGATTATACTCAGCGGTTATTGTAACACCACAATTGTATTATTGCTCCATACAGCACTATTGTATTACTACACCATATTTGCTATTTTAACCTTATATTCATAAATTTCACTTTCACAGTTTTCATGTTGCTTTGTAAACATTTCAAATGTTACTCGTTAAATACGCAGGAGCAAGGCAACACAAAATCCATAAAATCTGAGCCTTCATAAATATAACAAAATAAATTAAAAATGAGCAAGTGCGTATTTCAGATGTCCTTTTACTTTTTATACACGCACTATATATACATAGCGTATAGAGAAGGTATTGCATTTCCCCAAAATTTTATACAGAGATTTCACCGGAAATAGACGTTTTAGGGTCCCCTGTATAAAAAAAAAAGATCCGTGTTTTTGCAACTCAAACGAAAAGTCGATAACATTTCTGAATATAAAAAATGTATAGTTGGCCACCAGGCGCCATTTTGAAATCTTTAACTGGAGCTACAGAAAGCATTAGAGATGAAACTGTACTGCACACTGCAAGAATGAATTCAGTTCGAGAAGATCTCATTTGCATCATGCAAAGTAAAAATTGAAATGGTGCACAGGAAAAGCAGCAGTGCTAGAAGAAAAGGAAAGAAGAGGCAGCAAAAGCGGAGAGGAAAAGGAAATCTGAGGGTCCAACCTGCTAACCCGCTGGATTTGAATGTGAGTCATGCATTGAAATCTTTCCTTGTTTTCTCACTATTGAGAATCTATTATGATGAAATGAGCGAGAATAGTTCAATCTAAGATTAGAATTCCGTTTAATGCAATAACATCATACTATATCAGTATTTCGCATCGATAATTAGGGCGTAGACAGATAGATAAGTTTATTTGCCAGAACAAAGTACATTGTGTAGCAACGTCAATTGCAAATAATATCAAAACAATTGGGTATCATAAAATTTATCCAGACAGTAAAATGGATTTAAAATCAAAGACCTCTTAAAAGATTTAATGGAGAGTGCTTTAGTACTGTTACTAAGTTTGTTAAATAGGTTTAATGATACTGTCTCAAAATAATTTTGTACCTTACTATATTTACATCCATTTTTGTAAATATTGGAACTAGTTCTTGTGTGATGAAGAAAAATTTCGGAACATAAATTGTATTTATGACTATTTTTCTTAGCAAATAAGAGGCAGTGGAACACAAACAATGAAGTCAAAGTTAAAACACCCAACTTAACAAATAAAGATTTACAATGAGTTCTGGGGGCTACACCACATAAAATTCGAATTGCCTTTTTCTGTAATAAAAGTATCCTTTTAGATAAAACATGGTTGCCCCAAAACAAAATACCATAACTCAAATTATTTGTCCACAATAAATTTATAATAAAACATTGGAACACACTTAATTTTTTAAAACATGTAAAATAAATATACCTCCGCTTACTTTGTTAGCAATGTAATTATAAGCAATACGAGCTGCTCGTATGAATGATGTTATGTTAAAAACCCTACTAAAACACAGAGAAAGCTTTACTAAGATACATTGGAGCGACTAGCACTTCACTACTACGGCACTGTTAGTTGCTCTAGGCATATGGCCTATATATTATGTTATTAAGCTAATAGGTGTGATTTTTGGCTTAAAACTCAATTTTGATAAAATAGGGACATGTTGCTGCACCATCAATGATATAAAATTAGATTCAGTGGCAAAACCAATGGGAAAATATTGAGGTGGGAAGAAGAACTTTTCAAATGTATAATAACATCTTGGAAAGGTTACAATTTAGACATATTCAACCAGCCTTGGGAATGCTTTTTTACTTATTGGGACACGGATCCTATAAAACCCATTGGAAGAAAATACGAAAAAGAAGAATTTGAGTAATGTGACATACAAGACACCCCGCAACACGCCTTATTAGAGTGCAAAAATACGAGGATCAAGTATGTGAGGAAAGGGAAATTGTATATATGAAATTTTGAGGAACGATGTCTTATAAAAACAAATATCTTAGCACACAAAATTAGTAAATTAGCGTGGGAAAAATAATACCAGTAGAAGCAATAAATAACGACAATATAGGAGATGTAGAAGTAAGGAGACCAAGGAGAATAAGACAAATGCAACAACCACAAATCACAACAATTTTATCACCCATAAATAACAGAATGGATATTTCAAAATTATAGAAGAAGAAGAAGAGAGGGAGGATTAAAGCGGAAGGGAAAACGATAGAAGATTAAAAATCGTATGTGTTACACTCACATAACTTTCTTTAGCTGTTCTACAAACTTCTTACTTAAGATTATTCTTCTTTCTGCATCTTGCTAATCGAGGTACTCATTAGCACAATGTTCTCATTACTTAGTTACTTATAAGTAGGAAAAAATAAGGGAATACACTAGACAAAAGTCATAGTTAAATGTTTTAAAAGCTGTCGTTATGCTATTGTCATTACAAATCCTTTCTTTTCTTGGAGTAGAACAAAAGAAAACCACACACTTCCGTCTGAGAAAAGTATAAGTACTTCACAACTGAAACTAATAGCAATGAATACCTCGATAACTGTAACCTCCACGAGAAAAATGAATATGACATAGCTTGTGTATTTTAACAAGACCTACATTTTGTACAGTAAGTTTTTGTTTATTTCTTATGGTTTACTAGTTATGACAAATTAAACAAAATTCATCCAGAATAAAGAGGTTTTTAGAAGCTATTCCCAGAAAAATTCAAGATATACATATTATTTGTCAGCTAAATATCTTTAATATATGATATTTTAATCAAAATCGATAGATCTATTTTTAAGAAAATCGAAATTTTCGAAAAAATTTCCATGTAAAGGGTAGTTTGGGGTGGGGGGATTTTTCTTAAAATCTTCGTGTCGCATCCCTGGAAGATACTAAATTTAAATACCAAGTTTGGTGCTTTACCGACTTTTCGTTTTTGAGTTATCGTGTTCACAGACACACTGATCCACGGACACACACACACACACACACACACACACACACACACACGCGCGGACCTTTTTGTGAATTTTTTTTTTCGATACAGGGGACCCTAAAACATATTTCCGGTGAAATCTCGGTATCGAATTTTTTGGTAGAATACAATACTTCTCTATCCCTATGTACGTTGTACATACGGGGCTAGAGAAAGTAAAAATTGGGAAGTAATAGGGGAAAAAGGGAAGAAATCAAAAAGAAGAATAAATGCGCTGGAAGACACGGTTTAAGGCAGTGTAGAAGAAGAGAGAAGACGAAGTAGGGACGAAGTTAGAAGATGCAAATTTGCCGTGAGAAGAGAGTGAAGAAAAGAAGATGGATAATACGACTCAATCTGACGTAACTCCTCTGACAATAACTAACGTTTACATATTATTACTTAAATGTAACCTACACATATGATGAAGAAAGAAGAGAAGCAGAGACACAAAACTAAACAGACTAAAACCTACAACATACATGCATTAGGAGCTCCTAATTGCATAACTGTAACGAAGAAGAAATAAACGCAGTATAAAAATATGCAAGAGTCTTTTTACGTTTTATTAATATAGCGACAATTGACAATAACAAATTATAGGAACATCACTTTATACTTTCTCTACACGTACTAAGTACATAGTGTATAGAGAAGATATTGCATTCCACCCAAAAATTCTATATCGAGATTTCACCGGAAATACATGTTTTGGGTCCCCCTGAATCCAAAAAAAAACATTTTTAGAAAAAATTCCTGCGTCTCTTTGTGTTTATGTGTCTGTGTGTCATTGGACAGCATAGTTCGAAAACCAAAAGACCGTAGAATACCAAACATGATATTTAAGATTGGTCTCTTCCAAGTGTGCGACCCGAAGATTTTCAAGAAAATCCCCCCACCCCCAACTATCCTTTACATGGAATATTTTTCGTACATTTTGATTTTCTCAAAAATGGCTCTAACGATTTTGATTAAAATATCCTGTATTAAAGATATTTACCTGTAAATAAAATGTCATCTTGAATTTCCTGGGAATAGCCTCTGGATAAATTTTACAGTATTTTGCATAACTGCTAAACCTTAAGAGATGGACAAAAACTAACCACACAAAACATATAGAGCACGTTAAAACACACAATTTATATAATATCAATTTTTTTCGTGGAAATGGTCGTTTTTTAGATATTCCTTATTTTTGGTTTCAGCTTTGAAAAAATTTATATATTCTCATACAGGAATTTGTCAATTCATGTCCATATAAACAAAGACACTTCACTCACATAGCAACCAGCTTTTATCTTTCACTTTAACTCATGGTACTTCCTTATTTCGCTTCTACTTACAAGGAGGCAAGTAATAAGGCTACTTCTGCTCATTTTTTCTCAATCAGCATGGAGTGAGTAGAAGTAAAAACTTTTTAACAATCATTTTTTGCAGAGATGCTGAGAAAGTCATGTGAATGGAACACTTCAGATTTTTTCTTCTAAACCTATTTATTGAATCATTTACAACTTGATAACAAAACGGAAGGAAGAATCGGTGTCCGAGGGGTATAGGAAAGCAGAAGCTAGTATTATTATAATGGGACGAGAAGTGGAGAATGCTAAATAGTGGTAGCGGCGGAGAAGCTGGAGCTGAAGGGGTGTATTTTGGTGAGCTATTCTGGCGGATTATAAATTGGAGGTAGCCGATACCGGATGTAATGTGGCAACTAAAATTGTAGTGTAGTGATTTTTTTTTAATTTAAAGTGAAGTGAGTGGGTCTTAGTGTAAACATGATGAATGGGTAGTTGAGGTAAATGCAGGTGAATAATTTATAGGTATGGAAAGTGTTTGATAAATAGGATGTTATATAGCTAAATAATAGTTTTTGTTACAAATAGATAACTATTATTCTGAATTAGGAAGTAGTTGAGTAATTTGTTACTAAAATAGTTCAATAAGTACTTATGTTGTATACAATTCATAATTAGTTTTAATCTACTAAAATATAAATTTGAAATTCAGTTTAACCTTTTTTTTTTCCTTTTTTATTTTGATTTACAATGTTTTAGCGGACTTTGAATTGTGAGTTTTAATGTTTGCGTTAAAATTGTCACCAAATTATAGAACTTAAATAATGTTTATTCAATTTTATAATTTTATTTTATCATCGTTTTTATTTTGTGTAAAAATTTAAATATATATATATCTGTAAAATTATGTTTGTATTTGTTGCATTTTTAATAAAGCTCAAATCTATAGATATACGTTTCGGTATTAGTAGCTAGGTGCCGGGATTGAGTATTCCAGATTTTATTTATTTATTTATTTATTTCTCGCTATTGATATTTTCTGCATTTTTCTTGCTGTAAAATGCTCCTTACGGAGCAGCTTTTCTGTTACACAAATTATACTTGCTGTACACGTGTAAAGAGGTGCAATGAATAAGAGTTACCCTAGGTGTTACCATCAGATGTATTTATGCATACGCTTTCTATGTTCAACCTTAAAGTTATATCTTTATGATAAAAAAGCACATTCATAACTTCTAAAACATTTGGAATTTAAACCAAAGGAGACACAGAGAAAGCTAGGTTTACATATTAGATCATTTTATTTATTTATTTATTTATTATTTTTTGTAACAAGGAACTTTTTAGTGACGCAACAAAAATATAAACAAGTTTGACCATAATCTCCAAACCATTAAAGCAAAATGGAAGAAATTTGCACTGTAACATACCTGCTTTATAGTACATCTGTGGTATACATTTTAAAACGTTAGCATTATTAGTTTGAAATTTCAAACTTTCATTCGTACATTTTCTTAACCTTCAATCCAAGGACTAGTTTAGAGCAATGCTGCATTCTCATCTCCTCTTATATAACACTTAAACTCACTATAAAAATATTAAATGCCTTCTATTAAACATTTCTTTTGCTTAGCAAAAGCTTTTTACTCTGAATAGTACAACAATTCGCATAATAAAAGCATTTTTAGAAATGTTTTATATCGGAAAGAAACTGCAGAGGGTAAATCTACAATAAAAATTAAAATTATATCCCAAAACTGGGTATAATTAAGCCTGCAAACTGCTCATGGATAAATCTTAAGCAATATTTTATTTATTATTTATACATGAAAGTGAAATTTATATCTGCAACTATCTGATAATTGTGTAGTTGTCGAAAAACAAAACTTAAATAGTTCTTCGGTCATAAGACTCCAAACTCCCAATTATATTTCCTAAACACTAATATTATATTGTAACAAACGAGAGACATTAAATTAATTGGTCTGTAAATACATGTTCATTTAAATGGTAAATGGTAAATTCATATTTAAGCTAAGCTGTAGCTCTGTTTATTTTTAAACTGCAAGTGAATTAAAAATCCCCGTTCTTAATGCAATTACGCGGAAGGATATGAATTTTGTATTAATAGAAATATAAGAAATCTGATGTGTTCCATTCACTTGAATTTCTCTACATCTCTGCAACAAATTAGATTTAAAAAGCTTATACTTCTATTTACTTCATGCTAATCGACAAAAAATTAGCAGAAATAGCCTTATTACTTGCTTCCTTGTAAGTGGAAGCGAAATAAGGGAGCAGCATAGGTTAAAGCGATAGTCACGAGCTGGTTGCTATGTGACTGAAATTCCTTTGTTTGTATGGACATGAGTTGACAATTTCCTGTATGAGAAAGATATGTTTTTTAAAGCTGAAACCAAAAACAAGGACTATCTAAAAGGTGATCAACTCCACGAAAAAAATGTAAATAACATAAATTGTGTGTTTTAACGTGATCTACATGTTCTAAGCGTAAATTTTTGTCCATGTCTTACGGTTTAGCAGTTATGCAATTTTCCGTAAAATTCACTCAGAATAAAGTAGTTTTCAGAGGATATTCCCAGAAAATTCAAAATATACATTTTATTTGTCAGGAAAATAACTGTAATATACGATATTTTAATACAAATCGTTAGTCATTATTTAGAAAATCAAAATATTCGAAAAAATGTCAATGTAAAGGTTAGTTTGGGGTGGGGGGATTTTTCTCAAAATCTTCGTGTCGCATCCCTGGAAGATACTAAACTTACTTGGCATTTTACCGACTCTTCGTTTTTGAGTTATGTGTTCACAGACACATGGACACACTGACACTGAAAATACTTTTTTTGGATAAAGGGGACCCTAAAACATATATTTCCGGCGAAATCTCTGTATCGAGTTTTTTGGTGGAGTGCAATACCTTCTCTATACACAATGTACATAGTACGTGTAGAGAAACTAATAACGAAACACTTTTAAGAAGCCTAATAAAATGTATATACAACTTTAGGATATGTTTATATCAAGAAGTTACGTTCATTTTCAAAATATTAGGCTATTTTTATGGGAGGTATTTCAATTGACACTCCAGTTTTTACGCTATTTAAAAAAAAATATAGTATTGACAACTTTCTGCACTCTAATATGAAGACTATATAATGGTTTTAAAAGCCAAAATTTCTAAATCTTGGCTGATATTCCGCTGTATTAATTGTTTTTTCCAAGCTGCATGATTTTTTTTCTTTCATATATGTAAATAAATTAATTGGCGATGCTTTTACAACAGTCCTGATTTTAACATAAAGGACAAAAAAAGCGTATATAATTTTTTCAGAACTTCTTTTTTATTTGCTGGTGGAGTGGTTTTAGAATCATTACCTATTCAGAGGTATATCGTTGGACAGAAGCAAACAAAATCGATTCAGCAGGGACTAAACAATTGAGCGCTGATGGTTAGGTGAAAGTTTGGCTTACTCCTTTTTTAGGCTGAAGGATAAGGGGGAATTCGTTCTAATGAATTACAGTTTATCATAATTATATTATATTTAAAATCTACACGTATTGACAGTTTACTTCTATAAAAAAGTTTAATCGATTTTCCCGAACTCCAACTTTTACTGCGTAATTATGTGATGGAATTTACACATTTGTTGCTGATGGGCTAAATGTTTTTTACGCATTTCATAAACCATCGCTAAACGTGTTAAATCTGGACTCTTGACCTTATAACGGGAAAATAAAATAACTGAAAAGACTGCTGCATTTATAAATTTTGGAGAAAATTGCAATGCGTTTGTTAATTTAAAAGAATTAGAGTAAAATTTTGTTCCAAAATCTAAAATACCAAAACACAGAACTTTCGGTAACTTAAAGGCCAATACATATTCAGTTGCACCAAAGGTGCAGAAAATGGGAGTTTCACTCTCTTCAAGGGCCTTGTAAACAATTTATGAACGGAACATCTATAACTTAGCTCTGGGTCTTTAGTAACAAGTGTTTTAAGTGACTCAAAAATTGGATACAAATAAAGTCTTTGATTCATTGCTGCAAATAATTCACTCGATGCTTCGACGCGTAGACAGTTGGTGGCTTGCACACCACTGAACGCGAAAACTCAATTGAATTTAGATTTTAAATAAAAACTCCCGAAATACCTAGGATAAAATATCTGATAATATCTGATGTGTGCCAGTCACATGACTTTCCTCACATCTTTGCAACAATTTCTTGTTGAAAAGCTTTTGCTTCATTTGCTGGAAGCTAATCATGAAAAGATAAGTAGATATAGCCTTATTACTTGCTTCCTTGTAAGTAGAAGCGAAATAAGGGAGTATCATAGGTTAAAGTGATAGTCACAAACTGGTTGTTATGTGACTCAAGTTCCACGAAAAAAAATGAAAACAACATAAATTGTATGTTTTAACGTGATCTACATGTTTTGTGTGGTAAGGTTTTGTCCATCTCTTACGATTTAGCAGTTATGCAAAATTCCGTAAAATTCATCTAAAATACAGTGGACTTCAGAAGCTATTCCAAGAAAATTCAAGATATATATCTTATTTGTCAGGTAAATATCTTTAATATACGATATTTTAATCAAAATCATTGAGGCCATTTTTGAGCAAATTAAAATGTTCGAAAACTTTTCCATGTAAACTGTAGTTGGGGGTGAGGGGATTCTCTTGAATGTCTTCGTGTCGCAGCCTTGGAAGATACCAAACTTAAATACTTAGTTTCGTGTTCAACGGTCTTTTCGTTTTTGAGCTTTGCTGTCCACAGACACACGGACACACACACCCCTTTTTCTAAACTTTTTTTTGTTTTTATTCAGGGGGGTCCAAAACATGTATTTCTGCTAAAATAACTGAATCGAATTCGTGGGTGGAATGTAATACCTTCTCTATACACTATGTACATAGTATATGTAGAGAAAGTAAAAATATATTCGTGTTAGAGATGACCTTATTTTATAACACCTGATAAATAAAGTAAAACAAAGTCGTCAAAAATACATCTGCGGTATTCTGCGGTTACTATTTAAACTTTTCAGCAGAGGAATGATTTTTACAAATATAGACACGGAAACCCCCTGAACTATAATAAAACCTTTGCACTACAGCACTATCAAAACATATTTTTCTTGCTGCTCAAATTAAATTTAAGAGAATGATAAGTAATAGAAAATAGTAGCCTACATGAATGAAAATAATGGTAAATAACAATTAATACCAGAATCTTCAGAATCCATATTTATTTTTTGCACACTGTTCCCAAATAGTGCCCCATCCTGTTGACTATCACAGGAAAGGATGTATTCGGAGAAAAACTCACCTTTGGCCAGCTTTTAGGTCAAAAACCCCCTCTGTGCGACGTTCCTTTTTGAATAGACATTGAGTCACGCGCACGCACACGCTTACGTTTTTTAAACTTTTTCTTTTAAGGGTCCACAGAGCGTATATTTCCAGTGAAATCTTGGTATAGAATTTTTGGGTGTAATGCAATACTCTTCCTTCCTACTATGTACATGGTAGAAAAAATAAATAAACTGCGATATTCGGTAAGATTGTTAAAAAGTGAGAACGATGCTTTTTTCCCCCTTTAGTATGATCATTTAGACTTAGATTAAATGCCTATTTTCATGTGTACGAACAAATTAAAACTACTTATAGAGCTTCGCATTTTGTATAAAACGTAATTGCATGGAAGTGGTTTAGTGGCACAAAAATGCCTGTTTAACCAGTGATATCTATTTTAAGGTTTCAGAGCCTAACATTTTCTATTTTACCATTGATATGGTTTTCTTATTATTTCTTTATGTAGTAAATAAGAAAAAGAGTTGAAATCATGGGATTAATTTTATTACAAAAAGGTATATATAACTCTTATAGGAATGGGATATGCTGGTAGAAAGGCATTTTAAAGATCAATACATTCGTTTTGCAGAAAGAGAAATATAAAATTTGCAACCTGTACGCCTTTTTGTCATTCTTTGGCATTTGATCGGTGATTGCAGTACGGCAGAAATCCTTGTCAAACAATGTAGGCATTTCCTATTGCTTCGTAATTCACACACCTCCACTAAATGAACTGTTGGTAAACCACATTCGCAAGATTTCATCATACTTTTCTTTTGTTTTTAAAAGTTGTCAAAGCTTACATTACTGTTCTTAACGGCTCTTAGACCAAAAACTTATATTTGTCGTTTAAGGTATGTTTAGTGATCTAGACGGTTAACAGCAGTCGTTTTTCATATTTAAAAGTTCAATTTATTCGTTATATATACGTTAAAGTATAATGAAAATATATTTCTAGACATAAGTTAAATTCCTTTTTTTATCTTTTAAGTTTTAATGCTCACTATTTGATTGCATTTTTCATTTATATAACTAGAACATTTTGGATATTACATATCTATTATTTAGCTCTTGGAAACTAGTATTACTGGTGCCCAAAGCTATACCTGTAGTTTTAACTGCTTAAAACTATCTTTTAACAAGGATCACTGAAGTGATTACAATCTCATTACAATGCGAGAACAATCTCTAAATTTCTTTTGGAGCATTTTATTATTATTATTATTATTATTATTACTATTATTATTTTATTATTTATTAATACGGTATGATCGTTGAATTCACAGATCACCAAATCTCGCCATTTTTCCATCCAATAATATTGAAGAGAAAAAATACATGAGAATAATTTCCTGTATATCTAGTCATATTCAAGTTGATGTTATAGAAATAAAAATTTCTGATGGAAAATAGAATAAAACACTATCAACTGAAGCGTTGTTATTCTTGGGGCTCCTCTTGAGATCACTGTTAAGGTCGCCCAGCGAGGTCGTATGACTTCGGGCCTCTGTTGACACTATCTCAGGGGATTCTTTTTTGTAGTGGTTAACTAATCTATATTCAGATTGGAGTTCTAGTATGAGAATGTTTGACGGGACGCAAGAATCGTGCAGTTTGTGTGGGTGATTGTTGATGGATTCCAACTTCAACGCACAAATGTTGACTTTTACTCGTTTAAGTTTTGTTTACCCTTTAAATGTTTGTTTCCGCACTACACAATCTCGCTGATAATTGTTTCCAGGAACCTGGGATACAGCTCAGGAACACGTTTGCCATATTTATGAGCAATTTCTGTGTTAATCCTTAAAGCGCGATGAATTTACTCTCTTTGCTCTAGATTTACTATTAATCGCCGATCTCTAGTTGTGCATGTGTTAAAAATCTTTGATTAGTTCGCATTCACTGCTTAAAAGGACTCTCTAATTTGCCTATTCACTCAAAGATATATTTAAAGAATTTCATAACTCATCATTTACGCTTAGGCACTGTTATGTCTTCATTTATTTGGCGCGCTTTCATAAATACTTTGTGTTTGTAGTGTCACATTTCTGACTCGGCGGAAGCGTGTTGCTCTAGCGACTTATTTGACAAGAAGTGAAGTTTCCTTGCCAAATTCTCCACTTACAAAATGTAGATGGCGTGTTATTTATGGACGATCTTTAACTGCTGTGGTTCTCAGCGTCCCATTTTTAATTAGGCGTGAAAGGTCGTTTAATTTTGCTCAGAGGCCTCTCTATGAGGCTTGAGGTTCTTTTACGACATGGGACTAACGGCTTTACTTCCCTTCCGAAGGAAGCCATGCTAAGGATTTTTAAGCCCGAAAAAATGCATCGTCCTCCGCCGGGTTTGAACCCGCGACCTTGGGTATATGACGTTAGCATGGTAACCATTACACCACTCCACTTACGAGTGAATTACTGTGAGCCCGTCTGGGTAGTGTGGTGGTAGCATATCTGCCTCACATTCAACAGGTCATGAATTCGAATCTCACTTAGGGTGAGTTACCCGGATAAGGTGTTTTTAGGGGTTTTCCCTTATCCTGAGAAGACGATTGTCGAGTAACTTTAAGCTCCATGGATCCCGAGATCATTTGAGCATCATTTCACCAATTTTATTCATTGTCCGATATAACCAACCAGGTTAAAGGACGTTAAGCTACAAAATAAATAAATACCTAGAGTTTTAAAAATAGTCAAAGATATACCCGTATTTTATCTTCATTGGTGAATTTTATTTCTGGTAGCTTTATCGTGTTTTTCATTGACTTTGATCGTCAAATGTCGCTCGAATCGAGGATTTCAAGATGCTTCAGAAGTTGTAAAATCCGGGGCTTAACCTAAAGTGAACAAAATAATGTAAAAGACTCTCACACCCTCCTTTCCGAAAGATATTAAAGATTGCAACATCCCCTAGTTTACTTTTTTTACTAAAACTTTGCATAAAACAAATTGCGTTTCTCTTCTTGCTTATTAACATATATTCATGAAGTTTACAGAGATTACAATACTCGTTATGGGCTTTCAAATATATCAGTTTCAATTCTTAGAACTAATTACTTCGTAATAATTACTAATCAATAATGAGTAACTGATCATTGTTTTTCTAATGTCATAATTTCCACTTCAAAATTATTAATTTCTGATTACCATACTTTAAAAGCTAACAATTAATTTCAAATCTTATTGGTGAATAAGTCAATAATGAGACCGTAAATTGTCTGAAAGTCTTTACTTGTAATTATTATCTAAAGGTTTTGAGAATTTCACACTTATGAACAAATTTTATCTTTCTATCTGGTTTTCCCATAATAAGTACAGGAAGTATTGTATTCTTAATAAACTTTTTATAATTGATAAACAGCTATCGTTGAGGAACAGAGTGTGTGCCAAAGCAATTTTGCGCCTCATATTCCTTTGAATTTTCCGATTTATTATTTTATGTTTTCTAAAATGAAAAATTACTATTGTTTATTTTTTCTCATGGCCATGCAAATACCATTCCACATAGTGCAACAACTTATTAAAACTCTATTTATAGCTGTGCCTATTGCATCTTTCAGTGAAAAGTGCAAGTGCTAATTGAAAGTTTATCTGAATTATCAAAACGTAGCTAGAGTAACAAGTTTTTTAAGAATAGTCAAAAAATGAATGTGAATGCAGTGAATGTTTTTATATTAAGAAGTTTTCAATTTTTCATCCCAATAATGAAGTATTTGCTATTCAAAAAAAATACTGGAAATTTCATGTTGTTAACTTAGCTTTTACTTTCTCTACACGTTCTATGTACATAGTGTATAGGGAAAATATGGTCGCCCTCCGTGGTGACTTCATATACTCAAGGTCACGGGTTCAAACCCGGCGGAGGACGATGGATTTTTTCGGGCGTAAAAATCCTTAGCATGGCTACCTTCGGAAGGGAAGTAAAGCCGTTGGTTCCGTGTCGTAGAGAGGCCTCTGAGCAAAATTAAGCGGTATTTCGCGGTATTTCGCGGTATTTCGCGCCCAGTATAGAATGGGAAGCTGAGAACCACAGCAGTTAAAGAGCGTCCATAAATAACACGCCCTTTACATTTTTAAAGAAAATATTGTACTGCACTATATTCAAGAAGATATTCCTGACGCAAATTATCCTTTACGTGGTAAAAGCTTTCGAAAATTCAGTTTTTATCAAAAATAGCTTTAACGACTTTGAAATACCTTTAATTAAAGATATATACATAAGAAATACATTCATATTTTGAATTGTCTGAGAATAGCCTTTGAACTTCTGGATGAATTTTGCAGAACTGTTAAATGTAAAGATATGGACACAAAATGTAGATCTTATTAAACCATACATTTATGTTATGCATTTTGTTCATGGAGTTTATTTATAAAATACTACAGCTGTGGAGAAAGACATGCAAATGGAATACATCAGATTTTTTTAGTTTGAGTGTAATAGTAATATCAAACTACTGTAGTAACCCGGTTCATCGTATTTATTCCAATAGTTCATATGTTCTTGAAGCTTTATTTCATTTCGCAGCACTATACACTTGCTCAATATGGGCAATAATTTTAGGTTTGTTGTCCTTGTCCTTTTTTCCCCTTTCAAATTATATGCATAAGAAAAAGTATAACGTTAATAATGCAACCATTCTCATAAATTTCGTCTTAAATCCTTTTATTTTCGCTTCTGGTCCGTGAACTGACGTCTATCTATAGGCTAGAGTTTGTGCCAGACGTTTGACATAAAACTAATAGAAGAATGACTCATCTACGGATAATCATCCAGCCAGTTAAAAATACCTCCGTGTCACACTCCTTTTGCCGCTCACCTTGTTCAATCTAATCTCAAAGCGGATAGATGTAGAAGATAACGATAAGGATTTTCTGTTAACATTAAGTAAATAGGGAACGAAAAGGGTCGGCATTTGGGGGGAGGGATGCGACTATACACTAAATTAGATCTAGGTATATTAGATTTACAGATATCTTCAAGAAAAACGAAGATATTGCTAAATTGCAATGTAATCTGGTTTATTTAAACTGTGCAATAAGGCCATAAATTATAAGATTCTTCTTTTTTTCCAATTGTTAAGACGAAGTGTCCAAATATTTTTCCAAGTCAATGATTTTTTCCATCCAGGAAATTAATGTTAAATTTCTGTGATAAAACAATACAGGTAATTTTATTGAACTAAGAATGATAACCTTCATGAAACTCGGTAATGAGTACCTTATGTATAACACATTGAATAGTGATTGATCACGCCAATATCGATTACATGTACATGTTAATACCTTTTCTGGTTGTATAAGCATATAGTAAAGTTTTGTTCATTTAAAATAGTTACCCGAAGTTTCTTTGAAGAGAGAAACACACATTTTAATTGATGAGTCTATGCTCGAACACTAGGAATCTACAGCATTACCACTATCATTATGCCATCACTTCGGCGAAATTACCTTGTTGACAATGTATCCGAGATTAGTCTGCAATGAAATGTGCGCAATGTTCAAATAGCTGTAAAATTAGAAATGAAAATAGTGTTTAATGAACTCTCATCAGGAACACACTATCGTATTTTAATAGTTTGCTCCTTCTTACTCCACTCTCTTCTTTAGCGCTATAAACGATGTAACATACTTTTTTAAATATAGTCATAGATATTAAAATCTTGATGCATTATGAAAAACCACTCAGTAGTAAATTACAAATCTTGTACACAAATATTTGTAATTAAGCTCTTGAAAAGATGCCTAAGAAGTAAGAAATTTCATAACATGATTAATTATTTAAATAATTAAATCAAAATATCCGCAAACACAGCAAATCCTCATAATAGTAATATAGCCCGACAAGTGCAGCAAATAATAAAAACTGATGTGTTGCATTCAGGAGACATTCTCTGCTCTTTCTTCTACAAACTACTACAACTGTTTACAAACATTTATTATTCTCTGTTAATCCAGATAAATCTTCAGTTCAAGTATTTGAAGAAAAAGGTTTTGCGATTGTCATATTTTTATAGTCTATTTCATCATTTTATAGCTACAAAATACTTTGCACTTGGGATGAGCGTGACAAAAAAAAAAATATCTGATGTGTTCCATTCACATAACTTCCTCTACATCTCTGCTACAAATTACTCTATTTACTTCATCTAATCGAAAAAAGAGTAGCAGAAATAGTCTTAATACTTGCTTACTTGTTATTAGAAGCGAAATAAGGGTGTACCATACGTTAAAGTGATAGTCAAAAGCTGGTTGCTATGAGACTGAAGTTTCTTTGTTGGTGTGGACACGAGTTTACAAAGTCCTGTGTGAGAAAAGTATAAGTTTTTTTATAGCTGAAATCAAAACAAGGAATATCTCAAAAACAATCAACTCCACGAAAAAAAATGTATATAATGTAAATTGTGTGTTTTAAAGTGCTCTACATTTGTTTTGTGGTAAGTTTTTGTCCATGTCTTACGGTTTAGCAGTTATGCAAAATTCCGTAAAATTCACCCAGAATAAAGTAGTCTTCAGAGGCTATTCCCAGAAAACTCAAAATATACATCTTATTAGGCAGGTAAATATCTTTAATATACGATATTTTAATCAAAATCGTTAGAGCCATTTTTTAGAAAATCCTAATTTTCGAAAAAAGTTCCATATAAAAAGTAGTTTGGGGGGGATTTTTCTCAAAATGTTCGTTTCGCATCCCTGGAAGATACTAAACTTAAATGCTAAGTTTGGTATTTTACCAACTTTTCGTTTTTGAGTTATCGTGTTCACAGACACACGGGCACACACACTTTTTCTGAAAATACATTTTTTGGATACAGGGGACCCTAAAACATATATTTCCGGTGAAATCTCGGAATAAAATTTTTGGGTGGAGTGCAATACCTTCTCTATACACTGTGTACATATTTCATATAGAGAAAGTAAAAATTACAGCTTGTTTTACAAAAACATACTCTCGGCAAACCAGAATATTTTCAACCAGTTTTCACCTGGAACTAAAACTAATTGTTAATAGTGACTGATATGGTCTGTCAACTGGAAAATTCTTGTAACTGCAGTATTAGACAAACCTCTACTTTTTGAGAACGAGAGGGGAGAGGAGACATTTCTCTCAGAATCCGAAAAGTATAGTATCCAACATCAGTGGCATAAACTTGTAAGTGAATCAAGAAGCTCTGTGAGCAATAAGAGAGATACATAGTTCAATGGGATACTTGAAAGAAAGAATATGTGTTGAGCACGCTAGATCCAAACTCACAATTCTCTTAAGGCGGTGATAGATGTATAAGAACAGGTGAACAATTATAGTTCCATTTTAGTCCCTGATTGCGTATTTTAGCAAAATGATGCGTTTTTCCAATTTATCAGCTTATTATGTAATTCAAATACGGAAAGATGAAGGTTAGTTACTAACGCCGTTAGTTACAATTCCGTAGAAAAAGATAGAAAAACAAATTCTTTTTGGTACACTTTATATTTTTCAACATATTCTCCTTGTAGCTCGATAACTTTTCCCAGCGTTTTTCCAACTATAAGACTTCCAAAAGGTAAGATTTCGGGTAGATATCTGATTGGAAGATGGCCTCTTCGTTAGAAGTGAATCGTTTTCCGCTGCCACTTTAGAAGTAAGAAAAGACACTGGGTGCCAAATCTGATGAATACGGTAGATGTAATAATTCGAACCTTAATTCTACAATTTTCGCCATCAAAACTGCGCAGTGTCACCCTTGGACTGTCTTGATAGAAGATAATTTTTTTTTTTCTTTTGCCAGATGACGCTTTTTCTTGATTTATACGTTCAACCGTTGCAATGACGATGCATAATACTCTCCATTTATCGTTCTTCCTTTCTTCCGCGTGCATCCCAAAAAAACCGTGGCCATCACCTTGTCTGCAGATTTCACCACCTTTGCCTTTAAAAACCCACTGTTTCGACTGTACTTTTGTCTCTGGAGTGCAGTAGTGTATACATGATTCATCCACAGTAATGTATCGACACAGAAACTCGTCAGGAATATGACAGAAAAGTGCCAAACCAGCTTCCGAATCGATCTCACGGTTGCGTTTATTCTCCATTGAGAGCTAACGCGACACCCATCTTGATGAGCTCTTTGTCAGACCTAATTTTCGGTTCAAATTGAGAACACTGTATCTTGTGATATGCCTATTTCGCGAACTTTGAGTCGTCGATATCTTAAAACCATAACCTCGATTTTGTTAATCACATCGGAGAACGTCCTGAACGATGTTCATTATTTGCGGATGTACGGCCCAGTTTAAATTCATTTATCCAATTGTAAATTGTTGCAAACGCAGGAGCAGATGTACCATGAACTTCATCTAACTTGGTTTTTATCTCTTTTGCGTTGAGTCTTATAAATAGAAGTGTTTAATCACCGCATGAAACTCGTTTTTCTCCATCTTTCTAAAGAAGCACAAGATTGTTGATTCAATCCACTACGGCAACGAAACCACGTGATGGATATAGCTAAAACTTAACTGCCATCTAGTAACTTAAGCCAGTTACGGAATTCTAATTTTTTTCAATGTTACGAGTGTAATTTCTTGGATTTTCTAGGGACTTATTGAACGCCCCTCAAACAACTCAAAAGTGTGTGAAACAACTATCATATTCGTCCATATCTAGTTTTGTTTCCATTTCCTTCCAGGCACTCGTTTCGTCTGAATTTAGTAGTTTTGTATAAATTGTAATTTTACCATGAGCTTGAGACGTCACAACAATGGTCTAAATAACGGCCCATTCTTTTCGGCTAAAGCTTGTAAGAGAGGAAAGGGTGCCACTTGATGCTCCCTCTTCCCACCTGTTGTCCGAATGAAAAGAATGAAAATAGACTACATAACCTTCACACGACTATCATTTGCAGGCACACCCCCTTAAGGGTTTATATGTGTACACAGATTGTTCCCAACATTGCAGTGTTATTCATGTTTAAATACAACATACAGTAATGAATCTTTTTATTAAGTATTTAAACAATCATTTATTTTGCCTCATTAAATGTCGTTATCTCTATTCATGTTTTATTTATTTGCAATAAATATACACATATATAGTTGAATATCTTGAAAGTTTGAATATCCTATAATTAGAAAGTGCTACGTATTTAGTTTTCATATTACATGTGTAATAAGTATTCGCTTAAATTATATAATCTTTAAAAGTATTTATTTTAGTTGTTCTGACTTGTACGTCTTACAATTATGATAACAATAATAATTTACCCACAGAATAAACATAACAAACCGTTGGAATGCTATGAAAATGACATTGACAATTACTTTGGTGAAATAAGTAACAAATAACAAACACATTTAGCTTTTATTATTATTAGTAGTAGTAATGTTGTGTTATTATTTATTTTGTTGTTTAACTGTAACCTGGTAGATCATATTGGATAGATCAAATGGTTTAAAAGATGCTCAAATGAGCCCGGGTTTCTTAGAGATAAGAGTTACTAGACATTCGTCTTCTCAGATAAGGGAAAACCCCGTAAAACTTTCTATCTGAAAATTCACCCTAACCGAGATCGAATTCAGGAGCTCTTAAATGTGAGACAGACACGCTACCACCACACCGCAGAGACGAACATTTTGCCTCTATTATTTCGTTCAAAATAATTAGTGTTCTAATTTTAGTTTATTTGATCAAATATTAAACTACTACTACTTCTCTTGATGGAGTAAGGGAGTCTCCTGCTCTGTACTCAAATTTCCACCTTGCTGTTGGTCGACCGTCATATCTTCTCCCTTTTGGCTTATAATCGAATACCTGTTTCGATAATTGTTCTTTTGTTCATTCTTCTTAAATAGTACGACCAAGGAATTCTTTATTCCTGTATTTTATCCATATTCGGGAGCATAATTCATTCATTATATCACCATTTCTATATCTATCCAATCTTGTACTTCCAATTTCATGTCCGCTGACTGTATTTTTATAATACGAAAATACATAAAATAATGTTTTGGTATTTGGAACCATTATCAAAGTCAGTATCGTAGCTGTTCTCCAGCAAACAACTTGCAGCAAATTCGGATACAATTATTCCACTCTGCAGCGGATCTGCTTACCCTTCAAATAGGATTTTTGCACGTAAATATAAGAAGAAGAGCAGTGTTTCCGACGATATTTATCGAGACCTATTGTTTAAAGGCTGTCCATGTTATTCTTGCACCCGGTATATTTCATATTTCACCTCAAGCACAGCTATTAATTTCCAACATTTTATTTAAATAATAAAAATCAGCGGAAGCTAAAATTTATTAAAACATATGAAAACATAAATTTTAAAGCTTTCATGCTGACAAACGAAGATATTAAAACAAATTGAGGAACTTTTAACATTAATTTTCTGGCAACAAATGATAACACATATCAGCCGATCAAAACAGGTTTGGAGAAAGGTAGAACCAGGATTGGATCTTTATTCTGATCTATATAGAACGATGCTCATATTACCTTGAGTAGAATTAAACCGCGTATACTGGTCATTATTGCTGAATTTTTAGCTGTTTTCTCTGATAGAACATTTTTATGGGCTATAAGTAATTTTAAAGTAATTTTGAAGAGCAAATAGAAGCTTATGTCATATTTAACAAGTTTGCTAGCTTATTGTTATATTACTAGAATCAACCTATTAATGACCAAATTATTTTCAGTTTGTGATAAGATGCAATATGGTATTATGGTAACTTTCTGGCTGTAATTTATCAAATAAGAGTTATCCTGAATAAGAGTTGAATGGAATGTATCTTCCAAGGCTGCGACACGAAGACTTTCAATAAAATCCCCCACCCCACTATGGAACTTTTTCGAAAATTTTGGTTTTCTCAAAAATGTCTAACGATTTTGATTAAAATGTCGTATATTAAAGATATTTACCTGGCAAGTAATATGTATATCTTAAATTTTTTGGGAACAGCCTCTGAAGACTGCTTTATTCTGGATACATTTTCGAAATTTTGCATAACTGCTAAACCGTAAGAGATAGACAAATACTTACCACACAAAAAATGTAGAGTACGTTAAAACACACAATTTATGTTATATACATGTTGTTCGTGGAGATGGTCGTTTTAGAGATATTCCTTTTTTTCAGCTAAAAAAAACAACACCATACTTTTCTCAGACAGGAATTTGTCAGCTCGTGTCCACACAAAAAAGGAACTTCAGTGACAACCAGCTTTTGAGTATCACTTTGACCTATGGTACACCTTTAAAGGAAGCAAGTAATACGACTGTTTCTACTAATTTTTTCTCGATTAGCATGAAGTATGAATTAATCCTATAGATAAAGGATGATTTAAAAATAAAAATATAATTCTTAAAGTTAATATATTGAAGCATTAGCTTTTTAACAATATTTTGTTGCAGAGATGTAGAGAAAGTCATGTGAATGGAGCATATCAGATGTTTACTTCTATCTTTATACAATGAGCTGCCTAGCCTCCGTTGCAGCTTAATCTTGTCCCTAACTAGGCAAACTATTTCACTATTTCAATTTATTTTCCTTCAAGTGCTGCTAGCTTACCTCATTCACTTGTGTAAACTCTACCTGTACACATCCTGCAATGCATTGGAGGAAATACCACTTTCGCCATGTTTATTCACTGCGTGCGGGACAACCTTGAGCTTAGCACATTGTCCTGCGATGAAGCTGGGAGCAGGAGATAACGGAGCTCTCCTTCCACGTCAAGAGGTGCCAGTCACTTTTCCTGTTGCCTTGGTGAGATCCCAAACACAGCAGCATAGCGAGGATTAGAGAGCCAAATTTGAGGTTTGCATTTCCAGGCTCTTTGGTTCTCTATAGCAGGATCTTTGCGAAAGTTTCGTGCTTTGTGGCGTAGCTACTGAAGGGTAAAGGTAGAAGTTCTAGACTTTGTTAATTAGGTTTCGGAAGTATGAAATTTCAGCTCGTTAAACTGGCTCTCTAGTTGAACAGTGTGGGTGTCACTTTTCATATCAAAGTTCTTGATTATATTTTTTCTTTCCTTAGGCATTTAATAATACTTCGGAATAACTTACACTGTTATTCGATGCCCATATAGAATTTATCGATAGTTCTTCTATGCCGTAAACAAATTAGTTATCTACCACCACTGGAACCTACTCTTCTGAATGGTGGGTTTCTATTATAGTCGTATTTTGTTAGACGAAAGTATCGAAGCTTTAAGATTGAATTAAACAGTCAATAAGTAATGTGCAGTAATGCCTGACGATATATGAGAAAATCTGAAGATACTGGGCTGCAAAACGATACTATCGCTAATGGTGCCAGATTTCCTTATTTTCTACCTTCTGTGTAATAAAAAAGAACGGATTATAGCCAGAGAATCTGCAAAAAGAAAACCATTCTTCATACAAACCTCTACAACTTTACGCCGCAAGAACTTCAAATCGATCCAGTCCATGGACAGGGTAGAGCTTTGTTTTCTATACTCAATACATCCCTCACAACCGACCCAATGCTTTACTAAATTGAACAAATAAATAAACTTTAGCTTAAACTAAAGTTGAACAATAAACTAATGCTGTCCTGGGGAGCTTGCACCTCTTCTTTACCCACTTCATTGTGGCAGACGATGACGTGTCACTGGGGATGGCACACATAAAAATTATAACATCATACAGATTTTAATTCTGCACATGCTAATGAGCATTGAAAACTAGAACTTTCAGATATGACTGTAAAAAAAAGTATGCTAAGAATGATGATGTTCCAGTTTAAATCAAGATGCCGATTTTATTAATACTGCGTCTGAATGCCTGACTTTAATAGATCTGAGTCGAAAAACGGGTCCGCAATACACTACACATCAAAAAAGGTTTAGAAAAGTCCTTTGAAGAAGACACACTTCAAGGCACATTTTGATTCTTGGCCACTTGCAATTTAAATTGGCTAGCCCCGCCACTGTTATACTTTACGTGCCGAACAGCAGTTTCGTTAACAGCTACAGGTGCAATGGGGAAATATTAGACTTCTCCTTCGTTTACCTGCTCCTCGGGTCTGATCCAGCCCTTACATTATTTACAATCTCACTACTGTCCCTCTTCTTGTAATAATGCTTTATTCGCGATTTCTATTTATCTTTATTTACCTTCTCTATAGTAGGAGAAATATGAGTAGTCAGAATCAAAAGCTATTCGGAAACTGTGACAGCACTATCTTTGGGAACTCTACTAGACTTTCTGCCTGTAACATTTAATCTTCGGCTTGTGCTGTTAACGTCACCCGTTTTGGTCTTTTATTATGGACTCTCACTTAAATTTCCAGCAATATTTCGATAGCAAAACTATGAACATTCCGGTCTATACATTAACGTTTTGGTCGCACAAAGTTGAGACAATGAATTGATCGAACATATTCAAAATGAATAAACTTCTCCTTGTAGTTGTAAGAATATATACAATGTTTAACAGGGAAACAATGGAAAATAAAAGTAAAAATTCACTGAATTAAGTACCATTTACGGACGATAATGCATTATTAAGATATGAATTCCCTTTGGGAATAACAACTGCCGGACAATTAGAGGCGATTATGTCGGAAATATATTCTGATAGAGTTTTACCTTCTGATATATTCACTTTATATGTCGTCTTTTGCGTTAAATGCCATTTATGTTAACTGATTTGCCTTTAGCAACCACTACTCATCATCAACGATAATTCTGTACATCTGGTTAACATCCATTAGTTCCATCAGGTTCTATATTTTTACTTTTTCCAGCACTTATATACAATGGACATACTGGGTAGATAATATATTGTATTCTAACCAAAAATTCAATAGTTAGGTTTCATCGAAAACACAAGTTTTAAGAACCATGGAAAAAAATTAGAACTTGGTCCGCGTGCGTGTGGGCAGCATGACCTAAAAACAAAAAGTCTGTTAAACACAAAACTTGGTATTTAAGTTTAGTGTCTTCAAAGGATGCGACATGAAGGTTTTTGAGGCAATATCTTCACCCTCAATTGCCCTTTATATAGAAGATTTATCTAAACCTTCGAAATCAAAAAAGGCCGTGACGATTTTTATTGAAATGCCGTATATCAAATATATTTATTTACATGGAGAATAAAATGCATATCTAGAATTTCTTAAGAACAGCGACCATACAAAAGTCGTTTTGAAAGACTATGGTATATCTGCCAAAACGTAAGAGATAGACAACAAAATATTGATATCCTTAGAACACAATATACGTAGATATATTATATGGTAAAACTTCCATAGGTAATCAGGGTTTAAGCGTCAAAAGCATTAAATTTCCAGATTTGAAATACACTTATTGCCGAGGTCATGGCTACTTCTTGGGACTATTAGGGTTTGGCGTCTCTAATGACTGAATTGCAAATTTATGAAATCCAGATCATATCTGGATTTCTTATTTCAATTAATCATTTCCGATATATCCTTTTTTTCTTTTAGTTTTAGCTTTGATATTCTTTTCTCAAGTGGGCTGCGGTTAATTGCTTTTTCTTGTTCCTGGTTAAGAGTAAAATTCAGACATAGCTTGTAAATATTTGACTATAAATTTAGTCTAGTGTACACCCTTATTCTTTTATATTTATAAGGAAATATATAATAAAGCATTTATGCAAAAGTTTTATTGGATTAAAGTGAATTAGTTGGAGGCATATATTTTATAAGAATAGTTTGTGGCAGAGACTGTCACGTGAGCGCATCACATCAGATATTTTAAAATTTTCAAACACAAGCTGATTTATGATTTACACGCTAATTCATATACTTTGATTCTAAGAAACACAAGTAATAGAAGCCTGCCTTTGTATGTGGGATAGAGTGTCCGCATCACGTTCATGAGGTCCCGAGTTCGATTCTCGATTAGGCTGAGTTTCTCGGTTAAGGTTCATTTTCGGGGTTTTCCCATATCCTGAGAAGGCAAATATCGAGTAACTCTAAGCTCCATGAACCTTGCATTCATTTTAACTCAAAAACTAAAAGCCGCTGGAATACCAAGTTTTTATTTAACTTCACAGCATCTTCAAGGGTGCAAAATGAAGTTTTTCAGTAAAACCACCCCACCCCACCCCAGCCCAAGTACCTTTTGCATGGTACATTTTTCAACATTTTTGAGTTTATCAAAAATGACGAAAGATTCTGATTAAGATACCATGTGTTTAAAATATTTTATGATAAACGAAAGCTGTATCCTGAATATTCTGGGAATACCCTCTGAATACCTTTTCATTCCGGATGACTTCAATACCTATAACTGATAAATCTCAAGAGATACACAAAAACTTGCTGCATAAAGAATGCAGATCTCGTTAAAATAAACAATGCATGACATATAATTCTATTTTTATATTAAACCGTTCTGAGATATTATTTGTTATTGGTTTCAGTTATGAACTATTTAAATCTTCTCAAACGCGAAGCCTTCTTTTGTTTCATCTGGTTTTTGTTTTACTTCTGGGAAGCAAAGGTAATCTAATTTTAATTGTTTCACCAGGTCTAAAATATTTGACTATCGTTTTAATTTCATTTTCCTTCTACTTAAAAGGAAAGAAGTAATAAGACCAATTATGCTAATGTTCATCTCGATTAGCATAATGTAGATAAAAATTACCATTAAGGCAAGTTTATGGCACAGTTAGAGAAAGTCAATCAAACACATCAAATGTGTACATTTCCATGCAATACTCTATTGTTAAGAGTTGTTGGGTTTCGCTTTACAGGAAGTAGGGCCCGGGCATGTCATGAGAGAATTGCTCGGTTTATTATTCTTGGCTTCTATCACTGCCTGTGTTTCCTGTAGAGAATCAAAATTCTATCGGATCTATACATTGATGAAAACAACAACGGAAGAGAAATTACTCATCTAATCTGCTGCATTAACAGACACTGGGAGTGAACTTTTTATTACAATCGGTCAAAAACAGAAAATAGTACTTTTATAGCAAATGGTTGTTCAAATTTTCAGCATTTTACGGAATCAACATTCAGTTCTCTTGTTTTGGCCTCCACAGGCATTTCAAGATGGTACAATACAGTTATACAATAATATACTATTATATAACACAGCGTTTTTCTCAAAACTAGATTTTCACATTTTTAAGATATTTCACCCGTCTCAATTTTCGGTTTAAATACAACCAAAATTTCCCAAAATAATAAATAGTAATAGTACAGCAGTCAAAAGTGTCCTGAAACCAAAATAGTTGCAAAAAGACAGTATTTATGAAAAAAAAATCTGATGTGTTCCATTCACATGACTTTCTCTATATCTCAGTAAATTATTATTGTTAATAAGCTTATCTTTTATTTATTTCATGCTAATTGAGAAAAGTTAGCAGAAATATTCTTATTTCTTGCTTTATTGTAAGTAGAAGCGAAATAAGGGAATACCATAGGTTAAAGTGAAAGCCAAAAGCTGGTTGCTATGTGACTGATGTTCCTTTGTTTGTTTGGTCAGGAGTTGACAAATTCCTGTATGAGAAAAGTATGTTTTTCAAAGCTGAAACTAAGAAATAGGAATATTTCAAAAACGATCAACTCCACGAAAAAATGTATATAACATAAATTGTGTGCTTTAACATGCTCTACATTTTTTGTGGGTTAAGTTTTTGTTCATCTCTTACGGTTTAGTAGCTATGAAAGATTCATCCAGAATAAAGTAGTCTTCAGAGGCTATTCCCAGAAAATTCAAAATATACATTTTATTTGTCAGGTAAATAACTTTAATATACGATATTTTAATCAAAATCGTTAGAGCCATTTTTGAGAAAATCAAAATTTTCGAAAAAAGTTCCATGTAAAGGGTAGTTTGGTGTGGGGGGATTTTTCTCAAAATCTTCTTGTCGCATCCCTGGAAGATAGTAAACTTAAATTCCAAGTTTGATATTTTACCGACTTTTTGTTTTTGAGTTATCGTGTTCGCGGCACACGGACACACGGACACACACACAACGGACCTTTTTTTGAAAATATTTTTTTTGGATATTGGGGACCCTAAAACATATATTTCCGGTGAAATCTCGGTATCGAATTTTTTGGTGGAGTGCAATACATTCTCTATACACTATGTACATAGTGCGTATAGAGAAAGTAAAAATTAATTTTAGAACTGATATTTTAAACCTTTATAAAAAGTATTACAATATTCGTATACATTTTTTGTTAGTTTAAAGCCCTAATTAAAAATGGCAATGCTGGGTTCTACGTATCATTGAAATGAAATACCTACATTCTTATAATAAAAATATATAAAATAATTTAAATGTTACAAATTATTTATCCAATTTGAATGACATTTGGTATTCATATAATACAACAAAAATTCAATAATAGTTATACCTTCAGAAACATGTATATAAAAATATAGAAATTTAAAATTTCACTCCGCGAGCCTTAACTGTGTAAGTGAAGCTAGTGTGCCTAATCATCAGATTGCATTGTTTCTACCCATCTCTAAGGTGTATCCATATAACTCTAACCCGTATTTCTTAACTGTCTCGTGACTAGTCACCTCTCATTGGTTGTTGTTGTTGTGTGTTATAAAATAGTGACGTTAGCATTCATTTATATTAGGATATTCAAAGAAAAATGTCAAATGTATGTATATTTACTTAACGGTATGAATAAAAATGTTGAGTAACAACAGAAATACATGTAAAATTGTATCCGCAAGTATACCATTTCTTTCGTTTAAAACATTTTTAATTTATTGAAATAATTTTAATTTTGTGTTATACATTATTTAAGTTGAGCTATTTTAGGTATAATTGGAATTGCTTGAAGGACATTAAAGGAATAATTCATATAGGGAGTTAAAAGGAACAGATATCAATATCAGAACTCAGGCCTATATAATAAACATTTCAAAAGAATGATACAAAGAAAAAAACTTCTGATATAATAATTAGGGATATTCCTCATCGTAGTTCTTTATTGGGAATGCATTCTCATAAAATAAAAGCATAGTAAATTTCAGAATTTAAAATTGCCTCAGTTGCTGAATCAGCATATAGTGTAATAAATAACTGTTATAAGTATGTATTTATAGAAAAAAATAATACTACAATAATGTGGTGAACTATCTTAGAGTGATTTTCAAGACATAACGTACTATGCCATCCCTAATATTATTCGAATTAAAGACAATTTCCCCAAAAAGCAAGGTTACAAGCTTCGATTTAGATGCTCATATACCAATCAATAATACACAACAACTGTTGCAAGCTATTTTATATTTCGAGTTATAAATTTTTAATTTATGTATCGGAAACTCTCCTATTTTATTTTTAAACGTTCGTGGGTTGAAGGAAGCAAAGCAAAAATTAATCAAAAAGAAAATTAGGTGATATTTTAATATCCGTGGATATAGAGAAATTTACTGTGGAGAGAATGTGAAGGATTTGGAGCAGCTCCTCAGAAAAGCAGCAGCTGCCATTATTGATGAGCAGAATGATAGTGATATTACACTAAGAGAAAGAATAGTGACAAAGAGCTGTAACAAAAATAAAAGAAGATGTGGGAAGATTACAGCATTCTACCGTTTGAATGAAGAACACAAAGCAGAAATGAACAACTTGAAAAAGAAATGGAAATCTTCGTATACTTGAAAGTAACATCGACTATGACGAAGAAGAGAATAAAGTTGGAGAGAAATTGAAAAAAGTAATAATAGTCATTACAATAGAAAGCTTTGAGTTTTACTCAAAGTAAAGAACATTACAAGGAGTGCTTTGGAAAGTAAAAGATGGTAAATATACTGGGAAAAAATCTGATGTGTTCCATTCGCATGACTTTCTCTAGCTGTTCCGCAAGCAAACGTTTCTTACAAAAGAGTATTCCTTTATCTTCATGGTGCTAATTGAGATAGACATTACCAGCATTGGTCTTATTGCTTGCTTCTTTGTAGGTAGAAGGGAAATAAGGAAATGCACTAGGCTAAATCAACTGTCAAAACCTTAAGAAGCCAGTCGCTATATGAGACAACTGAAATTAGGTTCTCTTTGCTTCTTCCTAGAGGTGAAAAAAAAGACGAGAGAGTAAAAGAAAGATGACTTCCTGTATGAGAATAGTAATTTTCTTAAAACTGAAACCAGTAGAAGGGAATATCTCGAAAACGGGTAAGCCTACAAAAAGTGTACGTATATGACATAAATTATGTGTTGCAGCGAGATCTGCAACTTTTTTTTTCAATAACATTTTTGTCTATCTCTTACGGTTTACCAGTTATACAAAAGTCATCCAAAATGAAGAGGTCTACAGAGGCTGCTCCCAGAAAATTCAAGATATGTATTTTGTTTTTAATAAAAATATATAAAGCATAGAGTATTTTAATCAAAATGTTTCTAATTATTATTATTATTATTATTATTATTATTATTCAAGAGGTCTCAAAATGCACATATTTCTGATGAAATTGGTATCGAATTTTTGGGTGATATACAATACCTTCTCTATTTACTACGTACATTGTACATACATGCTAGAGAAAGTAAAAAGATGTAACAAAGCAAGAACAGGAATTATTAAAGAATGACAGCTGATAGTTTATTTATTTTTTGACGGATGCAATAATTGTTTGAAAGGACATAATAAGAATAAATTTAAAGTACGTGTGTGATACAGCGTCAAATAAAGCGTAATTAAACTTCATTGACATACATAAACTTTTCTTTTAATCATAAAGCCTGCACGAACCAAAAATAGTTCTAATATACAATTTAAAAGCCACAAATTCTAAACTTCATTGTCCTACAGTAAGCCATTGTTAGTTTTCCACATTCCCCATATTGTCTACCGACCTTCGGGGATACTTCATTCCACCAATTCAGGAATGGAAGTACCCAGTGGCGATGTCCGTTACTCCGATGATAGTGAGGTATTAAGGATGGTAGGAGTGACAGGATCTACTATTTTGCAATAGATTCCGTATCTTGAGACACTCCACATGAGCTAGTCGACGTGGAGATGGGAGTAGGGCCATTTAAAGTCACTACTCCAGAGTGGAGAATAGAATCTCAGACACTTTTCGTGATAGCCGCGGACGAAACTACTGCGCTACACCGACGCTCAGTTAAGCTATTGTAACTAATAAAAATATCAGTCGCTGATAAACACTTTATTTATCACTTAGAAACTAAACGCAGCACAACCACACTTGCTTAATTTTTGTCACACACTCTCAACGATTCATCGAATCACTCGCAACTGAACTGGCCTTGGTTCTCTTAACGGTCCAAACTTCAAAGCTGAATATCTCAACTGTCCAAACGGGTGCTGGTCAGCTTCTTATATGAATAGGTCCCGTGTACAAAGCGTAACATTCTACAAAGGGAAACTACTCGAAATTGCTCAAATAATATTCTGGAGCAGTAATTACTCAAACTGCGGAGAATGGGTCTCTACGGGTATTGCTCCGAGAATCGGTCGTTAGCTGCACCTAACCGTCTGTCGGACGAGCCGGGATGCCCTACATAACTATGCGCGGTCACAGCTATTCGTGTGCTCACTTTATGCCAACTCCACATCGGCCTTATATGCATATAACCGAAATGGCAGTGACCTCGGTATTGCGCCATTGTGCAGAAAGGCGCTGGCCGAATCAAAGGTACGTTTATCAATAGTGAGCTGTCTCAGTCACTGCTTTGTCATGCTTGATATATTTCGACAATACGCGTATTATGTGGGATTAATTTAGGAATCGGTTTTCTTATTATTCCACAGAAATGCTGCTAACAAATTCTGCTTGAACACCGAATTTCCATGTACGGTACATACGTGGAAAACTGAATCATGTAGACAGGTGTGTAGATAATTTCATCAGCAAATTCCTGGTTATTCAGTTCCGGGTAGAAACACTGTGAGATATTTGGTCAATACATTTAGAAGAAGGGGATTCCAAATGCTAATCCAAAGAAGCTAGATAGATATGTTCTAACGGAGGAAAGGCTAGACGAAAAGGGTGCTGAAATGGAAATGAATTTTTGTTTATGGGCGTTATGTAATTACTGTGGTTCTCAGCGTCCCATTGTATATTTGTCGTGAAAGATCGCTTAATTTTCCTCAGAGGCTTCTTTATTAGTCTTGAGGTTCTTTTATGTGCCGTAAATCTACATGGAACCAACGGCTTTACTTCCCATCCGAATGAAGTCATGCTAAGGATGTTTACTCCCGAAAAATCCATCGTCCTCCGTCGGGTTTCAATCCGCAACCTTGGCTAATTAAGGTTAGCATGGTAGCCATTACATCATGAAGGGCGACGAAATTGGTGCTCCATTCGAACGCTCACCTCAGAGGTAGTATTTTACAAGCATCTATCCATTCAGTTACAAAGAATTAAAACGAAACCCTACAGTGTGACTGTATTGCAGGAATCATAAACATTACGCAAAATGCACTTATGCGTGTGAATGGTTATTTCATCCGAGGATGTCATGAATGCCTTCGCGCAGCTGGTCACTATTTTCAACAACACTTACATCAAGGTTATTGCTTACTGTAATAATTACAAAGCAGTTACGGAGCACTCGATGATTCGCGACCTTGAACAAAAGCAAAGGCACTTTACGATAACATAAACATAAATGAAATGCATCCAAAATGTATAATAATTACACCGTTACCATTTTGCAGTGTCTGGTGTTGTCATGTTGAGTATCGGTAGCAAGATTAAAATGGTTAAAATATTCATATAGTAGACATTGTAAGATATTAATGCAAGAAAGAAAGAAACCTAAATCTGAAATAGGTTAACAATGTGTAATAATTTCGGTATTACGTGAAGGAAATCTGAGATATTAAGTGCTGTTTTTGTGGTTATTCACAACAATTTCGACACAATACTGAGGCGACTAAATCTGAAATAGGTTAACAATGTGTAATAATTTCGGTATTACGTGAAGGAAATCTGAGATATTAAGTGCTGTTTTTGTGGTTATTCACAACAATTTGGACACAATACTGAGGCGAAGTTAAGGAGTTAAAAGTACTGTGTTGTGGTATAATAACGGCCCAAAGGGTCAATTGCTAACAAACGAAATTGAAATGAGCGAAATAAAACGTTCCAGAATTTAATAATGTGATATTTGTTTTACAAAAGCAGTTTTAACTTGTTGCGAATTTTATAGTTACCAATGCTTAATAATCTTCTCAAGAATTGTTTCTATTCATAATAGTTACATAAAATTTGCATGTAAACCTGTCCGTAGCCTTAAAGGTAATCACAAAAACACTATGGTTTCTCACACTAACGTATTTAAATGTGTAACATTTTCAATAATTATTCCCGTCTGCTACTGGCCAGAGTTTCAGTTTTTTTATTTACTCGCTAATCCAATGGTAACTTACTCTTGCCGTCAGCAGGTGCCATTTGAAACAGGTGCCATTTGGATAATTGTTCACAAAAAGAGAGGCCATAATTTTAAAAGCTCAGAAAACGTAGCACCTGAATAATCCAGACCTCCCGCATGCCTTGTGCACTGAAGTCCAAGGTTCAACCAACACCACCCTAAGAGAAAATCCTTGCATCAGACTGTAGTACATGGTGTGACATCACACTTTGGGGATTATGACAGAATAAGCACATGTTCGATTTATGTACAGTTATGAGAATATTTACAGTTTGGTGGTTTTAAATTGTATCCGATTGTTAAAGGCATAATGTCCCAGAAATAAATGTTCCAAATTGAAATGGTGCACAAAAGTGAGTGTGTTTAGTTTTCCATTCCTGAACATGAAGACTGAAATCCAAATGGGTTAGGACTATTCACAGGAAAAGCTTTGCTACAAAGAGATAATTCCAAAGTGTGTAACAGTATGTATTAATCCATTTAACATTTTACAATAGTTTAGCAATAATTCCTAAACCTTAAATCACTCAGTAAACTATTGAAAAGTGCTGCAACGTAGCTTCTTCCTGTGGACATTCATCTTCAATTGAATATGTTATAGTTTTTGAATTGCACTTCAGGTAACATGGTTATTTATATTTCAATAATCTTGAAATAAGAGTTTAGTAACATTTTCTCGATCACAAACAATAGGAAATGCGTTCTTCGTTGGTTGGTTCCATAAAGAAAGACAGTTTAAAGTTGAAGTTTGATTGTAGTAAAGCAATTAGTGATCCAGTCTCTGTTTTGTTAGCTTTAAAATGTATTCTTCTAGCGTTAGAAAAGAAAAAGAAACGTTATAACAGAGTTATTAGGCAAATATTTATATTTCTGTATTGTTCTGCATGGTATAGAGTACAAGGAAAACTATAGCGGAATGTATAATTAATTATTCGTATTTGCTGAGGTGTTCAACTTTCTTTGCACGACTCTCGGCCGGGTAAATTCCACTATTAGCGCCACCAGTGCCAGATGTTATTGCGCAGAATTTTATGCACCGACACGTGAGCTGCTCAAACTGTATGTTGAAGCGTTTGTGGCATAAATGTTTATAACAATAAGCTTCATTTAATAATGCGGTGATCATTTCGAAGTTTAAATACATTAATAATTGTACTTCGTTTGCTTTGTTGAGAGGTTCCAAAGAAAATATGTGAGTGTATAAGTGCATGTTAAGTTAATAGTACTCCCAAATCCACTCTCATTTCTTACTTTCGCAACATAAAACTACCCTCAATTGCCTTATGTGATAGATCATTGTGGAGGCCCCAGATCAAAGCAGATTCTCTGATCAGCTCTAAGAATGTCGCACTCTTATGCTAATTATATTTTTATTTAAAGTAAATACTGAATCTGAACTTTATTTTTGTTCACTCACAAAATTTTCCAGAACGCCAAGTTTTCTAGTAAGATAATTCACATTTAACAGTCCCAGCATCTCCTAGATATTTTAATTAGAACATTTACAACATTAACACCGAACAGAAGTAGTATAAAAGAAGTACCCATTTTTGACATTCATATATACTGAATGAACTGTACAGGTAGTATTACAGATGACAAAGTACAGAGTCCAAAGACTTGGAAGGGAAAACTTAAACCCGTTAAGAGACAGGTTTAATGATCAAGATATTTATTACAGTAGCGAACCGAAGAATTAGTTGTTGCAATGCTTCAGATCATTTCACGGTTCCCAAGGGATGCCTCCTCCCTGTTCTATAGTTCAAAGTACGCTTTCGGGATACCACGAAGGTCGGGTATTAAGCGAGTCCTGACCTCATGGATCATCTTGCATTAAACGATAAACGTCCATTCACTGTCAGCTTTGCCAAAAGCACTTCAGTGTCTGTGGTTGGCAGAGAGAATATGCACAAGGAATGAATTAGAATCTTAATTCCTTTATGACACATACCTGTCTCAACTGGCACTTCTCAAGAATTATGCAAGCTTAAGGCAAATTATTATGATATAACTACAGTATTGTGGAAAAGCGACGTATTCGGAGAACTGGGTTTGTTTAAAAAGGATACAAACATAAGAAGTACTTTTACAATCTTTTAGGACATTTCAAATAAATATTTGTGTGTTATGTTCAGCTGTATAGATCTGTTAAAATATCACGGAGTTATAATGAAACAGACTGTCGCGGGAAGCTGGTGTCTCGTTCCAGCAGTGTCCTCAGCTTCGTCTTTAAGGAGCATTCCTCTCCTAATCTTCTAATTAAAATTATCTCAGGGGTTTTTGGGTGAGGCTAATATTAAAAACACTGCCTTTTTCCTTACGACATGAATTTATTGTATCACACATTGAAAGGCCGGCTAGCATGTTTCCTTACCAAATGTGTTATAAATAAATACTATCACACCATCTAAATTATTAATCAGGAGCCTAATCTAACCATCTGCACATCGCTCTCCTCACCTCTTAAGCTCGTGGACATGTGTGCAACACAATGCAACGTGAACACAAGTTCAAGAGAGTAACAGTTATAGAGAGTAACCGCATAAAAGATCTGCGGTTCCTTAAATACTGATCCTGGGTGACGCCAACTTTCGCACCATAAAATGCAACAGTATCGCCTATTGGTTCTTAGTTAGCATCACCTCACAAGTTATGAGAATAAATTGTGCCAAGTCCTGATATCATAGCGTGCACGTGACGTGTTTGGAAAAACCCAATGGTTCCTCCTCACTTAACTTACTGCTTGCTTTGTCTTTTTGCCCAAATCCCTGTGCTACTTCGAAGACAAGTCACTATTCCAATCTCACTTCTTTCTATGCCTGTTCTTTTCTATCTTACATTCTTTAGCCTAAACCCTTTGCTCATTATCAGGTGGTGGATGGTGAACTGTTACCTGGGATTAAGCTAGCTCTCCTTGCCTTAATTTACTAAGTTACAACAACGTGCATTTATGCATATTTCTACCCTTAAATATTCACAATTATTTTATATTGCTTTCTATAAGCTTATAACATTATATAAAATTTTTCTTTCTATATATTTTGTGAGCATGTGGTATGTTTTCCTACAAAATAATTCACTTTTTTCCATGTAAATTCACAAATAGCTTCTCCACTTCAAGTAACAGATCAGACAGCACACAAACATCCTGAGAATAACCATCAAAGTCCCATGGTTTGTAAGTTACTTTCAACTGCATCGTGAACTCGGAGTTCTTCCCATCAGTACATCCTCAAACTCACCCATTAGTTCCTCTCACAACTACAAAAAGTTCCAGAAGCTATAGCATACGCAGTCGGCTTCAAACACACTATCCAACACGTCTCAAATGAATATTAACATATGAGTGCCACTTATTCTTCAGAAGATTACAGATGACTTCCGGTAGCAATATCTAATTACTTATCTTTTATTCCTAAAAAATAATAACTATCAATAGTTTATGAAATTAATTTCCCTTAGGTTTCTTTCGAGGTGCCCTTGTGACCAACATCAGTAAATGATGTAGGTAATTACCAGTTCTTTATGAACAGAGATCCGCAAAGCACTCTAATACTGATTGATCATAAATAAAACATTAAAAAAGACAATACATATCTGGGATATGAGCCATTTATCTTCGGCATTCTCTGAACAACTGAGCTACAATTGCAGCACACCAGCACGATATTAAATTACTCTAACTGACTTACATTTTCCACGTCTACAATTGATCTTTTGAAACTCATTTTGAGATAACATACCAACGGTGACTTGCTGTATACGATATTTAAGTACTGGCTATTAATTTTCTTCCACCCATGCCATGAGCAGACTAAAGTTGGAAGAGCAGAGTCAGTTAAAATTATTAATTTGCGTTGCTTGATTTAATATAGTTGTCTAAGGAGATTGAGACTTGAAAAGCTTAATAGGATATAGGTCACCATTAGGATATGTTATCTAAAAGCGAATTTGATAACGTGTTTTAATTTACTGTATCATATTAATTCTTTGTGGACTTCAAAGTCATCTTGGCATGTCAACTCTGGTTATTAGAGCTCATTTGGTAAGTAGATTCATGGTTCGTCTATAGCATTGAATTTTTCTGTCTGATTGTACATTTTCAGCTTAGCCCACACACTGCATCTGTGCAAGAACAGTTACTCTTTTTATGGTGTTTAACGCCAGCTTTTACTACTTGTGGCACCACAGACGATGACACTGATGATACATGGAATGAAGATGGATCGCCGGTGAATGAGATGGCGGGGGAAACCGGAGAACCCGGAGAAAACCCATCCCTGCGCCGCTTTATCCATCGCTTGGGAAAGTCGACTTTGGCCAAAAATTCAACTTTACAGAATTACATATTCAATTTATCCAAAGTATATATCTAACTAGAACTATGCATTATATATTGGGGTAGAGGTGGCCTGAATTGTTCGAATATTTTCATTTTTACCAAAAATGGCTCTAATCCCTGGTCATGCAAAGAAATAAATTTAAATGACAATCACATAGTGATTGATTTTAAATATTTGACTATCGCTTTAGGCTAATGTATTCTCTCAATTCTCTTTTCCCTAAAAGGGACTAAGTAATAAGAATACACTGCTAATATTTATCTCAATTAGCAGGGAGTAGAAACAAGAATAATTTTTGTAACAAGCTTGTTTGTGGAACAGCTGATGAATGTCAAGTGAATGGAACACGTCAGTTTGTCTTTTAAAAATCTCTATCATTCTGCTAAAATGTAAAATCAAAACTCTTACAAACAATGCGCATTCACCATTAATGTAAGCATTACACGACATTTTGTTCCATACTGACAGTCAAAAGCTGGTTGCTATGTGACTGAAGTTTCTTTGTTTGTATGGACAGGAGTTCACAAACTCCTGTGTGAGAAAAGTAAGTCTTTCAAAGCTGAAACTAAAAACAAGGGATATCTTTAAAACGACCAACTCCACAAAAAATGTATATAACATAAATTGTGTGTTTTAATATGCTCTCATTTTCTGTGTGGTAGCTTTTTGTCCATCTATTACGGTTTAGCAGTTATGCAAAATTTCATAAAAGTCATTCAGAATAAAGTAGCCCTCAGAGGCTATTCCCAGAAAAGTCAAGGTATACATTTTATTTGTCGTGTTATTGTCTTTAATATATGACATTTTAATCAAAATCGTTAGACCCATTTGTGAGAAAATAAAATTGTTCGAAAAAAGTTCCATGTAAAGGGTAGTTGTAGATGAAGGGATTTTCTTGAAAATCTTCGTGTCGCATTCTTGGAAGATACCAAAACTAAATACCAAGTTTGGTTTTAAACGGTATTTTCGTTTCTCAGCTATGCTGCTCACAGTCACACATACACACACATACACATAGACAATCAGACACACACGGAAATGTTTCAAAAAATGTTTTTTTTGGATTCAGGGGGTTTCAAAACATGTATTTCCGGTGAAATCTAGGTTTCATACTTTTAAGTGAATTACAATACCTTCTCTATAGATATAGACTATGTACATAGTACGTAGAGAAAATAAAAAGAGTTCATAAACATCAAACTTTGTAACTTCTTATCTTTCAAAGATGCGACACCAATATTTAAAACAAATCATCCCACACTACCAAATTAACTACTCTTTCGTGAAAAATTGTTCGTTGAGCTCGAAATTAACAAAAAAAAAATGATGTGTTCCATTCACATGACTTTCTCTACATGTCTGCAACAAATTATTCTATTTGCTTGTTAGTGGAAGCAAAATAAGGGAGTACCATAGGTTAAAGGGATAGTTAAAAGCAGGTTGCCATGAGACTGAATTTCCTTTGTTTGTATGGACAGGAGTTGACAAATTCCTTATGAGAAAAGTATGTTTTTCAAAGCTGAAATCCAAAACAAGGAATATTTAAAAAACGATCAACTCCACGAAAAAAATTATATAACATAAATTGTGGGTTTAACGTGCTCTACATGTTTTGTGCTTTAAGTTTTCGTCCATCTCTTACGGTTTAGTAGCTATGCAAAATTCCGAATAAAGTAGTCTTCAGAGGATATACCCAGAAAATTCAAAATATATATTTTATTTGTCAGGTAAATATCTTTAATATACGATATTTTAATCAAAATCGGTTGGACTATTTTTAATAAAATCAAAATGTTCGAAATTTTTTCCATGTAAAGGGTAGTTTGGGGTGGGGGAATTTTTTGAAAATCTTCGTTTTGCATCCTTGGACAATACCAAACTTAAGTACTAAGTTTGGAATTTATCGGTCTTTTCGTTTTTGAGCTATGCTGCACATAGACACACACATACACAGACAGATAGACAGACAGACACACACGGACATTTTTCTAAAAATGTTTTTTTGGGGTTCAGGGGGTCTCAAAACATACATTGCCGGTGAAATCTCCGTATTAAATTTTTGGGTGCAATATAATACCTTCTCTATACACTATGTATATATTACGTATGGAGAAAGTAAAAATATCTGTGGATTTTCATTTCAGCATAAATAAAATATTCATTTTAAATGTTCTGCTATCATTTATGGTCGTCTTCATGTTAAAGGGCTTTTAAGTACTTAATAAATCGTAGGAGACAGATTCAATATTACTCCTAACATATATAATTCGCCAAATTTTAGTAATGTTAACCATCTGCAAGATATTCCTTGTTGGTTTGAGTTTTTAATATTTCTCTATATTGCAATTTTTTTTTTTTTTTTTCCCTCCTTTTAGAGTGGCCAGGCAAAGATAATGATATTTCAAAACCATTACATAGTGATTCAGTATTATCAGATTTCTTAAGGCTACCTACTCAATTCTCCTAATTCCATGCTTCGTGGCGCAGGGGAACGTGGGTTCGAGTCCCTCTTTGAGCATGGGTGTTTTTATGTTTGTAAATGTGTATAAATATGTGTATTTGTCAATAAACTGAAAGCGGTAAACAAAGTAAATTTAGGGAAAAGGAATACCTACAGGGCCGGAGTCCCGACAAGCCTCCGGAACTGCATTTTTAATAAAAAAAATCTGATGTGTTTCATTCACATGACTTTCTCTACATCTCTGCAACAAATTTTTGTTAAAAAGCTTATGCTTCTATTTATTTCATGCTAAGTGAGAAAAAATTAGCAAAAATAGTCTTATTACTTGCTTCCTTGTAAGTAGAAGCGAAAAAAGGGATTACCATAGGTTAAAGGAATAGTCAAAAACTGGTTGCTATGTGATTGAACTTCCTTTGTTTGTATGGACAGGAGTTGACAAATTCCTGTATGCGGAAGATATAAATTTTTCAAGGCTGAAACCAAAAATAAGGAATATTTAAAAACACAAATTTCCGTAAAATTTATCCAGAATGAAGTAGGTTTCAGAGGCTATTCCCTGAAAATTCAAGATATACATATTATTTGTCAGGTATATATCTTTAATATACGATATTTTAATCAAAATCGTTAAAGCCATTTTTTAGAAAATAACAATTTTCGAACATTTTTCCATGTGAACGGTAGTTAAGGGGGGGGGGGACTTTCTTGAAAATCTTCATGTCGCATCCTTGGAAGATACTGAACTTAAATACCAAGTTTGGTATTTAACGGTCTTTTTGTTATTTGAGCTATAGACATACACACACGCACACACACATTCACACAATACAGACAGACACACACTCAGGCATTTTTCTAAAATTGCTGCTTTTTTTTATTCAGGTAGTCTCAAAACATGTATTTCCGGTGAAATCACGGTATCGAATTTTTGGTGCAATGCAATACCCTCTCTATACACTATGTAGATAGTACGTATAGAGAAAGTAAAATTATTGTGCCTACAAGTAAATGTTAACTAAAACTATTTTTGCAAAAGTTTATTTTAATATAATGAAGTAGCAACAAGAAGTAACTTCTGTGATACTTTGTGAAGAGTGGATAGAAAAGTAATAACTGTGACTGTAAACATATTTTCTTTATCTTCTTTCCTCAACTTTAAAATATTATATTTGTTTGTTACCTATGTGTGTTTATTTCTAACTAATGCATTCTAAATGCACTTGTGAACACGACAAACAGTAAAAATCCTCATCGACATAGAACGCTCCAGCAGAAATTTCAGCCTAGGAAAACAATATATTTTCTACGAAAACAATGGTTAGAGAAAACGCAGGGGGAAATGAAAATGGCTTGCTTTAGAAATGTATTTCATTAAGCTACACTCCGAAGCTCTTGTAACGCATTGTTGTTGATTGTGCAGAATGGAACAAGACACAGGTTGGGGACGATGTATTATGTAAATGGTCCCTTACAGTTAGACTATCCTGAGGGAACACGGCAGAATCATGTTAGCAACTACCTGTTATTAGTATTCTAAATTAAAACATGCTGCATTATGAGGCTAATGCAATTATTCGCGCCGGTGGAGTTCGAAAAGGGGAGTTAGGGGCAGTTTCACATCAAATTACAACGTTTCCACAGAGGCTCTTTGTGGGATGTTAAAGAGTTCTCTGTGGCCAACCACAAGCCTCAGTTGGACAAAAATAACTTTCAGCCCTTCAGCACACAGTTTTCTGCTTGTAGCCTGGGATAAAAACGAATATTTGTTTCCGTAATGAACTTCATATATTATTCAGTGCTTGTAGATTAGAATTTATACGTCTTGTTGAGCTCACAGAAATGTTTCAGATCTATTCGATTCAAATCCCATGAACATATAATTGCTCCACCCTTGGAACCTAACTTGATGTAAACAAGTTAAATAAAATGTGTTTAACTAGCCCATGATAAGCAGGAAGCAAAAGCGCACATTAAGCACATGTATAACTGTAAGTTTGAAGTTCCATAGTAATAATGCTTATTTTTTTAAATTTATACCTCAAATGTAATATAATACAAATAAACTAGTGAAAATGTCATCAGTTTTGCTCCAATGGTTTGGAGATTATAGTCAATTTTGTATTTTTGTCACATCATTAAAAAAGAATTTGCAATATATACATATATATATATATATATATATATATATATATATATATATATATAACGTTTTCATATAATTATTTTGAAACTAAATGTATAATATATCTACTTCTTGAAATTGCTTTAGGTTTCTCCGTCTCTCTTTTAGTTTAGGCTACAACAATTTTTAAAGTTATGAATGAGATTTTTTGTGTTAAAATACAATATTTGTGTTTGAAAATTGAAACCATATTCTTAAATACATCTGACAGTAAAATCTAGGCTACTTCTTATTCATTTTACCTCTATGAACATGTACAGCAAATTTTATTTGTTCCCCAAGAAGAATTTGACAGGAAGAGAAATGCTGAAAATGTCAATAGCAAGAAAATAAGGAAAGATTGGAGCGCATTAAAATCCATCAGGTTGGTAGGTTGGGTCCTCAGCTTTCCTTTTCCTCTCCTTTATCCTTTTCTTCTTGCATTGTTGCTTAGCTTGTGGATGGCTTCGTTTTTTTACTTTGGATAATAAGAATTAGATCTCGTCGAACTAAAGTTTTTCTTGCCGTGTTCAGTTTCACCTCTAATATTTGCTGTAGCTCCAATAATTTAAGGCATTTAAAAATCTCACCTTGTGGTCAATTATGCCAATTTTGTATTGAGAAATGTTTAAATTGTTGTATTGAATTAACCAAAAAAGACGATTTTTTGTAATGTTTCCTAAAGCATGGGATTTTCGGGGGGTTTTCCGGTTCACTAAATAATGCTGGAGAGGGTTTTTCATTACCCCGACCTCCCGGTTCCTTCCCTTTATCCCAAACGGTCTCTTTCAGGGTTGTAAATGTAAGGACAGCGTCAGAGGCACCATTCCGTGGAGGTGACTCCACTGGAAATACAGCTATCAGCGGCGGGATGGCGTTAGTGGTTATCTGTGGAGATGAATAACTGCTTGAGAAGTGTTAGGGACTCCCCACGGCGGCTCCCTGCCTATCTGAATGTCGGTCGCCCTGTGAAAATACACTCAATTGATTCTCTCCTCTAGGGGTGTGTATTGAATACCCCTCCTTAACACACACACACACTAACTATTAAATATAGCATGCATGGACGAACCGCAGTTCACTCGAGGAGGGATGAGATGCTATGATGTAACGTATCCACCCCTCATGGGAACAATGGAGTAATGCTATTCTTAATTTTGAGGAAGCTAGAAAGCTTTATTGACTAAAATGCAAGGTTACTATTAAATTACAAAACAAAATTAAGTGCTTTATTCGTTATTATTCATAGAGGTTTTACACTCAAAATATTTCATACTTCATATTAGATTGAAGAAATAAATAATATAACGCTTATAACATTTCAGGAAAAATAAATAAGCAAATTTCATTACTTAACCCTTTATAGTAAATGTATATAATCTTTCTTCAATTGGCATGCACTTACTAATTGGAGCCAGAGGTATTAAACTGCTTTTTTATTTTACAGAAAATATAAATGAAAAGAATTCATTTACTGAAGCAGTGGCTCTCAGTGCTATAAAAGAATCACTACCGATATTTAAAACTCGTGCATATGCTGCGTAAACGAATGCACCCTAGTAAAACATTTGTTGTTCTATATATGAATCGTTTCTATATATGTTTGGATTCCATGTAGTGACAGCCTCAAGTTGCGGGAAACTGAACCTGTCATTAAATCATGAATGTGTTTGTATATAATATAAAGAAACTTGTATGTTGGACACAAGAAGTGAAGAGGTGATATTGCCTGACACCCGGTGACTCCCAGGGCCAAGAATGCCCATATCTAACATATAGTACCGAAAATATACGTGACTTTCTTAGGGTTTTCCATAAAATGTTAATCAAACGCAGTTTTTAACTTTAGATAGTTTTTTCAACCCTCTTCTGATTCCATACGATTATGCAGAGTAATCAATAAGGTGATAAACATAGCTACTTCTAACTTTGGAAGTCATCTCGGTTAAATGTTCTACACTGGAATCCTAAATCGATCCCGAATCCTAAGAAGTAATAACTCCATGGCACGACAGCTCACAAGGAACCTTACTTACCGATGCGACCTCCATGGATGGGGTGCAGTATTAGAGGGTGAGACGTGGTCAGCGTCTCGAACCCCCCGGCCGGTTAATGCGGTCTTCATGACCTGGAGCCGCTACTTCTCCATCAAGTAGCTCCTCAATTGACCCCCCAGGGACCTCACGAGGCTGAAGGCATCCCGATTCAGGTCTTCCAGCGGGGGAAAAATCCCCACGCTGGTACTGGGAATTGAACCTAGGTGTTCCGCTTGGCAAAATCCTAAGAAGTATACAGCTTAAATTGATCCTATATACCTTCTAATATATAACAACCTAACTGGGTATATCGTCCCAAATGTAAAAACCCAACTCAGTTAAGTAGATATCTATCTAGTTATAAGTCATAGCTATTTCCCCAATCATTTTAAAAGACTTAGGAATTTCAACAGAACTATAGTAAATGTAATACGATATTACAATTGTAATTTCTTGAGTCTCTTAACAAATACATTGTCATGAGCCACCTAATTTATAATTCAAAATCCAAATCTTTCTACAGGCTCATGGCTTGGGGGTAAGCTCATATGGAGCAATATATCAACAACGAGAGTGAGGAGGACTAGGAATCTAAACTAAGCACAAAAAAAAAAAAAAAAAAAAAAAACCTAAACACTGGAGTGTTCCATTTTTATCGATTTATTATGTAGTTAACATGCTACTAGGTTACTTACCTTACTCGGACATACATCTTCTCTAGTGACCCTCTACACACGCGAGCTTTCCGTTTCCCTCTCTATAGAATGACTTTAAATCTAGCCAATCAGAACACCTCTATCGCAAAAACCGTTGCTAATCTGTAACTACCATCCTAACAACATTTATATTTCGTTTTATTATTTAATATCCTCACATCCTGGATGTGGTAATACTGAAAATATATAATGTTTCATATTTTGGCGACATTGCCAACTTTGTCATCCATAAAAACCACCGTTAGAGTGGCATTTTTCCTCACGCCATGGTGGCACGTACTATATAAAAGGTAACAATATAACTATTTTTTGATTAGACGAGTTCGTATTTAAATTAGTAGATCAGTTAACCCATCCACGTCCCTTCACTGGATTATGTAGTCTATTTTCCCTGTTTTTAAAGATAGAATAGAGCTGCGATCCTATTCACGCCTAACTGTAAAGAAAAGTACATTTTCCGTAATCCATCCTCTCATAGCCAAGCTAGTTTCTTGAGTTTATGACAGTAGGTGTGACAATATTATCCCTATATTCCACAATATTTTACCGGCATCCTGTTGCTGATGAACTGCCTGATGAGAATAACTTCATTGTTCTCTACGAGGTAAGCTGACGATGATTTATTGATAATTCTCCGTCTACATTCATTGTAATGGATATTTGTATGTAGGCTCAATGCACCTCTAACTTCGTTTGCCAAGGGAAGTCACTTTTGAAAATTAAATTTTACTTTGTTCAAAAAACTTATCTTCCAAATTTTACTTCACACTTTGGCCGATAGCAGCATTTTGTAACTATGTATTCATATGAAAGGACGAATGAATTAAGTGTGGTTTTATGCCGCAAAGCGTAGCTGAGGGTTGAGGCATTATTTTTACTCACAGATTCCATTTTGCAGAGCAAAAATCTAATTTTTCCATTCACATGACTATCTCTATCGAGAGAAAAGCAGAAATTCTTCCTGAAGTAGAAGGGAAAAAAGCTGTTCTTTTCATATGATTTCCTCTGGCTGTTCGGTAAACAAATCTTTTATTCCAAACATTAATTTACACCATGTTAATTAAGATAAACATAAGAATAATTAGTCTTATTACTAGCTTTCTTATAAACAAAATGGAAATAAGAAAATGCACAGCCAAAGCAATAGCCCCCTCCTATAAAAGTTGGTCGCTATGTGAAGGAATTGAGGGTCGCTAAACAAACGAGTAGAAAGGTTTCTTACCGTTTGAGAAAAGTTTTCATGCCTTAAAATTGAAACCAATAATCCTGAATATCTCGAAAACGGTTAATTCTATGACGGTTAATATATATGACGTAAATCTTGTGTTTTAATGACATCTATATTTTGTGGCGAGGTTTTGTATATCTCTTACAATTTGGCACTTATATAAAAGTGGTCCAGAATGAAGAGGTATTCAAAAGCTGTTTCCAAAAAATTCAAGATATACACTTCGTTTGTTATAAAAGTATCTAATATATAAGGTATTTTAATAAAAATCGTTAGCGTTTTTGAGAAAATAATTTTTTTTTAAAATGTTCCACGTAAGTGTTAGTTGGGGGATTTTCTTGAAAATCTTCGTGTCGATTCCTTGGAAGATACCTTACTTAAATACCAAGTTTGGTATTTAACGATCTGTTCGTTTTCCACAGACACACACACAATCACACACAGAACTTTTTCTAAAACTGCTTTTTTTGGATTCAGGGGGACACAAATCATGTATTTCCGGTGAAATCTCTTTTTTATGTTGCATTACAATATCTTTTCTATACACTATGTACATAGTACTGCAAAGAACGTAAAAATGGAATCTAAGCAGCAAAGCTTTTTCGAAAAATAATTTTTATGAATAGAGCAGTGAAACAGGTTACGTTCCAACGGCGACAGAGTGTAACCAAGGGATCTGTGAAGCTAATCTCCTATGATAATAATAAGTTGAAACTTTGCTATTCGTCTCCCTCCGTAGTGTAATGGTTACGATGCTAAATTCATATACCGAAGGTCACGGGTTCAAACTTGGCGAGGGACGATTGATTTTTTGGTCATAAAAATCCTTAGCATGGCTTCCTTCAGAAGGGAAGTAAAGCCGATGGTTCCGTGTCGTAAATTTACGGCACGTAAAAGAACCTCAAGCCTGATAAGCCTCTTTCACGCCATGTATAGAATGGGACCCTAAGAACCACAGCAGTTAAAGAGAGTCCATAAATAAAACGCCATTTTATTTCCATTTCCTTGCTAATCTAGCGGATTTCGTTCCTTACACTAGGCTGCCACTCGCACCGCACATGCGCAATAGCGGCTGAACATTACGCCATTGTTTTCCTGTGAAAGAAAGTGCCCTAAAAGAATGTGTTCCAGGTTTTCAAAACGTTCAGTTTCCTTCTAAACAGTATTATATATGACTCTTCTTTTTTTAACTCCCTCCAGATTTACATTAGAGAGAATAGATGGGGTATGATTTGAGGGATTCCTAGTTAACAGTGTTAGAGAGGATAATTGACGTCGAAGACAGAGACGGGGTCCGCAACTCACTGTCCGGTCACGATTGGTAAGGGCACTGCCTCAACCTGCCTGTGTTTTGCTTTCTCTGTTAAGAAAAACACTTAAGAGTAAGTGCTTTTGCGACTACAGGCAAATATATAGTGAACTTCGTTCTTTACGTTCGCCAAACGCGCGTCCTAGTACTTATGGAACCGTTTCCCTAAACTTAAAGTAGATGAGCACTATCAGCGATTTTCCCCGCTGCCTGAGCACAGTTTGCTCATTCCTTTTATCGTGAAGAGCTACTAGCAATGTCACAGAGGTAAAAGTATACTTTTAGATGTGTAAATATTAGTAATCATCCACTCTTTACATGTTAAGCAACAAAAAACATGTAATTTAAAGTAAAATTCGATCATATAATGGGAGAAATTGTTACAGAAAAAAACTCCCTTAGAGCAGTGGTAGAAACTTTTTCTTCTTTTTGTTTTTGCGCGGGGGCGGTGCGGGCTGAGATATAGGGTGCCGCGTATGTATCTACCAATTTCGGTTGAGAAATAGCACTGGTAAATAAAAGTAAAGCTACTTTATTTGCTAAAAAGGGAAACAATATACATTTGCATTTATGGATATTGCACTTACATCAACACTACTTGAATATGACGTCACCTCAATGACCCTATCTGCAATTATACATTCTTGAAGACGGCGCGGAAATGCTTCAATGGCACGTCACGCCATCTCTCGTGGAATGGCATTGATATCCTGGCGGATGGTATGTTTCAACTCCAAATGGCGCGAAAACACTTATTTTTTTCAATTAATCCGACACAAATTATTCCGGGACTGTTAAATCTGGAGATTGGGACGGCCTAGTTAAATCTCCCAAGCGGGAAATCAGTCAATTGAGGAACACTCGTTGGATGAAACCATGCTTTGAAGTGCAGTATGTGGCATAGCAAAATGTGCTGACGCTAAATGTTGTTCAACTGTCGTTCCAGGAGTTCTGGCATGACAAAGGTTTGTAAATTTCAACATGGTGGTCGGAATTTACAGTTGGTGCACGACCAGCACAATCCTCGGAACAATATGGACCAATAATCCCTCACATTCCAATTGCACTACACCATCCTGGCTCATAAACCATGCGAGGATTTTATTTTTGATTGCTCTCTGAAGAAGCAGCTTACTTCATCAGACGTGAATAATTGGTTAAGCAGCCATCTGTGCCAGTTTTGATACAAGCTTTTCAGCTAGGGAACGCGTAACAATGAAGGCTGCAATCTTTGTCTGTATGGGCCAACAATCCATGGCGTGCCAATTGTGAACATTGTAGCCTTATAACCATATCAGATTCGTGCGCATGCGCATCTCAAGTTAAACAGGAACACCAAGCAAAATTCGTAGATACATTACGCGCCACCTTATAGAAGGAAGCCAATAAGTGTTTTATTGAAATCGTGTTTTTCTGTCTATTGCATCAGACAAGTGTGTGAAGATGAAAGGCTTTATGAAGTGCAGGATGAGGTGTTTCTGGAGGTCTTACTTAACTTATTTGAATGATAACAATATTAATGTTATAATGCGCGTATACAGAGAAACTCTTCTCGGATCCCGGCTGGAGGGGGTGATGGCCAATACGTCACTGGGCGAAATTTATAGCACAAGTGCTTACGCTTCTTCCCACTCTATTTCAACTCTTCATTCAGCTGTGACGACAGCTTTCCCCGACTATATTAATGCTGCAGGCAGATTTCTTCTAGTCCTGAGTACTAGGCTGCTCTCTTGCGCACACCCAAGTTGTATACCTATCTGCTCCAGATGCTTTTTGCCGCTCATCACAGAAGTTCTATGCGCCATATTTTGTATAAACATCAACTTTCGCCGCATCTTGCATTGAAAATGCTCTCTGACAGTTTAGCTTGTGTATTTAGCCAGCCGCATTACACTAACTTTTCTAAGAATTACATGTAGTGCAAGTGTTCCTACATAATTTGATTCTCTTATTAGCTACTTATTTTGCAACGTTTTTCTATTAATTGTCGAAAAATTGTTCTAGAACATTTTAGCTAGCAGGTCAGGTTTTTAATTCCCATGATATTTTGGTTTCGCTATAAGGCATGCTCATATAAATCTGTCTGTAATATTATGGCCTTTGGAATCATGTCATAAAAGCAGAGTTCTAAAGTTCTGAGCGACAGTTTTCTCAATATTCTCGCATTCTTTTATAGCCGAGATGTCATAAAGGCTCACTCTTTATAGCGAGACTTTGAAGAAACAAAAGACGGGCGGTTTTCGCTGTGTTTCCATATTCTTAATACCTGTTTTAGCTTCTGTTCGAGGTTTGCAATTAGAACACCTTTTAACAATTACTTATATTTTTATTATCTTTTATGCATTTATGTCTACTAATCTTCATCTGTTTTAAGCATGTAAAGTCAGTTAGAAAACGAATAATACGAACTTATCCTATAGAACAAACATTAGAATGCCATGGCAGAAACAAGTTGGCAACGTATGTATGACATTACACTCACACAAAGGGTATTATCATACAGAGTCTTCTTTTCAAAACTTCCCGTAAAAATAGAATTTATTTAATGTAATTTAAATATAAATTAGTCAACTTGGATATTGAGGGTAAGCCTTAGAACTGATCTTAATTGCATTTTAGGTTTCACCCTTACCCTCACACCCACAAACCACGACACTTTGAAAGTACCAAATGCCATCCCTATATTTGTATACTCAAATATGAAAGAATATTCAATTGTTTATGCATCTCATTCCTATGTTTTACATATTTTGTTTTAAAGCGTTGTCTAGCAAACTGGGTTCTTATTGGCGAAAATCATTTTGAAGATTTTATGTGTATAATTTTTTTTATTTTCTCTATAAGTCCTATGTACATAGTGTATAGAGCACGTATTGTATTCCACCCAAAAATTAGACACGAAGATTTTCAAGAAAAACTCCCCATCCCAAACTACCCTTTACATGGAGTTTTTTCGAAAATTTTGATTTTCTCAAAAATGGTTCAAACGATTTTGATTAAAATATCTTACATTAAAGATATTTTTAAGAAAAACGAAATCTATATCTTGAACTTTTTGGGAATAGCCTCTGAAGACTACCTTATTCTGGATGAATTTGACAGAATTTTGCATAATTCCTAAACCGGAAGAGATGGACAAAAACTTACCACGCAAAAAATGCAGAGCATGTTAAAGCCAAGATTTATGTAATATACATGGAGTTGGTCGTTTTTGAGATGTTTCTTGTTTTTGGTTTCAGCCTTAAAAACTTATACTTTTCTTACACAAGAATTTGTCAACTCGTGTCCATAGAAACAAAGGAACATCAGTCACATAGCAACCAGCTTTTGACTAATACTTTAACCTATGGTACTCCCTTATTTCCCTTCTACTTACTAGGAAGCAAGTAATAAGACTATTTCTACCATTTTTTCTCGATTAGCGTGAAGTAAAACGAAGCATAAGCTTTTTAACAATAATTTGTTGTAGAGATGTAGAGAAAGTCATGTGAATGGAACACATTAGATTTTTTTAAAATAGTGTACTCCATTAAGAGAGAGACCGGACTATACAAGAGAAATATGCAGTTCAATCAGCTTCTGAGAAGAATTCAGAAAATTTAGTGTGTATGCGTGAATGAAAGGGCTAGGGCCAATCCTTCATGTATTAGGTTTGCAGTGCAGAATACTTTGATTCAAAACAGCACTAGATATAAGAGGAGTCTTGCTCAACTTTTTTATAAACTCGTGCACATATTAAAATTCGCGGCTTGCTTCGGAATGGAAGTAAAATTATTGGTCCCGTGTAATTTTAATATGCACCCAAAATGACCCAATACCTTGAAAGGTACCTAGGTACAAAGAAATTAAACAATTAATCCAATTGGCCATAATAGTTGGCTATACTATGAATCCTGGGACTTAAGTACTTAAAACACTGTAAGTCGCCATTGGGGTTGTCATCTCAAAAAATAATTTGAGAACACCTTGTGGTTTACCGGGAAACATGCGAGTCAGTTGAGAAATTGAATGCTATACCGGCATGTTAACATGGTAGCTCAATTGCAGAGCAACCGGCTAGAGATCAGTAGTTCCGTAGTTCAAAATCATTGAGTTTTTCAGTCTGACTCTACCTATCCAGCTCCTGTCCTACACACGGCTTGTGTGAAAAAACAATTAATCAATTTCTAACGTTCTTTTAAAGTCCTGTCACTTTCAATTATTGTTTCTCGCGAATTCATGGAAACGGATGACAGTTCAAGGCCAGCATTTACAGCTCAGTTCTTAAATATTTTTTATCACCATTAGTTTTCTATCACTATTATTTTTCTATGACGAAAATTGTAATAAAGCTATTTATGTAAACTACTTGGATAAAAATATAGCAGATTAAAAATACTTTCATCAGAATAGCTTATACAACTACTAATAAATGATACAGGACAGATAACACATCACATTCCTTTTTGTTTTAATTGATTGCTCTGGATATTAAGATTTTTAAATATATACCTGAAATGTTGATTGTAGTTTCACAGTTCCAAATTGTTATAAAATTAATAACAAATATAAAATATCCATTTACAGTTGGATATTTTCCATTCTTTATGTCACCAAACTTAAATGATTATTCCTATTCAGCAAATCAGGTTTACGATATGTTCCAATTAAGAATGTGGATCATTTAATAAACCTTATAGTATCAAGAGTATTTATGAAAGTGTAGGCATTTAACTAACAAAAGAAGAATAATGTTTCGAAAAATATTTGATCTAGGTCTATAAAGTGTTGCATTTACATTGTTTTAAAACTTGCAGTTTTATAAAAAAATGTTCATATTTAGTTTTGTACAAAGCATTGTCTTGATCTAATAGCAAACAAGTTGGCATTAGCCCTAGGATCCTCTTTAACTACCAATGTCACATTAGTGACACTAAATGTGTCCAGTGATCTGACACTTTAAATGTCAAGAGCCTCTTCCGCATCAAGTCGACCGTTTTCAACATAGAAAGTCAATTCTGGTTCAAGTGCGCAATCATTGCAACACGGACTTCAAATTACCCCGGCGTAATTGCACATGTGAATATACACATTATTTTTAAAGATAGAATCTCAGTTCATAAATAAAATAGTTTATAGACACCTCAAATATGTAAACTGTTTTGAATTTGTTTCCTCAGAAACTTATAAAAAAACCTCCTTGGTTATGTCATTACGCCTTTCAGCGAACAGTCGGCTGAATTTTCCAGTTCTGGAATCTTAAGGATTGTAGTCACATAGGCATAGATTCAATAATAATAATAATAATCTGATAAGTAACCCTTTTTACGAGTAATAAGAAACTTTTGTAGATACGGTTCACTTGACCGCAACATATACACATGTCAAGATCTCCATTCAGAGGTACTAGGGAACAGTTTAAGAAATAAAGCTGACAGAGCTCAAGGTTTCCTGATTGGGTCAGCAAACTGACAAGGGTACATTGTCACATTGATATTAAAGTTCGAGCTGGAATATTTTTAGTGGAAGCAGATCAAAAATAAAATCACCCGTGTCTCGGATTTCTTTTCCATAGACGCAGGCTTGACAATTATAAATTATCTATGAATTAAAATGATTCAGTAATTAATATGTAATTCTTAACATATATTTAATATATAACATTAAAAATGACCAATTTTTATCTCTTCAATGTGTTTTCTTTCCCCCTCTTTCTTTATTGAAGGCACTCACCCATCACTGAGAAAAAAAAAGGAAATAGTCATCTACGAAGATATTTTCGTTAAAAGAACTTGATTGAATTATCTTTAGCCTAGTCTTGTGCACAGATAATAGTAACTTCAGTCGAACAAATTCGTTACCAGTGCGAAAGACAGACCTAAAGTCAGACATTACAACTTAAAGCTGTATAGTTTTCTTTCGGCGCTGAGAGGCGGGTATCTTACTTCCTCATGTATTTATTTACACTATAAAATTTATACTCAGTATGCTACATGAATGTGACAATGTGTGCCTCTGCCTAGTATTATAAAGGGAGATTATTGTGACTTTAAGTAAGTAATTCCATGTCCTCCATGAGTATTAAACTCTCATTAGACGAAGGATTCGGTTCATTACTTTAGATGAAAGAGCACACTGTATATTCTTTATCTATCTAACCTAGTGCCTTCATCTCCCGTAGTTCAATTCCATGTTGACTATAAGAATATAGATATAGTGAATTCAGTTTTATAATTATTGTGTATGAATTTAGGAAATAATTCAATACTTTGTAAATTCAAATCAATAATGTTATATTTAAATACATGAACAGATTTTTATTTAAACTTAACAGTATTGTAAGGTAATCAATGGGTTTTTATTCTAAATATGTAATTTTGTAAGTGGTTCCTTTAAGAAATATAAATATACTCATGTCTGAGTAGCTGGAACCGGAGTTACGGCAGTTCCGGAACTCACCGACCTTCAAGTCAAAAGTGTACCCAGAATACAATTCAAGGAAGTCCTCAAACGCTTTGGCTTTCTTGGACAACTCTTCTTCTAACGAAAGAATATACAGATGGGAGTTCTGGTTCTTTGACCGAGTCCTCTTTGACACCGCAGCTTCAGCACCAACAAGGATTTCCGAAACCGGGAATACAACCTAGAGGGAAGCTACATCTATTACAAAGCCATTGCCAGAAGAAAACTACAGAAGCTCCAGCTGGAACCTTATTTTCAACACAATTCAGCGCAGTAATTTGCCGTGTGCCGGTCCTAACTCTAGAATGCCATATCTCATTACGATTCGGCTTGCCGAGTGGTGCTTATTCTTGCGCTCAAAAACCTGCACACTTGGTGCGTCTCATTTCCTCAGTGCAGCGGGATTCTATGGATGCCATCAAGCAGACCGTAGAAATTGTGTAATATGAAGAAATCTTAATTAAATTAATTTTATTTATGGTCGCTCTTTAACTGGTCTGGTTCTCAGCGCTCCATTCTCTATTAGGCGCGAAAGACTACCCAATTATTTCTCAGAGGCCTCTTTATCAGTGCGTCGTTCTTTCAAGTGCTGTAAATCAATGACACAGGACCAACGACTTTACCTCCTTTCCAAAGGAAACCATTCTAATCAATTTTACGCCCACTGGCAACCGCCGAGTTTGAACCGGCGTCTTTGGGAACTGGAGACTAGCATATTATCCCTGGACCATAGTGGAGGACTTATAATCTGAAACCATGCAGACGTTGCAGCCTGTATGGATAACACGCTGACATCCTTGGTGTCATCATTGCGTCTGAAGTGAAGCAGTCTATCCTGAAAACAACTTACGTAACTGTCAACAACACTTTACAGGGCAAATGACTTGTCCTCTATATCAATTCAACCAACGAAAACATAACGGAACTCCCCAGCAGATGCAGGGTTAAGAGACACACCGCACAATCACTACTCCAGTGAACTGTCACTGATCATCGGCCAAACAACACAACCGACACCACACAAAAGCACCATTGTTATGTCGTCCTATAACCCACCTTAATAGGACGACATAGGACGAGAAATTATAATTCAATAGCTAAGTCTATATCCCTCTAACTCACCTAACAATTAAAAACAAACACACAAACAAAGCTCAAGTAAGACCAAAAGTCATTTTCCAATAATAGTCTTAACCCTCAACCTTAATCCTCTGAGGTTGCAAGTCAAGCTTTCTACCATTCTGGTACGATTTAATGTTGCAACACTGTGTTCTTACACTTCACGCTACATACAGAAGCATTTGTTAAGTAGTTCGGCCTTTTGCCGCGTGAGTTGCATTTGCTTTTTGTCGGGGCTAAACAGGTTAAGGCGTTAGGTCTGTCAGACAGTCTGTTTGGGGTGCTTTACACGCACAGACCTTCTCAGAGTGGAGTGGTAAGTGTTTTCATATGGCATGATTCACCATTAATTCTTTATTATAAGGGCTAAACTTACTCCTCGGTGTTACGTGGACATGATTGCTTGGTGAAACTAATATTTAAATTCATTTGGGTTTTGTGAAAAGGTTAACTGTCATGATTTCTCTTCTAGTAATTTCGTTGCCAGCTACGTGAAATAATATCCCACATTACGACGTTCCGTAGGGCATTTCACTACTTTTACATGTTCGTTAAAAATTTCAATTATGGGGAACTCTGTAATCTCATTTCGAGTTGAATATGAAGATAACTGTATTAAACACATTACTATTTTATTATGTATCATTATTGTTAAATTTGTTATAGTTTATTAATGAAATAAATTATTGTTATAAATGTTTTATACTGGGTCCCATTTTGTTCATTATAATTAGCGGGGCAACACACACATAATTTGAGTCAGCTTTTATCGTGTTGATCCATTATTGCGAATTTGGCCTGTTCTCCATTTTTCATAAATGTGAGTTGTTGGGTGAAATCACTAACAGAGAGATGGAAAATTTTTCTTACTTCACTAGTTATTGCACTCACATTTGCTCGGTGTAATGGCGCTACTGAAACACGACATTTCTAAATATCTCCTTCCTCTTTTGTTGTGTTCCTTATATACTTTTATCCTTGTTTCCCTCAAAATACGGTGGATGTGCTCAGTACTGGTCAACTTAGCTCGTTGGAACACATTGACCTCACTGTACCCCATACAACAAGTGACGAACAATAAGACTACCTAACTCCCGGAACTACTCTAACAAGAATTGCTCAGGAACAGGACTGCGACGCTATCGTTCATCCTTACTTGCTAGAATGTTTAAAACAACCATCGGTCCTACATATGGATACAGCTTTAATTTTTATTATTTTTATAATTATTATTATTATTATTATCATTATTATTATTATTTTATTATTATTATTAATATACATGATAATATGTTATGGAGTGCCCATAGGCCAAGTAAATAACAAGTACATTGAAACAGCATAATCTAGGTGGCATGAAATCTATGACCGCATAATTTTAAGTTTTTGTTTCTATTGAGCCTAAGAAAATACTTACGCATATATACAGGGTGTTAATGAACTACACCGAAATAATTTACGAGATTGTAATTTGAGATCGGCGATGCATGCTCCGCGGATAAACATAACGCAGCAACATAGCGTTAAACGTGCGGGTATCAGGTGCTGATTTGTCGATGTTAAAACAAAGCAGGTTAAAAAAAATGGCTTCGAATGCCTTTAAAACTGCTGCCCGAGTATAGAAATATCGATTTTTAGCAGCTCGTTACTAGCGTTCTCAAGATTTAGTGTCGCAAAAATCTGTAAAATCTCGAACTAATCACTTGACAGTGCGACACTGAGCTTCATTAGCTACTGAGGTTGCCTACTCTGGAGGCGGTTTTTCAACTGCTCTGGTGGATTAATGCGTAACGGAGGAAGCTGTTATCCCAAAGATCGTGAGTTCGATTCTTGTCATTGAGTTAATGTTTGTTTTATTATTTTTTTTTTCATTCCATACGATGTGCCGCGATACGTGAACGAGACCCGAACTCGGAAACTATCTTTCACTTGAAAGCCAGTATCATAACCACTACGCCAGAGAGGTACACTGTAATATGTCCCTTCGTTTTTCGTGTTATGCTCTCGAATGGTTGATAAATTAACCAGTGGCGTACTGGCACTTCAGAAACTTTTAGCCGTTACTTCGACATTTCAATAAACAGACCATAAGACCCTATCTCAAATTATTTAAGTAATCTACATATTCTGTGAAAATATTTCGGTATAGTTCATTAACACCTGTATATATATAGTTATCATGCATGTCAGTTCTGCACTCTCTCTCTCTCTCTCTCTCTCTCTCTATGGGGTCGTATTGCTAATCATGTGTTATTGAGCTAACCATTTGCTTGTTGAAGTCAAGAGGTTTGTTTGATCCCTCTTTTATAATTTCAACGCTTCAAACTTTTGGTCATATCAGACGATAAATATGTCAGTGAAATGATATTGAATGAAGTCCATGGAGCTTAAAGTTACTCGACATTTGTCTTCTCAGAATAAAGGAAAAACCCGAAAAAAACTTTTCTGGGTAACTCATCCTTAGCGAGACTCGAAATCCAAGCCTCTTGAATAGGTCTCTACTTTCACATAGAATATACCAGCGACTACCAACGGATAGCTCTTTGAGCTCTTGCAAATAAAGTAATCTGCTGGATACTCTTGCAATGCCTACTGTGTGCGACCAAAGGCGCGGAAACAAGAACAGGTATTTCCTTCAGTGCTACAGCAATATGCAACATTTTCCGTTCCAACTTTCATGGGTTAATACTGTATTATAAGGTCCGTGGTTTGTTTAAAAATTGCTCTATTATGTCTCTTGACTTAGTATTACATAAACTTATTCGCATAGGTTTGATGATAATTGGTAGTCGTAACATCATTAGTCACAAAACATTATTGTAGTTGAAAATAATGAAACAAGCTACGTAACTTGTTAGTACCACTGTAACAGCTTTGTATCGCCATCAGTATGAAAACTAACTTTTAAGGAAAAAGTTTCACATTTGGAGCAGTGAATACGAACAGGCACTCTTTCATGGTTTTAGCTTTTGGCTCGTTCCGTTATCATTTAAACTGTTCTGTCCATCTTCATTCAGGTCTGCCGATGTTCCCTTGACCTTTTGGTGAATATTTAAAAACCAACTTCGTGTAGCGGTATTTGTCCATCCTATCCGCATTGATTTTTTTTTATTCATTCTAGTGAAAAATTTTAATTCTTTATATGTGTCTTCACTCCTCCTTCTCTCTTTTGGTATACATTCTGCTTCGTGTCTTAAAAAACGCATCTCGGTTACTTCTTTCTTTGCATTTGTTTAATCACTGTCCAAAATTCAGCTGTATTCCTTAATAATGGAAGAGCCATTACTTTATAAGATGTTATATTTGTGGCTTTCTTGTACCGCAGATCTGGTTGAATTTTTACTTTCTCTACACGTACTATGTACATGGTGTATAGAGAAGGTACTGTATTGCACCCAAAAATTCGATACCGAGAATTCGCCGGAAATGCATGTTTTGAGACCCTAATAAAAGCATTTTTAGAAAAATTTCCATGTGTGTCTGCGGGTATGTATGTGTATCTGTGTGTGTTTATTCGTCTGGGGGAGAAGAGCTCAAAAACGAAAATGCGTTAAATACCAAACTTGGTATTTAAGTTTGGTGTTTTCTAAGGATGCGGCACAAAGATTTTAAATTATATACCCCCACCTGTAACTACCCTTTACGTGAAAAGTTTTTCGAAGATTTTGATTTTTTCAAAAATAGCTCTAACGATTTTGATTAAATTACCTTATGTATAAATATGTTTATGACAAACGAAATGCATATCTTGGGTTTTCTGGGAGTAACCTTTGGAGACCTCTTCATTCTAGATGAGTTTTGTGCAACTGGCAAACCGTAAGATATATACAAAACTTATTACATACAAAATGTATATCTCATTAAAACACACAATTTATGTTATATACCTTTCTTGTTTTGTTTGCAGAGTTTACCGTTTTCGATATATTCCAGATTATTAGTTTCAATTTTAGTCACTTAAGCTTTTCTCAAACGGAACATATATTTTTTCTTGTTTCTCGTTTGTTTATTCCTGGCATGCAGAGAGATTAGAATTTCAATTGTTTCACATAGCGACCGGCTTTTAAAGGACCAGACTATCATTTAGCCTGTACATTTTCTTATTTCGCTTTTATTTATAAGGAAGCTTGTATAAGACTATTTCTGCTTATGTTTATCTTGATTAATATAATGTGGAGAACTGATTAATCTTTGGAATAAACGGTTTGTTTGCCGAACAGCTAGAAGATATGTGAATGAAACATAAAAGAATCCGAGTAATAAAGACAATTTCTGCTAATTTTTATCTCTATTATCCTGAAGTATATAGAAAAATAAGATTTCTAACAATAGTTTTACAGAGATGTAGAGAATATCATGTTTTTAAGACATCAGTTTTTTTTATTTGGTCTATTATGCCATCATTTTCTAAGTATAAGACACTACAGCTAAGTTAATAAAATAGCTTATTTTAGTATTTTCTCTGGTTTTACTACTGTTATTGATCCTATAAAAACCATCGTTTTACTTTTGTGTGGTAATGTTTTAATATTATAACTTTGGCTTATTTTATATGTAAAGCATATTTGCTATTGAGTCAATTATTAAGACCAGATCGTCTGTAAATATCATTACGTCCAAAATGGTATTATTTATGTTTAAATCTTCTGAATTTTCTGCCATTCTCTGACAATAGCATCTATACATTAATTAAACAGAGTAGGAGACAACGGTCAACCTTATCTAGGCACCTACTTAATTAATTGACACCAACAATATTCGAAAGAACCCTTTTCTTTGGTAACTAATGTAATTTGTTGCGTAATAACAATATAAATGTTATTTTCTGAGTGCAGAACTTTGCCGCAAACTGAACGCTTATTTTGCCACTTTCTATAAATGAAAAAGGTTTCCCCTAGGTTAGCATAAACGTAGAAATCGATTTCTTGCTGTTGAATTACTTTCTATTCCCGAAATTATAAACTGATACATGACAACTGTACAAAGAAGAGAGACAATACCGTTTTTCCCACTTCATTCACGTAGCAATCCTACTTGCTGCATGTTAAAATCAAGGAATTGGTAACGACTGTACTCTAACACCACTAAGTGATTTATTTTGGTTTCTAGTCTTTTTTTACAATAACTACTAAAAGGCACTAAAAGGGCTGAGTGAAAGTCTAACTCCGCCCAAGCCACAACCAACCAACGTGCATTCAATGAATTCAGGAGCTTCAAAGCGGTGTACAAATACAGGACCTCCTTTGCGACGAAGAGGCACAAATACACATAACCTCGAAACTTTCTGCCGGTTTTAAGGTCTGCAAACAAGTACGTTTGTGCACAGAGATTTAGTATAAACAAAATTCACTCCTAAACCTCCAGGGAACCTGCCAAGTCTTCGACCATGGCAGGTTCTCGTATGTATCCCTGACGCCAAATTGATTTCCGCAGCAGCATCCTATGCGGTTATGCGGATTTAACTAACGGATTTACATGACACGGAACCCCACTGATCCTTTTAAGCCTTTCTTTCTCGTTAAAAAAAGAAAGAGAAACACTAATGTGATCTGCGGGAATGTGCGTTTTTATTTTCTCTACACTTACTATATACATAGTGTATAGAGAAGGTATTGTAATGCACCCAAAAGTTCGATACCAAAATTTCACCAGAGATATATGTTTTGGGATCCCTAAATCCAAAAAAAAATCATTTTTAGGAAAATGTCCTGGTCTGTCTATCTGTCTGTCTGTGTGTGTATGTGTGTGTGTGTGTGTGTGTGTGTGTGTGTGTGTGTGTGTGTGTGTGTCTAAGGACAGCATAACTTCAAAACGAAAAGTCCGTTAAGTACCAAAGTTGGGATTTAAGTTTTGTAGCTTCCAAGGATGCGAAACGAATATTTTCAAGAAAATGCCCCCACCCTAAACTACCCTTTATATGGAACTTTTTTCGAAAATTTTGATTTTCTCAAAAATGCCTCTAACGATTTTGATTAAAATATCGTATATTAAGGATATTTACCTGACAAATAATATGTATATCTTTAATTTTCTGGGAATAGCCTCTGAAGACTACTTTTTTCTGGATGCATTTTGGGAATATTGCATAACTGCTAAACCATAAGGGATAGTCAAAAACTTACCACACAAAAAATGTACAGCACATTAAAAGACACAATTTATGTTATATACTTTTTTCGTGGAATGGATATTTTTTTATATATATTCCTTATTTTTGGTTTCAGTTTTGAAAAAATTATACTTTTCTCATGCAGGAATTATCAACTCGTCGCATACAAACAAACGAACTTCAGTCGCATACCAACTAGCTTTTGACTATCACTTTAACATATGGTATTCCCTTATTTCGCTTCTACTTACATAGAACCAAGCTTGATTAGCTTGAAGTAAATAGAAGCATAAGCTTTGTAACAATAATTTGTTGCAGAGGAGTAGAGAAAATCATGTGAATGGAACACATGTGCTTTTTTAAATTGCCCTAGGTTTCTTTGTGTCTTCTTTGGCTTAGGCTCCAAAAGTTATGAATATGCTTTTTTGTCATAAGAATATCATTTTTCTATTTGACATTTATAATATATACCTAAGTATATTTGACAGTAAAATCTAGGACAATTGTTATTCATTGTATCTCTGTAAACATGTGCAGAAAATTGTATTTGTGTAACAGAAAAACTGCTCTACATGGAGCACTTTAAGGAGAAATAGTGAGAAAACAAGGGACATTTTGAATGTATGGCTCATATTAAAATCCACTAGGTTGATTGTTGAGAGCCTCAATTTTCCTTCGTCTCTCCTCTGCTGATACCTTTTCTGTCTTTTTCTTCCTGTATTGCTGCTTTCCTTCCGCACAATTATTTTTTTTTTTTACTTTGCATGATGCGAATGTGATCTGCTTGAATTTAAGTTTTCCTTGCTGAGTAAAGTATAGTTTCACCTCTAAAGCTTTGCTTAGTTCCAATGAGCTTAATTGTGCCTAGTGACTAATTATACTTTTTATTCAGCAATGTTTGAATTATTTTATGGAATTAAATTGAAAAATTCGATTTTTTGAGATTTTTCAGGAAATTTGAGTCATACATACACTTAAACGCTCCGGATGTGGTTATTGAGGCACCATTTTCACTTGAAGTGGCAGATTGAGTTGCAAGTTTATTAAAGCGGAAATACGTCTACATCGAAAACAAAAGAATCTGCTGTGTTCCATTCACTGTCTCAACATCTCTGCAACAAATTATTGTTAAAAAGCTAATGCATCTATTTACTTCATGCTATTCGAAAAAAAATTAGCAGAAGTCTTGTTACTTGCTTCCTTGTAAGTAGAAACGAAATAATGGAGTATCATGAGCTACAGTTAGTCAGAAGATGGTCGCTATATGACTTGTATGGACACGAGTTGACACATTTCTGTATAAGAAAAGTATAAGTTTTTTAAAGCTGAAACCAAAAACAATCAACTCTAAAACGATCAGCTCCACGAAAAAATTAGTTAGCATAAATTGTGTGTTTTACTGTGCTTTATATTTTTTGTGTGGTAAATTTTTGTGTATTTCATACGATTTAGCGGTTATGCAAAATTCCGTAAAATTCATCCAAAATAAAGTAGTCTTCAGAGGATATTCCCAGAAAATTCAAGATACACATATTATTTGTCAGGTAAATATCTTTAATACACGGTATCTTAATTAAAATCGTTAGCCGTTTTTGAGAAAATCAATATTTTCGAAAAAAAGTATTTGGGGGTGGGGGGATATTCTTTAAAATCTTTGTGTCGCATCCTTGGAAGAAACCAAACTTAAATACCAACTTTGGAATTCAACGGTCTTTTCGTTTTAAGCTATGCTGCCACATACACACACTCACACACACATACACATGGACTTCATTGTAAAAATGTGGTTTTTTTTTGGTTTTTTTTTTTTTTTTTTTTGGGATTCAGAGGAATCCAATACATGTATTTTCAGTAAAATCTCTGTGTCGAATTTTTGGGTTTAATACAGTATTTTCTCTATACACTACATAGGACGTGTAGAGAAAGTAATTAATGAATATAGAAATAACTAGTATCAGCATGTCAACAGAATGGAAGTATACCAAAGTTAACTATTAATCATAAACCCAGATTGAAAAGAAGCAGACGACACACAAAAACCAGATGGTCAGTTATCCCGGAAGAGGCTATTGAGCCTAGTCCATGAAGTAGAAAAAGAAGAACAAGAGTATTTTTCTGCAAAAAGAAAGAGAAAGATTTTTATCTTATCTACCTTCTCTAAAACATCCCACCTGGGTCTGTAACATCCCTTGTGAGTAAAAATAGAACTAACGGACGTCTCACAGTAAAGTGCGCCCGAAAAGGAAAATCAGGTCTGCTGTGAAGGTATTGTACCTTACTTGACAGGTTACAGGGCTCATAAACAGATCGATAAAGTAAGTGTGGTTAGTTCCATGTCATAAAGGGCCACAAAGGTTATAGCCTGCCCGGGTCTGCTTCACATTCAACAGGTCTTGACTTCGCATCTCGCTTAGGTTGGGTTACCCGGATAAGGTTTTTTTCAGTGTGTCAGTGGTCAGCATAGCTATCAAACTTGTTGTTTAAGTTCAGTATCTACCAATGATGTGACATGAAGATTTTCGAGAAAATCCCCCCACCCCCAACTACCCTTTATATGGAAAAATTTTAGAAAATTTTGATTTTCTCAAAAATGACTCTAACGATTTTGATTAAAATGGATATCAAAGACATTTACGTGACAAATAAAATGTATATCTTGAATTTTCTGGGAATAGCCTCTGAAGACATTTTTATTCTGAATGAACTTTTCGGAATTTTGTATAACTGGTAAACCGTGAAAGATAGACTAAAATTTTCTGCACAAAATATGTAGAGATGGTTAAAACACACAATTTATGTTATATGCATATATTTCCTGGATTTACCCGTTTTTAAGATATTAGTTTTTTTTGGTTTTTTGTTTTTTTATAGCTTAACGTCATTTAGCCTGGTTGGTCATATTAGACGATGAATGGAATTGGTGAAATGATTCTCAAATGATCTCATGATCCATGGAGCTTAAAGTTACTCGACATTTGCCTTCTCAGGATAAGGGAAAACCCCGAAAAAACCTTATCCGGGCAACTCACCCCAAGCGAGATTTGAGCTGACAACCATTTGAATGTGAAACAGATACGCTACCACCACACTACCCAGGCGGGCGATTCGTTGTTATTGATTTCAGTTTTAAAATACTCTTACGGAAACTTGTCAGCACCTGACCACACAAAAAATCAGATTTCTATACCATAACAACCATATTTTAAAATATTTGACTGTCGGTTTAGCCTAGTGTATCTCCTTATTTCCCTTCTACCTATACCGTTTCTGCTAATGTTTATCTTGATTAGCATGAAGTACATAGAATAATAGGCTTATTAACAATAATTTGTTACAGATATGTAGAGGAAGTCATGTGAACAAGCACATCAGATTTCTTTTTTGTCTCTTGTGGTATTTAGAGTAAATTTGAAATTAAACCTCTCATTTGACATGAAGGCAACACAATCGGTACCACTAAAACATGTCACCATTTACACGAATTCGTCCAAAGGCATTGGGAACCGCGCCAACACCGCGTGGAATCCTGTTGACTTGCAGCCATTTGACGGTTTCTGTGGTATATCACCAGAAGCAATGTCTGGTTATAGCTTCATCTCCTCGCTGCGCTATTGCAATAAAATGCTTGCACTGTGAACAAAAATAGAATCTGCTGCGAAATACAGGAAAAATAGGTGTGTCTTACATTGCCATAAACATCCGAAAATATGTAAGACATATTTTAAGTAGTGTTAAATGTATAGTCACGATTAGGTTAGAAAGTCTCTCCTCTTCATAAAGCAGAAAATAAAGCAGTAAAGCCTTCCAGGTTATATGTATATAAAACAGTTGGGATATCTGCATCTCAAAACTCTGATGTGTTCCATTCATAAGAATTTCTATAGCCGTTTCTCAAATATACGTTTCTTACAAAAAATTTATTATTTTATCTTCATCATGCTAATCGAAATAAACATTACAAGAATGGTCTTATTACTTGCTTCCATGTGACTAGAAGGACAAGTGAATACGCTAGGCTAAAGCGATTGTCAAATCTATATATTTTTTAAAAAAAATAAAATACAGTTACGGAGGCTTGTCAGGACTCCGGCGCTGTATTCTTTTTTCTCTATTTTTTCCAGTTTCCTATATTTCCTTAGTAGACCTTATTAATCTTAACGTTTTCCTTTTGCATATACATATACAAACATAGACACATTTACAAACACAGAAACAGCCATGCCCAAGGCGGGGCTCAAACCCACGATCCTGTGCACCACGAAGCGCCAAAGCGAGACACTTCAGCGAGTGCGGCCACCGGGATCGGCTTTCTATTAAAAGTGGCTCGCTCTGTGAAACAATTGAAATTCAGTTCTCTTTATTTGCCTGTTTGAGAAAAATTTAAGTAGCTTAAAAATAAAGCCAATACCACTGAATATCGGTAACGGGTAACTCTACAACAAAAATATATATGCCATAAGGAACATTTTTTCACGTTCTTCAATAATTTTAATAAAAAAATTGTTAATATTATTATGATAAAGGAAGTTATTAATACGAGCATACTTATAATGAATTAACAATTATTACTAAGTAATTCTATAGTGAAAGATTAATATAAGGTTCTTTTAAGTATAATAAAGATAGAATGATAAATAAAATAATGAATCCCAAAATGTCTTTGAATGTAAAATATTGTGTGTTTTAATGAGATCTACATTTTTGTAGACTTTTTATAATTCCTACGGTTTAATAATTACCCAAAAGTTACAGAAAAGTCATACAGGATGAAGAGATCTTCAGTTACTATTCGGAGAAAATTCATAATGTACATTTGGTTTTGCATAAAAATATTTTAAAATATGGTAGCTATTGTAATGAAAATTGTTTTAGCCATCTTTGAGAATCAAAAATTTAAAAATGCTCTATGTGAGTTGTAGTTGAGTGAGGAGGATTTTCTGAAAACCTTCGTGCCACATCCTTGGAAGATACTGAACATAAATACCAAATATTTTAGTTACGCTATCTCCAAACACACGTGCGTACACACAGAGACCGTAAACACACCAACCTGAGTTAATTCGTAGTAATGCAAACACAATTAGTCCTAAATGTGAAGATGTACCTATAAATAATTTAGTAATGTATTTCTCTTTAGCGCGGCAGGAGCGCAGCTGCTTATCAAGCGGGGACCTGGGTTCAATCCCCAGTACCGGCGTGGGGATTTTTCCCCCGCTGGGAGACCTGGCACGGGGTGCACTCAGCCTCGTAAGGTCCCTGGGGGGCCAATTGAGGAGCTACCTGATGGAGAAGTAGCGGCTCCAGGTCATGAGGACCGCATTAACCGGCCGGGGGGACTCGAAGGGCTGACCACGTCCCACCCTCCAATACTGCACCTCATCCATGACGTCTGTAGTGGACCGAGATGGGGGACGCAGCGGCCGGGAGGTAGGCCAAGATTCCCCGTGAGCTGTCGTGCCATGGAGTTATAATTGTATACCTTACTGAGTGCTTTGTGTTTAACGCTTCGTGATATACTAGTAGTATACTAGGAAGTTATTGAAGTGGAGGTTTTCCGTACCTTTTGGGTGTATTTTTAGTACATATACATTTTAAAGTGTTGGTACAGAACCAGAGCCATCTATTTCTATTCCTAGATAATGATTATTCTCTTGGAGTAAAAAACTATCTAAAAGTACCTATGTTAAAGTGTTACTTAATTATAACCAAATGAATTGATGATGTAGATCTTGTTAAAAAACACACAGTTTATGTCATATGCTTTTTCTTTTAGATTTAACCTTTTCAAGATATTCCGAGTTACTTGTTTCAGTTTTAAACTACTTAAACTTTTCTCAAATGGGAAGACATCTTTCTTTCATCTCTCTTTCGTTTACTCCTAGCTAGCAAAGTGAATTTCAATTGTTTCACATTGCGACCGGATGTAAAGGTTTGACTATCGCTTTAGACTGCGCATTTCCTTATTTTCCTTCTACTTACAAAGAAGTAAGAAACAATACCAATTCTGATAATGTTTATCTTGATTATCATGATGTGGATAAAAGAATAATCTTTTGTAAGCAATTTTTTTTTGGAACATCTAGAGTAAGTCATCATGTGAATGGAACACATAAGATTTTTTTAACTGTATTTCTTAGTGCATTTACTTTGGCTTTTTATAGCGAGTTCCCAAAGAATGAGGATGCCTCCTTTAGATGTTTAGATGGAGATTAAAATCGTTCTGCCGTACAAGTTTAAGTACGATAGCAGTTTTAATATATCTCTTGATTAAACATATTACGTCTCACAAATTCTTCTTCTATCACGTACGAACATATAATGTACCTAGCAGCTAGAGAAGGACTCGGCGGAGGACGATGTATTTTTTCGGGCGTAAAAATCCTTAGCATGGCTTCCTTCGGAAGAGAAGTAAAACCGTTGGTTCCGTGTCGTAGATTTACGACTCGTAAAAGAACCTCAAGCCTGATAGGCCTCTGGGCAAAATTAAGCGGTATTTCACTCCCAGTATAGAATGGGACGCTGAGAACCATAGCAGATAAAGAGCAGTTAAGTAGCTTGCTTAAATAAAGCTACATTTACATTTATTTAACTAGAGAAGGTACTATGCTCCAACCCAAAATTCTATGTCAGATTTCACCCGAAATATATTTTGAGGTCCCCTGAGTGCAAATTAAGCATTTCGGAAAAAGGCCCTTGTGTGTATGTGTGGCTGTGAACAGCATATCTCAATAAATGAAAAGGCCATTAAATTCCAAAATTGGTATTTTGTTTAGTCGCTTAAGGATACGACACGTGAAGATTTTCAAGAAAATTCCCTCTCCACAATTTACCTTTACTTGGAATTTTTTTTTGTTGAAAATTTTGTACTTTTCAGAAATATTTCTAACAATTTCGATTAAAATACCGCATGTTAAATATACTTATATCACAAATAACATTTATATTTTTAATTTACTGGGAATAGCCTTTGAAGACCTCCTTGTTCTGGATGCGTTTTGCAGAATTTTGCATAGCGGTTAAACAATAAGGGACAGAGTAAAACAGCTAAACAAAAAATTTACATCTCGTTAATACACAATTTTCTTGCAGCGTTGGCCATTTTCGAGATATTTCTTGTTATTTATTCAATTTTCAAATATCTAACTTTTCTGAAATGGGACCATGTTGTTTCAAATGGTGACCACCTTGTAAAATATTTTACTCTCGCTTTAGCCTAATGTATTTCCTTATTCCCCTTCTACTTACAAGGAAACGTACAATAAGACCAATTCTGCTTATGTTTATCTCGATTAGTAGATAAATAAATAATCTTTCCTGCGCAGAGTTTGTATGTGAACAGTTGGAGAAAGTTCTTTGAATGGAACACATCAGATTTGTTTTTAAATTACATTCTTTAATAATTTGTGTAAGTGACTTGTTTTTAACTGGTAGGTTTATTAAACAAATAATTTATGAAACACAAAGGGGAAAAAACTGCAAAAAACACCACATCTTTATAGTAATGTTTAAAACTAATCAATGACCAATATAAAAATCTATCCACACATGTTATTAAACATATTCTGGAGTACTTTTTGAAAAAGTTTTAGACTTCTAGTTGTATTTTTGTGGTAGAAGATAGATTTTAAATGGCAAATAGAACAAAAAAAATTAATCTGAGAAAAATGGCTTTAATGTTTGACATAGTGATATTTAGCATGAGAAACAGTTTAAAGTGTCATATAAAATATGCGTTATATTTGGTCATGAAAAATAAAACATTGTGAATATGTATTTTAAAGAATGGTGAATTTTTTGTATCAAAAAATCAAAAAATAAATGTTTAACCAAAATGGATATAAAGTACTTGCGTGTTCCCTTAAGGAGAGAACCGTTTGTTGGCCAACACAGTACCTCCTGCCTGAACCTGTCCGAGTGGCTTAGGGGATGCATCAATTATGCGTCGCTAATTCTCAACCTGGGACCCTGCTGGGCTGCTATCATTAGATCTGTCCGCCCTTGATACTATCCCACCAGAGGTTTGGTAAACATAATACCCATAGTCAGTTGCGCAATACTTAAGTGCTCCTATCTTATTTGACTCTTGATTTCTAACTCTTGGTCAAAAAAATAATTCTAAATGAACATGAATATTTAACAAAAGGTAACTGCAATGAAAGAAACGGAATAATAAAGACGACTGAAAGGCATGGATATTCCAATTTTTAGTAGAGAAATAGATTACACTTCCCAGCAGAAGTTATCCTAAGATATTTCGTATATACGAATATTAGTTTTATTTTCTCTACACGTATTATGCATATAGTGCACAGAGAAGATATTGTATTGCACCTAAAAATTCGATACCGAAATTTCACGGGAAATACATGTTTTATGACCCCACGAATCAAAAAAGGTATTCTTAGAAAAAGGTCCGTGTCAGTGTCTGCCTGTATGCAGCATAGGTCAAAAACGAAAAGTTCTTAAATAACAAACTTGATATTTAAGATCAGCGGTCCCAAGCATGCGAAACGAAGATTTTCAAGAAAAAACCCACCTTCAACTACCCTTTACATGGAAAAACTTTCGAACATTTAGATTTTCCCAAAAATGGCTCTAACAATTTTGATTAAAATTTCTTATATTTTAGATATTTATGTGAGAAGTTAAATGTAGGTATACCTTGAATTTTTGGGGGATAGCCTCTAAAGATCTCTTTTATTCTGGATGATTTTTGGTGAATTTTGCATAATTGGTAAATCTTAGAGCTCCTTAAAACACACAATTTATGTCATAAACATATTTTTGTTTTCAAGATATTCCTTGTTATTGGTTTCAGTTTTAAATACTTAAACTTTTCTCATACAAGAACTTGTGAACTCCTGGCCACGCAAAGAAACGGATTACAATTCCATATAAACCACATTTTAAAACATGTGATTGTCATTTTGCCTAGTGCAATCACTTATTTCTGTTCTACTTATAAGGAACTAAGTAATAAGACCTTTCTGCTAATGTTTATCTCAAATAGCATGAAGTAGATAGAAGAATAAGCTTAATAATAATAATTTGTTACAGAGATGTAGAGATAGTCATTGGAATGGAACACATCAGATTTTTAAAGTAAGAACCGACTGAGCATCGTGTCTATGGCCAGTTCAAGACCAGTCTCTCACTACTCCACCATTATGTTTCACGGCTCTGCTCGTGTTGGTTATACTCTTCGTTTATCACCATGCCAATCAGTAATTTCACCGATTGTGAAGTGTGCTTGGTTATTGAGTTTTAATCCAAAACAGCTTCGACCCAATAAATTCACCGAGAGCTTGTTGAATTTTATGGCGAAGTTTGGGGCGGTAACATGGTTAGGGGTTCGTATCCGGGAATCAGGTTTTGGCTATTAGGAATGTTGCGAATATGAGGGTGCCCACTCTCAGGATTTGGCTAGCATGGAAACTCTTTCAGGATGAAGTACGACACAAGTGCTTTGTTTAGTTAGGCTTTTTCCGCTGTCGAACACACACGCATTCTCCTTGAATTTCCTACTCTGAAAATATGCTTTACACGCCCGCAACTATTATTACTTATTACTTTTGATGCAGTGATTTATTCCGTACTCTGGTCTGTATTAAAATAACTATTTCCCTCACGACTAAAGGTAGCCTGTGCGGCTCCATGACGGACCCTAAATATCACATGTTTGCTCTGCCAATGTTCTACGCCAAGTACCTCAATAAGTGTCGGCAGACCAGCGGGAACATTGTTTTCTCTTTTCTCGTTATGCTCCCCTCGGGCAGTGTCCTCTTACCCCTTTCGAGTCAATGCTCTACCCTAACGGTATACATGCTACCAGCTCGTGACAACTCGGCTATTTAGACGTGTTTGAAAAACTTTCTTTCCTTCCTATTTTCAAAGTCTTTCCCTTCTTGGTATAATTTATATTATTAGCTATAATTTGTCTTTCCATTCTGAATAACTCTTTGCCCTGTGACAAGGCATGCACTGTCGGAAGGTGTAAAGAATCGCGGAAATGTGCATTAATGATGTGGGCTGTTTAATGAAGGAAGACTAACACAAAAGGTTGATGAGTAAATTCGCCGAAATAGGCGCATTATTATAGACAAGACTCAAATTTCCACATGTTTCAAGATATTGGAAAATGATGACATGTTGAAAGCAACTATTACTAACTGGTTTAACGGTCAGGCAGCAGAGTTCTTTGATGCTGGGATCCAAAATCTGGTGCCACGACTTGACAGATGTTTAAATGGTGACTATGTTGAAAAGTGAAACAAATGTGCATATTGTAGCTTGTGATACAAGTTAGGTTCATAAATAAAGTTTCTCTTACTCCGTTACAAAATGGTTCTTACATAAAAATCTGATGTGGTGCATTCACATGACTTTTACCTGCTTCCGTCTGAGTAGAAGGGAAGTAAGGGAATTCCATAAGCGAAAGCGATACTCAAATTTTTAAAAATGTGACTGCTATGTGATTGAAGTTTCCTGCTCTGTATGACCAGAGTTGAAAAATTCCCATATGAGAAAAGTATAATTAATTTAAAATCAAAACCAATAACAAGGAATATCTCAACTATATATAACATAAATTGTGTGTTTTAACGAGCTCTACATTTTGTGTAATGTTTGTCTATCTCTTACGGTTTACCAGTTAATGTAAAATTCGCAAAATTCATCCAGAATAAAGATGTCTTCATGGTTATTCCCGAAAAATTCACGATATACATTTTATTTTTCATATAAATATCTTAAATATAAGAAATTTTATTGAAAATCTTCAGAGTTCACTTTTAAGAAAACCAAAATTTTCGAAAATGATTCCATGTAAAGGGTATTGAGGGTGGGAGATTTTCTTGAAAATCTTCGTGTCACATCCTTGAAAGATACTGAACTTAAATACCAAGTGTCGTATTTAACAGACTAATTGTCTTGAGCTATTCCCCCCCCCCACACACACACACACTTTTACCGATAGACATACAGACAAACGCACGGAAAGTTTCCAATAATCCTTTTTTGGATTCATATCATGTATTTCCGGTGAACTCTCGGTATCAAATTTTTGGGTGCAATACAATACCTTCTCTATGCACTCTGCACATATTAGGTGTAGAGAAATTAAAAATGGCCCTCATAATTATTCAAAAAATAGAAAAGAGCAAACTGTAAGCTTGAACTAAGTTTCAGTCAAATACTGTTACCAAATAAATCACTGGTAGGTTTTATATTCTTCTTTAACAAATGTGTAGCCTCCCCGTGCAACTTAGAGTTAAAAATGCAGGACATTAATCACACAGATGAGATTCCTCAGGGAATTGTAAGAGTTAAAACTGTTAAAACGGGTCTACAATTTTCATTAATCACTACGTGTATATTATGAAATAATTATTACACACTTCATAAATAAACTGTTACCAAGCAGAGTGATATTACACAAATGACCAGTCAGGTACGTTTATTCTCATTGGTTTATTTATTTATTGAATTTCCAACATTTTAAATCCCCATTTTACTGTTGCATATTAGAAATATAGTTACATATTATGTTAAAAATTATATGACAACAGTTAATATTAAATGTAAATGCCACGCAAATGAATTAGCATTAATTTAAACAGATAAATAATAAAAATGGGAAGATATTGAATGGGAATTTAAAATGGCTATTTGTATGTCTGTTAGAATAAAGTAATTTAATGTATTGAAGAATGCAGGTAATTATCTATAATGAATTGAATATTCTATTAACCAATATTTTAAATGCTGAGTGGCAACCAGTTTTCTATAATTTAGTATGATGGATTGAAAGGTTTATTACAGAAGTATAAGTGCATTGTTAATCTGAGCCATTTATTAATATTTCGTGTAATGGCAGTCAAATAGTAAGCGATTTACTTTCTGGGTTGGATGTGACAGCCACATGTGGCACTATTTGACAGAATAATTTAAACTGTTCAAGATAGAATCTAAATTTTCCGCGTCCAGTCATGAATTGTGTCATTGTAAATGTAGGCTGAAAATTATTTATATCTGATGTGTTTTGAATTTCTGAAAAAAAATATCTTTTGTGAAATTCCCATTAAAACTTTTTGGCATAATGAGTTCCAACTGTTAAGCATATCTTTTTTTAAAGTGTTCTTTAGCAACGACAGTGGGAATTTTATATATGCACATTCTGTGAATAAATTAGAGGCTGCTTTTGCAAGTTCGTCAGCTCTTTCATTGCCTGTATTTCCAGTACGATCATTTGCCCAGCATAAAAATTATATTACTTTTCTGATGTTGACTATAGGATTGGTATAGGATTTAGATTGTATTTATTGCCTCAAGCATAGCTTGGAAACCACTTATAGTTTTGTTACTCTATAAATCATCCACCCTTTATTCAATTGCTTTCTTTAAGGCTTAAAGTTTCGTATAGAAACTTGTATTGCTTGTAGGTAATTTCAGAATCACCAGCAAACACAACATTAGCGATATCGTCTAATGTATTGTCATTATAATTATAGAAACGTGATCTGTCTGTATAGATGAACAAATCATGTTTACATAAGTAGTATTGCTGAACTGGACTCTCATTGTCTTGTTAAAACAAGCCAAGAAACCTATGAAGAGAACTAATCAACGTCTGAACGCGGCTGCAGTGATTCAATTTTTCACTGAAAGGAGGATGTTAGCAGCAAGGTATTCATCTGGGTTGAGCTTGTTTAAATGATGTTTATATATTTTACTTTTACGCAGGAACATCACATCTCAATAGTCATTATTTTTAAATCTTACAACTTATTTTGTAATCTTAAAAATATTTGAGGTTGCACTGATCAATACTTTATGTGCAAATTTCAAAATGTTCTAATAATCATGTAAAATGGAACATGAGCTCTAGCTAGTATCCACAAAAAATCGATTTGATGAACATACATGTTCTAGGGTGCCTAGAATAATACATAATGTATTACATGCACATTACGTTCTCTTCCTTATCCGCAATAGAGATGTGACAAATCACTATGCCCTCTACCATTTTTTAATATCTAAGAACGTAGACCAAGGCAATATAAATATGACAACTTGTTTAAATAAATACGCCCTTTTAAAATACAGTATTAAATAAATTAGTGACATTAATAATTAATTCACGTTGCATTGATTAAATACTTTTTGTAATTAAGTCACTACTATTATGTGTGTGAGAACGTTGACACTGTTTTGCCTTGATTAGGTTTGCTTTCAAATTTGACGATAAGAAATTGAGGTCATTCACGATGTAATAAGCACAACGTTATTTTACAGCTAACATTTAGAATGCGTCTCTTAGAAATATGTGGAAAAAAATAGTACAATAACGGTTATCCACATCTCCTTCAGACTTGTAGTTATACAATTGCCTTCTGATTTTGAAACACACTTCAGTTCTATGTCTTCAATTTCCAAACTTTTTGGAAATACATTAATATCGTCGCAAAGGTATTTCTTGTTAATTCCCGGGAACAGTCATCAGATGAAATATCACGGAATTTGACGCTGAGCTCTTCTGTCAACGAATCTAGATCTGATAGAAATGGCGCTCTTGTTCATTATCGTCAAATTAATTGTCAGACAGAAGTAATTCATCTATTCAGTCATTCAGGCTATAAAAGGATGAAGATTTTGGATTCAACTTGTTTCCATAACTGCAGTTTTTCCAGAAAGGCTTTAATAACATAAGTCAACATACCATTAGTGAAAGTTTGAAGAGGCAACGACCCACCATGTTTAGTTGCACAACGTAACAACATTCTTCTCAAGATTTTAAAACAAGTGTACAATTTTGTCCAGCTGTATACAACAATTTTACTAATTCTAAATGGTTCTGTGCTCCCAGCACTCCTGCTCTATTGTTATTGATGGGCAAACCATGGGTACATAACTGTGGCACAACTGGTTGTGACGGAATGTCTCTCACCACCGTCGTTCTTAACGTTTCAAATGACGCATATGAGCACAGTGCAGCACGGGGTTCGGGGGTTGGTACTGAATTAAATTCAAACACAAGATTTTAGAAACGGTGTCATTGAAGGACAAAAAGTGCAGAGAATATAATTTATATGCTGTTTATAGTTGGCCAAAAATTAGCATTACAATGTATGATATTTTTAATTACTACTGACTGGTCCCCTTGTTGATTGGGAAAGAGAGAAGATCTGACACTAGATTTAAAAAGCTTTGTTCATCATTAATGGTTCCATTAAAGTGTTCTTAATATTCATTGCAAGAATTACACAGAGAGATTGTGTGTTCAGTCCAGTAACCTGAATAATGTGACCAGTACGGGTTATTAAGATTGTCAATTACATAAAAACTAGTTAAATGCGACATCTGCGGAATGTCTAAAGACTTTACAATATGACCACTCGACCTTACACTACTATTCGAATGCAGGGGAGCAGTATTAAGGCTTTTATCCCCTTACATTGAAAAATCAATGCGATCCAAATGCTTGCAAACATCAGGGAGCAATAAATAAAACGTTCTTTATACGGTATAAATAAGCAATACATAAGAGGTTTTCATGATTTAGCAAACAAGCATCTTGTTGGGCTTCATTACGTCACAGCAGTGGAAAAGAGACTAAAGCGTTTCATTTCACTTGTCAAGAGTTGCGAACGGTGGGTACACAACTATTCTTAAGAGCACTTTTTACTTTCTCTATACTCACTATGTACATAGTGTATAGAGAATGTATTGCACTCCACCAAAAAATTCGATACCGAGATTTCACCGGATATATATGTTTTAGGGTCCCCTGTATCCAAAAAAAGTATTTTCACAAAAAGGTCCCTGTGTGTGTGTGTGTCCTTGTGTCAGTGTGTCCGTGTGTCTGTGAACACGACAACTCAAAAACGATAGTTGGTAAAATACCAAACTTGGTATTTAAGTTTAGTATCTTCTAGGGATGTGACACGAAGACTTTGAGAAAAATCCCCTCACCCCAAACTACCCTTTATATGGAACTTTTTTCGAACATTTTGATTTTCTGAAAAATGGCTCTAACGATTTTTATTAAAATATCGTATATTAAAGTTATTCACCTGACAAATAAAATGTATATTTTGAATTTTCTGGGAATAGCCTCTGAAGACTACTTTATTCTGGGTGAATTTTTCATAACTACTTAACCGTAAGAGATGGACAAAAACTTAACCCACAAAAAATGTGGAGCACGTTAAAACACACAATTTATGTTATACACATTTTTTTCGTGGAGTTGATCGTTTTTGAGATATTCCTTTTTATTGGTTTCAGCTTTGAAAAACTTATACTTTTCTCATACAGGAATTTGTCAACTTCTGTGCATACAAACAAAGGAACATCAGTCACATAGCAACCAGCTTTTGGCTTTCACTTTAACTTATGGTACTCCCTTATTTCGCTTCTACTTACAATAAGGCAAGGAATAAGTATTTCTGCTAATTTTCTTGATTAGCATGAAATAAATAAAAGATAAGCTTATTAACAATAATTTGTTACAGAGATATAGAGAAAGTCATGTGAATGGAACACATCAGATTTTTCTAATTCATTTTAATCAAGCAAAACTTTTACAGGAATAGCTACGTTTCATATTTCGTTATAGTTATAATAGAAACAGTGACAGTCAAATGTTTAAAAGTTAGACACTTTACACTAGCCCTAAAAGCCTATGATGTTTCCATTCTATGTACAACTGAAAATTGACAGCACTTTAGAAAGAATGAGGAAGTATGTAATAATCACATATAAGGGATTTTTTTTGGAATTGTGTTATGCCACAAAGTTAATTGAAACTGACTGTGTGTTTTAAACAGATCGTCTGTATCGCTTAACGTATTATCCTTCCGGATAATGAAGTCAGATATTATTTCCAGAATGTTCAAGTAACAACCAACTAAAATATTTAATGTGTGATATTTAATCCTAAATCATGGGAGATATTTTTGAGAAAATCACAATCTTCGAAAAATGTTCCATTTATAGGGTATTTATTTGGGTAAATGTTCCTGAAAAGATTCGCGTCGCGGCTTTGGACTCTACTGAATTTAAAAACCATGTTTCATTTTGGCAATGCTGTTTCGAGTCACACACAAACACACACAGATACGAACCGTTTTCTAAAAATCTGACATTCCGTTCACATGACTATTTCTACCAGTTTTGCAGACTATTCGAACAAAAGATTATTCTTTCATCCACTTCATGCTAATCGCGATAGACATTAGTCAAAAATGGTCTTGTTGCTTAGATACTTATTAGTAGAAGAAAATACACTGCCAAATACACTAGGCTAAAGCGATAGTCAAAGATGTTAAATGCTGGTTGCTATGTGGTTGAAATTTGTCCTCTTTGCATGGCTAGAAGCAAAACAAGAAAAAGGAACGCCAAATTCCCGTTTGAGAAATGTAACACATAACAAGGAATACCTCGAAATGGTTCACAAAATATGTACATATTATGAAATGCTATATGCGTCCGTTCTCAGATTCACAGAAGCTTTGATATGCGGCGGTGGTGCTGGATTGTGCTAAACAGTAAGTACGGTGCGCCGGTAACCGAAGGCTTTGGAATTTGACACGATTGCATACGGCAGAATCTTCCAGTAGCTTCGACAAACTTATAGAAAGTTCAGCGATGTCATTTCTAGCTAAAAAAATTTGATTTGTTACACTCACATGACTTTCTCTAGCTCCTACAAAAGGTTATTCTTCTTTGTACACAATGCTAATCGAGATAAATATTAGTAGAATGTTATTACTTAGTTCCTAATAAGTAGAAGAGAATAAGTGAATGCGCTATGCTAAAATGATGTCAAATGTTTTAAAATCTATCGTTATGTGATTGTCATTGGAAATCACTTCTTTGCTTGGTCAGGAGTAGAACAAAAGAAAAGCGGACACTTCCTGTCTGAGAAAAGTTTAAGTACTTCACAATTTAAACCAATAACAAGGGATATCTCAGAAACGATTACCTCCACAACAAAAACGTAAAGGACATAAATTGTGTGTTTTGTCGTGATGTACATTTTTTGTGTAGTGACTTTTTCTATCCTTTACGGTTTAGCAGTTAAGCAAAATTCATCCAGAATAAAGAGGTCTTAAGCGGCAATTCCCCAACAATTCGAGATATACATTTTATTTCGGACATAAATAGCTTTAATTTACGGGATTCTAATCAAAATCGTTAGAGCCATTTTTAAGAAAATCAAAATTTTCGAAATTTGTTCCATGAAAAGGGTAGTTTTTAGTAGGGGGATTTTTTAAAAGCTTCGTGTCGCATCCTTGGAAGATACTAAACCTAAATACTAAGTTTGGAATTTAACGGTCTTTTCGTTTCGGGGCTATGCTGTCACCACAGACAGACAGACAGACAGACACACAGACACACACACGGACCTTTTTTAAAAATGCTTTTTTTCGGAATCAGGGGACCCCAAAACATATATTTTCGGTGAAATCTTCGTATCGAATTTTTGGGGTGCATTACAATATCTTCTGTATCCCTATGTACATTGTACATATGGGGCTAGAGAAAGTAAAAAGAAAGAAGAGTTAAGTAAGTGTGAGTTAGACTTCGACTGGAGCGTTAGCGCGTAGTGGTGTGCGAGTAATGGAGAGAAGTCTTCAATTGTCATACGCGTCGAAACGCAAGTGAATTATTTGCTGCAGTGAATTAAAGAATTTATTTGCAACCAAATTGTGAGTTAACCAAGGCATTTGTTACAATACGTACATTGTGTGTTTTAACGAGAGCTACATGTTTTGTTCAGTAAGTTTTACGGTTTACCCGTTATGCAAAAGTCAACCAGAATTAAAAGGTCTTCTGGGGCTATTCCCAGAAAATTCAAGATATGACTTTTATTAGACATGTAAATATCTTTTATAGAGTATTTTAATCCAAACTCTATAGGCATTTTTGAAAAAAAGCAAAACTTTGTATCTTTTTCCATGTAAAGGGCATTTTGAGTTGGAGGGCTTTTCTTGATTACATATTTGTTGATCAAAAGAATCAAAATACAACACTCTTTAAAACTTTTCATGTAAGTATGTAAAGTTATTCTCTATGGTTTACAGTGGAGTTACTCAAACGCAGTGATTTATTTTAAAATTTGATTAATAAATATCTCTCCTTCCTCAATTATTTTCTTTCCAGAGAGTTTGGAACTTGATTAACGCTGAAAGCAATTTTGTGGTGAAGCAGTACAAAGTAATGCACACAAAGGGCTGTACTTCAATGGAAATGTAAAAATATAGCTATGCACCCTTTCCTTTTCCACATGTTCTCTTTCTCGTCCTGTTACTGCTATTGTTTTTTTTTTCTTTCTTTACCTTTCCTCTTTCCACAAACGCCCTCTGGCGAGGTGTGCTTGTGCTGAATTCGTTGAAAAAGTGACTATCGTAAAGCGCACAAAGCCATTTACATGTACCTCGCTAGTTCTGAAAGAATTATTGCATGACAGGAAGCGTTTTAAAGAACAATAAGGAACTTCATTTTTTATTGCTTCTCCGGAAATAAATGGCTGGCTTAAGGGATTAACCTCCGCTCTGGAGTTCTGTCGCTTTTCGCCGGCTGCAGAAACGTTGGGCGCAAGAATGCTAAGAAACTCTTAAGAAGGCAGTTCTGGAAGTGGATGTAAAAATAAAAGAAAGCAAGCGTGAAGAATGCAACTTTTCTGGCTGAATGGTGCTACTAATTCCAAGTTTTTATCTAAGGTCTGCTCCTTTAATAGATGCCGAGTTAATGAACTGTTTAATTAAAACTGGAGATGTACTTGGTTGTCACTGTAGAATACGATTTTTATTGCACAATCGATAGATATATTTAGAGGGAATTCTTTCCTAAACCAATATTGAAGGAAATGCTCTAAAGCTCACCAACAGTTATCTCATTTGAAAAATAATTCTTAATAGATGGTGGCTAGTACCACTGTGCTAATCAGACACACGCGTTATATTAAAAACAAACTGTATAAAAATGTAGGAAAGCAAGTTTTATTGAGGAACTTCAGGGTAAGCATTGGCTAGGCCACTTTTTATAGTCATATAACTTTGTCTATCTAATGTTTTTTATTTTTGTATATCTTCCACAAACTATTCTCATGAAATATTAGAACTTTCTCTTCTACGTATAGCAAGTAGAGGAGTTATTCAATCCACTAAAAATTCCATTCTAAGATTACATTGAATATACACGATTTGATAATCCGTGAATAAAAAAGGCCTGCGTATGTTTGTGGAAGGATGATAGATCAATTTGTGGGAGAACGATTAAATAAATTGAAACATCGGTCTCCCATAATAATTAAATCTATTTATATTTTTCCTTTTTCTACATACTGTATACATAGTGTAAAGAGAAGGTATTGTACTGTACCTAAAAATTCATTACCGAGATTTCACCGGAAATACATGTTTCGGGTCCTCCTGAGTCCCAAAAACCTTTTTGAAAAAAAGGTAGTGTGTGTTTGTGTGTGTGTGTGTGCGTGCGTGCGTGCGTGCGGGCGCCTGTGGACAGCATAGCTCAAAAACGAAAAGACCGTAAAATACCAAACTTGGTATTTAAGTGTGGTATCTTCCAGGATGCGACACGAAGATTTTCAAGAAATTCCCCCCACCCCAAACTATCCTTTACATGGAAAAAATTTCGAAAGGTTTGATTTTCTCAAAAATGACTCTAACAATTTTGATTAAAATCTCTTTTATTCAAGATATTTTTAGATTTTTATTGAATTTTACATAACTGGTAAACTGTAGGAGATAGACAAAAACTTACTACACAAAAGTATTTGGAGGGCTTACACCGCCAGATCTTACAGCTAATACTGGTGGTCAAGACAACTGTTGAAGCGCGGTGAACATTGTTTTTAATAAAGAGTATCCAGGATCGAGGATAAACCCAATGCTAAAATGAAAGCAAGAAAGTAGATAATATGTAAGGTAGGTGAAATGGATGTCAAGACACTTGATGATGGAACAGTTAGTTAAATGAATAGCTGGAGAAACCGGAGAACCCAGAGAAAATACGCCCAGACGCCGCTTTAACAACCACGTATCTCAATATGACCGCCTTGGGCGTGGGTGTTATATCTTTGTGTAATGGAACAGTAAAAAACCAGTAATAATACAGTAATCATACAGGGAGGAATGTAAATAGGGGATACAGCGCCGGAATCCTGACCAGACTACGGTACTGTTTAAAATAAAAAAAATTTAACATCACTGACATTGAACCCGAACCACTTAGGTGAGAGAGGGGTGGTCTAACCACATGGCGTCGCATCTTATAAACATGACAGATAATCTTTTGAGAAAATAAAATATTCGAACGCGTTTCATGTAAAGAGTAGTTTGGGGTGGGAGCTTTTTCTTGCAAATCACATCCTTGGAAGGTGCTGAACTTATATATCAATTTTGGCACTTAACCAACTTTTTGTTTTTAACTTATGCTATTCACTGATTGTTGTAAATTACAAACATAAACTAGGATTAGATACCGTATTATTTTATTGTAAAAATCTGAAGTGTTCTATTCACCTGACTTTCTCTACATCTCTCTAATTATTGTTAAAAAGCTTATTCTTATATTTACTTAACGTTAATAAAAAAATGATAGTCAAAAGCTGGTTGCTATGTAACCGAAGTTACTTTGTTTGTATGGACAGGAGTTGACAAATTCCTGTATGAGAAAAGTATAAGTTTTTAAAATCTGAAACCAAAAACAAGGAATATCTCAAAAACAATCATCTCTGCGAAAAAAACGAATATGACATAAATTGTGTGTTCTAACGTGCTGTATATTTTTGTGTGGTAAGTTTTTGACCATCTCTTACTGTTTAACAGTTATGCAAAATTCCGTAAAATTCATCCAGGATAAAGTAATCTTCAGAAGCTATTCCCAGAAAATTAAACATATACATTTTATTTTTCAGGTAAATATCTTTAGAATACCATATTTTAATCAAAATTGTTAGAGCCATTTTTTAGAAAGTCAAAATTTTCGAGAAAAAAAAGCACATAAAGGGTAGTAGGTGGTAGGGGGATTTTGATCCCTGGAAGGTACTAAACACGCATATCGATTTTGGTATTTTACCGACTTTTCATTTTTGAGTTATCGTGTTCACAGATACACGGACACACACGGATACATGGACACATACACACACAGACCTTTTTCTGAAAATACTTTTTTTGGATACAAGGGACCCTAAAACATATATTTCCGGTGAAATCTTGGTATCGAATTTTTGGTTGCAGTGCAATACCTTCTCTATACACTATGTACATAGTGCGCATAGAGAAAGCAAAAAGTAAACGGTAAATATAATAGGTCAACTAAGGAAATATAGGGAAACTGGAAAAAATATGAAAAAGAATATAGCGCCGGAGTGCCGATAAGCCTCCGGAACTGTATTTTTTTAAGAAAAAAATAGTACGGAAGGAAAACGTGTTATTGGTATACTTTTTTCATTATTTTTGTGGAGTAATTCATTTTGGCAATACAAATACGTAATCAATTTTAGTTACTTAAAAAATTAATTAAATAATCCAATTTTTACTTGGATGAAATGGCACCACAAGGAGCATTTTGAACACCTGCATGCGTTGGAAAATGTATTTAGAGAAGCATGCCTTTTAATATTTGAAGTGTCATTTGTTACCATTAACACTTCCATTTAAAGTATCACCCGAAAATGGTTCAAATTGAAAGTGGGTGAAAATAACTTCAGCATATTAATGTGCTAAAATCCAAAGTTTAACATTTCCAATAATGTCAATTTTCAGAAAATTGTCCCCTTAATGAAGAAGCTCGGGACACCATTCATTTACATTATTTCAATACCTGGAAAAATTCGGACTGAAGAAGGAAAAAATAAAATAAATTGTCGTATTTGCAATAAGAGTTTCAATTTCTCTTCTTCGAAATAATTTGTATAATAACAAGTTTTAGTATTTTCACGGTCTATATGCTTTGCTATAAATTATTTACTGTATTACAATTTTATATTATGTCCAATAGTACTCATGCATTTTGTAGTTCTTTTTCAATTGCCATACTAATGAAAACTGTTGATATTACATTATCTTTATAGAAGAGTTTGAAAAATATTTTTACTTTCTCTACACGTACTATGTGCGTAGTGTATGGAGAAAGTATTGTAATGCATCCAAAAATTCGATACCGAAATTTCAACGGCAATACATGTTTTGGGTCTCCCTGAATCCAAAAAAGCTTTTCTGGAAAAAGGTCCGTGAGTGTGCGTCTATGGACAGCATAGCTCAAAAACGAAAAAGACCATTTAATACCATACTTGTTATTTAAGTTTGGTATCTTACAAGGATGCGACACGAAGATTTTCAAGAAAATCCCCCACCCTCTAACTACCCTTTACATGAAACTTTTTTCGAACATTTTGGTTTACTCAAAAATGCATCTAACGATTTTGATTGAAAAAGCATATGTTAATGACATTTACCTGACAAATAATATGTACCTATATCTTGAATTTTCTGGTAATAACCTCTGAAGACTATTTTATTCTAGATGAATTTTACAGAATTTTGCATAACTGCTAAACCGTAAGAGAGAGACAAAAACTTACCACACAAAAAATTTAGATGACATTAAAACACACAATTTATGTTACGTACACTCTTTTCGTGGAGTTGATCCTTTTTGAGATATTCCTTGTTTTTGGTTTCAGCTTTAAAACTTATACTTTCCTCACTACAGGAATTTGTCAACTCCTGTCAGTACAAAGGAACTCCAGTCAAATAGCAAACAAATTTTGACTATCACTTTAACCTATGATAATTCCTTATTTCACTTTTGCTTACAAGGAAACAAGTAATAAGACTATTTCCGCTATTTTTCTGGATTAGCATTAAGTAAATAAAAGTATTAGGCTTTTTAACAACTATTTGTTGCAGAGAAAGATGTAGAGAAAGTCGTGTAAATGGAACACATCAGATTTTTTCTTTTAGATGGCTAATTTATAATTGTCCTTGTTGCCAACCAGTAAATACGGTAAGCTGTTATTGTTTCAATATATAAATAAAAATATGCCTTTATGGAACTGAGTAATTAGGAATTTATAGAAATATGCTTTATAGATATTATGTCTGAAACGACGTTACTGGGATATTTATACCTAGGTAGAAAGGCCCAGGTTTCGGTTTCCTCATATACATGTTCGGCACACCCTCTCCACTGTTCCTAACACAAAGACGATGTCACAGTTTCCATAATTTTGTTTAAAGGAAATGCACATCAGTTCTCTCCCGCTCTAACGAGCCCATATTTCCCCACGAGAGTTGTTCATTAGTTAGTGCAGCTAATATATAAAGTTAAACCAACTTCACAGCAAAATACGCGCGGGCGCTGATTCCATCAAAACTTGAGCGTCGCATCGAGGGTAATTTTTCTCTTCGGTCCTTGTTAAAACTCTAAAGTTACGGAGACTTAACAAAAATTGCCGCGGAGAGAGAAGTAAGCCCTGGGACGGGAAATGTAACCCCCGGAAGAGCACTTTCGTTTTATCCTAATTATGTGATGGATGTATGTGCGCACGCGTGGAGCTCTTAAACGGCTTTTAAACCTTTCATCTAGGCTTACGTGCAATATCTTAACGGCTGTTTTATAGTAAGCTTCAGGTTACACGACAATAATTCATTCTTCTCAGTAGGCTTTTAAGTGTTTCTTTAAACGACTGGAACCTTGCTGAGAGAGAATAAGAATGACTCATTTTAGGCGTTCATTTCGACGTTTCCGTAAAAGGTTCCAAATGGAATTATTCTTACGTTTCTCCTCTTTGTACAGAGAAGGCACTGCATTTCATCCAAAAATTCGATATCGAGATTTCATTGGAAATATACGTTTTAGAGTCCCCTGAATCTAAAAAGATATTTTATAAAAATGTGATGTGTACCATTCACATGACTTTCTCTACATCTCTGCAACAAATTATTCTTAAAAAACCTATACTTCTATTTATTTCATGCTAATCAAAAAACATATCAGAAATAGTCCTATTACTTGCTTCCTTGTAAGTAGTAAGCGAAATAAGGGAGTACCATAGGTTAAAGAGATAGTCAAAAGCTGGTTGCTATGTCACTAAAGATCCATTGTTTGTACAGACAGCAGTTGACAAATTGCTGAATGAGAAAGGTATGTTTTTCAAAGCAGAAACCAAAAACAAGGAATGTCTCAAAAACATAAACCCCACGAAAAAAATGTATACAACAAATTGTGTGTTTTAGCGTGCTGTACATCTTTTGTGGATTAAGTATTTGTCCATCTCTTACGGTTTAGCAGTTATTCAAAATTCCGTAAAATATATTCTTCAGAGGCTGCTCCTAGACATACACACAGACACTTACATAGATAGACACACACGCACATTTTTCTAAAAATGCTTTTTTTTATTCAGGGAGACCAAAAACATGTATTTCCGGTGAAACCTAGGTATCGAATTTTTGGTTGCATTACAATACCTTCTTTATACACTATATAGAGAACGTAAAGAAAAGTAAAAATCATGTGTGTGGGTGTGTCCATGAACAGCATAACTAAAATTAATTAAAATACCATGCATTAAATATAACTATATGGTCAATAAAATGTAAATCTTGAATTTCCTAGGCTTAGCTTCTGAAGTCCTGCTAATTCTGAATGACGTAACTGGTAAACCCTAAGAGACAGACAAAACTTACTGAAAAAAAAATAGATCTCGTCAAAACACGTAATTTATGTAAAATGTATTTTTGTTGTGCAGCTAGTCATTTCCGAGATATTGTTAATTATAGGTTTAAATATTCTATAACTTAAAATTTTCTCAAAGGCAAGTTGTTATTCATATTATTTTTTAATCCTGGTCAAGCATAAAGAGCTGAATTTCAATACTGTCACTAGCGACCACCTTTAAAAGATTTGAATATCGCTTTATCACGATGCATTTTCTTATTCCTCTTAATATCGTAATAGCACCACGTCTGCTAATGTTTATCTTAATAAGCATAAGGTAAATAAAAGCTTTTGTAAAGAACTACTGAAAGTTATGTGAGCAGATGAGATTTTTACTTTTACATATATTAAGCATTTGAAGTATTGCATTCCAATCAATAGTTCTACACAGAGTTTCAGTATAAATACGTTTTAAGTTCCCTGAAAAACATTTTAAAAAAGGTACACCATGTGTTTAAACAATATAACTCAAAAACAAAAATTAGGTTAAATGTCAAACAGCATCCGTCAAGGATGAGATACGAAGATTTTCAAGAAAATCCTCTACCCTTCAAACTACTCTTTCATGGAAAATATCTAGATATTTTTGATTTTCTGAATAACTGCTCAGAGCGATTTGTCAAAATGGTAGCTGTCATATCTACAAAGGAATGTGCCTATATTCTGAATTTTCTAGAATTGAGCGTGAAGTCTTCTTCATTCAGAATGAAATTTGAAATTTGATTCACCCAAAAATTCAATACACATATTTCAACAGAAACGCATGTTTTGGTATCTCCTGAATAAGGAAAAGTATTTTCCAAAAAAGGTCCTTATGTGTGTTTGTGTGTTAGTGTAAACAGAATAACACAAAAACCAAAAGTCCATTAAATGCCATTGATGCTTAAGCTCGCATCTTTCAAGGGTGCGACACGATGACTTTCAAGAAAATGACCACACCCCAAACTACCCTATGCTGTCGCTTTTTTCTAGCGATCATAAAATAGAACGGAAGTCCAAGCCATCATATGGTGACCTGTACTTAAAGCATTAGACTGTCATTTAAATTTGTTGTATTTACTTGCATATAGTAAAACCGTTTCTGCAAATGTCCATATCTATTATTATTATTATTATTATTATTATTATTAAGCAAATAGGAAATGTTGGGTAGGTAGAAGCAGACTGAAAAATTCAATGCCATAGCCGATTTTGAACATAACACCCGGCCTTTAGCCGGTTGCTCTACCACTGAGCTACCATGCAACATACCAGAATAGCATTGAACCTCTCAACTGACTTGCATGTTTCCCGGAAAATCACAAGGTGATGTGAAGTTTTTTGAGATGACAACCCCAATGGCGACTTGCAATGTTGTAAAGTCCCATGTATGACTCTATCTATCCAACTCCTGTCTTACACATGGTGTCTGTGAGAAAACAATTAGAATTATCACAATTGTCCATAATAGTTGGTTATATTATGAATTCTGGGGATTAAAGTACTTACAACATTGTAAGTCGCTATTGGGGTTGTCATCTCAAAATAATTTGAGATCATCTTGTGGTTTGCCGGGAAACATGTGAGTCAGTTGAGAAGTTCAATTCCATGGTAGCTCAGTGGTAGGGCTACCGGCTAGAGACCGGGAGATCCGTGGTTCAAATTATGTAAAATAGGAAATGTATTTTTGTAGGATTAATTTGTTCAAGAATGGTAGAGATAATAATAATGGTAATGATATTAATAAAGATATCCATAATAATAATATAAGTAATAATAAAATAATAATAAATAATGACAGTAATAATAATAATTAATAATAATAATTAATAATAATAATAATAATAATAATAAAATAGCAAGAGTTTAAAAGCATTCCTTTGAGGAATTGGACCATGGGAATAACAAAAGGATTTATGAGCGTGGTTTCTGGATGCGGGAGGTCAGTCAGCATACGTTATAGGGGAGATACGAGAAAGGCTACAAATCAAACTCAAAGTATCGTCGTCATAATCAGCATTATCAACAGTGCTCTGCGGAAGCGAGTCCGGCTTACCAGCAGCCTGGACTTTCCAAAACAATAAGTGATAAATTATTTTTCACCCGTTCTGTCTGCCCTATTCTCTTTTTTGTTTGTGAGCGGTTCTACTGAATCCATGTTGATTTAGAGAGGCAAATGGAAACACTTTGCAAGTCTTTCATCTGTAACAGCAAACATTTCACTTTAAATGAGCATTTTATTATTTTGCTGACATTGCTAGTTTATTTCTCATATTTCTTAAGTGGAGGAAGTAAATTATTCTGTTTTTATACATCTTGAGATAAGTTGTATTCCTTTTGTAAAATTAAATAACATTTTGAATTGAAACAGCTAATTCTTCAGTTTGTTTTTCAGCTCTGCTTTCTCTAGTGCCTCAGCTATTTTAGTTTCTTTGTTTCATTTTGTTTAACATAAATTATACTCGCACAGTCCATGTAATTAAATAAAGTTGCAGAGTTAGTTTTTATTAATATATGTTTGTCCTGTTAAATTGTTGTTAGTTCTCATGAATGGGAATATAAGCACTGAAAGCTACACTGAAAGCAGCTCTGGAAAGAAATTAAACTTTATAAGGGCAAACTTGTTTAGAGATTATTTTGGCATTTTATACAGGTATATTGCTTTTGAATTATTTGCTGATTTGCATTTAAATCTGAATAGAACATTTTGGAAATAAATTAAGTCATTTAAATGATACTTAAATTAGACAGAATGCGACATGAATTAATTCAAGAAGATTCCACTCTTTTTTACCGGAAACTTGATCGAAAACTTTGATTTTTTCCAAAATTGATCTATTTGTTTTGACTAAAACACGTGTCCAAGGTATTTGATTGTAAATAAAATATATATCCTGAATTTTCTGGGAATAGCCTTTAAAGGTTCCCGATAATATTGCATAAATATATAATTTATGACAACAACTTACTACACAAAATATGTAGAGCTTGTTAAAACATACAATTTATTTAAAATACATTCTTTTGTGGCCATTTCTGAAATATTCCTTGTTATTGGTTTAAATTTTGCAATAGATGCTTAAAGTTTTCTCAAATAAGAAGTCATTATTCGCCTTTCTTTCTCCTGAGCAAACCTATTACATTGCGATGGACTTTTAAAAGTTTTAATATCCATTTAGCTTATTGTATTCACTTTTTCTCTTGTACTAAGAAATAATATGTAATAAAATGTTTCTACTAATGATTATTCTGATAAGCGTGAAGTAGATAGAACAACAAGCTTTTGTAAGAAGAGTTTGTTGCAGAATAGGTAGAAGAAGTTATGTGAATGTAGACTTTTACTGTTATCTTCCTACATACTTCTATCACACTTTTACTTTTTCTATACGAAATATGTATACAGTGTATAGAGAAGGTATTGCACTCCACCAAAAAATTCGATACCGAGATTTCAACGGAAGTATATGTTTTAGGGTCCCCTGTATCCAAAAAAAAAGTATTTTCAGAAAATGTGTGTGTTCGTGTGTCCGAGTGTCTGTGAACACGGTAACTCAAAAACGACAAGTCGATAAAATACCAAACTTGGTATTTAAGTTTAGTATCTTCCAGGGAGGGGACACGAAGCTTTTGAGAGAAATCCCCCCACCCCAAACTACCCTTTACATGGAACAGTTTTCGAAAATTTTGATTTTCTAAAAAATGACTAACGATTTTGATTAAAATGTCGTATATTAAAGATATTTACCTGAAAAATAAAATGTATATTTTGAAATTTCTGGGAATAGCCGCTGATGACTACTTTATTCTGGGTCAATTTTACGGAATTTTGCATAACTGCTAAACCGTAAGCGATGGACAAAAACTTACCATACAACAAATGTAGAGCACTTTAAAACACACAATGTATGTAAAACACATTTTTTTCGTGGAATTGATTGTTTTTGAGATATTCCTTGTTTTTGAAAAACAAAAGTTTTCTCATTCAGAAATTTTTCAACTCATGTCCATAGAAACAAAGGAACTTCAGTCACATAGCAAACAGCTTTTGACTATCATTTTAACCTATGGTACCCATTTATTTCGCTTCTACTAACAAGAAAGCAAGTAATAAGAATATTTATGCTATTTTTTCTCGATTAGCATGAAGTAAATAGGATAATTTATTGCAGTGCTGTAGAGAAAGTCATGTGAATGGAACACATCAGATTTCTTGTGAAAAAAACTACAAGGCCAATATATTAAACTCAAATTAAATGAATCAAAAGAGTGTTTGTGAATTACATTCAGTTAATACATTTTTTGTACTACTTTTATTAATGACATTGTTGTCGTGAAATACTTTTAAGTTTTTAAGTTTTGCATCGCTGGTTGTTACGTTGCTAGATAGTGAATGAAAGAAGTGGGTTCGTCCAGTTATAGCCTCGCACATGACTCCAATGAGTCGCCGAATTATTTCTTGATAGACCTTTTTAGTCTTTCTTGTGGGTGAATTAATGCAATTCCAGATCGTGTATTTCTTCCAGACTCTTGTGCATAAACGAAAACATGTAAAACAGTATGAGAAGGAGATGGGTAACATGCAGCGTCATCTGTGTTGTGAATGAAGCTAAATCACGTTTCTGGCTTGGTAACACTCTCAATCATTACATTTGCCTAATCCAGTGACCAAAACCAGTGATTCTCGAAGAATCAGATAAAGACTTGAGGGACACTGAGAATTAACTTTCAAAATTCTATGTTTTAGAATATTTTCTTAGAATTTTACTGTGTTTGCATTGTTGCTATGTTAATACAAATACCAAATGTTATTAAAATTGGATAAATACTTTTCAAGGTACAAATTATATGCAGAAATTATATTATACATAATGTAATCTGTCCCAAGTACCTACATTTGAAAAAATAGGTTAGCAATTTCTAAATTGAAGCTTTAAACCCACACAAAAACTTAAAATTGTAGGATTATAACTACTTTGATTATTGAATTGTAATATTTTTTAAAGATGTTAGAAATTTTAATCACTAAAAATTATATTTTTTCTTAAAGATTTTGTTTTTTGGAAAATTACTATTGGTGTTATGATAATTTTGTTGTTTTAATTTTACAATAGATGCTGTTGACATGTGGTACTTAAACTAAAAAGGAGATGCGTGGGGTATCTTGAAGGTATGAAAATGTACCTGGGTTTGAGTAAAACGCTGTTTTATGAAAAGTATACTAGGAAAAAATTGCATTGCACGATCTTTAAATGGCTGTAGATTCGGAATCAAGGAGAGGACAGCTAAATGTTGCTTCTTTATAGATGCTCAAATGTTCCAACAACTATTTGCTGCAATTTTCAATTTTTTGACCGCTTGTGGTTAATATTTCATTCCAATAAAGTGTATGTAAATATTATTCTTTCCTTCAATCTGTTAGTTTGTGTTTACATAGGTCAAACTCGGTTACGAGCGCAGCTTGCAGATCTACCTTGTGCCTTATTTCCATGAATATTTTGTTTTACCAATGTGCAACAGTGATAATGAATAAAGGATGAGTAAAACATGGAACTATTTTGAATAGTTCATTAATAAAAACAGATCAGTGTGTAAAATATGCAGATATTATTTTCAAATGGAGGTAACTCGCACATTACAACACATGTATAAAAGCATGTTACATTTGTGCACCAAATGGAGTTTACAGAACTTCTATTGAGTTAGCCGTCGTTATCAGAACATGATGTGGCGATATCTGAAAATGAGGAAAGTTATAGTTTATCATAGCTTCATCAGTCATATCAACTAAACCCGTGCAAGATTTCTTCAAAATTGGGTACATTCTTTTATATAAGAAAAATTACTAATCATCATCTCCATCTTCAAATTTAGGCTATTTAGCCAGTTCCGGCGAAGTCATGAGTCCATCTTTCACAGCGGACTTTTGTTCCTCCGGGTTACATACGACAGCTCTCTTTGTCATTCTATTTAGATATTCTGTCCTTCTCCTTTTGTAAGTCTTAACCACATGTTATAAGAATAATACTGGTAAATAAACAATGTACTGAAAATGTAATGCGTGGTTACAATTTGTTTGGCTTTTGACCTCAGGTCTGAAGGAAACACAAACAATAGTATTAACATTAGTCAACAAGCTTAAATAAGTGATCTCTAAAAGCTAAAATAAGTGAAAGTCACTGAAATGCTGTAATTCACATTAGGGTTCAAGCTCCTGCATACTCAAAATTTGATGCACATTTTACAGTCTTCACTTCCTTGTTCAAGGCAGACGGGCTCTGCTCACTTTGCACACATTATGTTCAATTACTTGTCGCGTGAACTGGGACACAGTATACACTTATTTAATTCTGGTGTTTTTGTGTATGCTCATTTATGTATTTGCTGTCTAAGTTCCTTTCTTTGTTTTCCTTTTTTTTATTATTATTTCATTTGTATAGTCATTTAACATCTAAGGTCATATCGGGGGCTTTGCATTAGAAATAACTGTCTGTAGATTCTTTACGTTGGGTTTGAATTATTTTATTTTACCCAAACTCACACATTCACTCTCACATACTTACACCCAGCTTTTGTGGGGAATAGGGAATAATTCTGGTTAAAGAAAAATGTTCCTTTCCAGCTGAGAAACGAACCCGGGACCTCCGGGGAAGAAGCGAGCTCCCTGACCACTCGACCACGGAGGCAGTCTTGTTTTCTTTTTGTAAGGACCGGAAGACTAGATTCCCCTTCAAATTTGTTTATTCAAGTCTTCTTTGCATACATGGAAGGCCAGGTTTGATTGTTTGAACGCACCAACAGTGTATTATAGACCAAACAAAGCCAAAATTTTCAATTTATCTGTGTTTTGTCAACAGCAGACTCACAATAGTTCATCTTCCGATTATTTATCGCTGCATTTGTGCATTCCACAATCTATTTCTTCACTGAACAAAAGGATCCATGCTTGAATTGGGTTTCTACCGTCTTGGCTTTGCCTTTACGGGCTGATAATGGAAGAACTATAATTTTAGAGGGTATGCGACCACGACGTTTATAAAATTTGTTGCTCCATTTATAACCATTCTTCCCAATAATTACTGAAGACGGCGCAGTCGGCGAAACACTTTCTTCATTTACATCTAAACGGTCATGTTCATCATCAATGTCTTGCTCAAATTCATTATTAATTTCTAAATGCATTTCCATATTGTCTTCCATTTCCGAATCAAAACCCAGTTAACATGTCACGTCCTATTTCTAACAAAGCTACTCTAATCATATTCTCAAAGTACTTTAATATTTATTGTAATGAATTACACCTAAGGCTCTACAGTTCCACTACCCAGCAAAAAACTTACTCAACCTGCTCTTTAGTAAAAAAGAAAAAAAATTACAAGATATCTGCCGACGCTTACTGGAATATTTATTCTGATAGTTCCATTTTTAGACCTATCTGCTCTTGTGCATCCTTAAACATTTTGGAGAAACAACATTCTAGTTGCTTCTATTTTACTCACTCTGTAGGTCTGATTATCCAATTATAACATCCTAATAATGAAGGAACAGTCAGTATGTTTAGAGTTTAAGTTTTCTGTATTTTCTTGCTTTCTGTGTTGTGGTTTTTTGATGGTTCCACATATAGACTGAAAGTTTGTTCTATTTTCTATACCCTGATTTTCTTTGTAGGTAAATCCACATCACAAATACAGAAATTGTAAAACCTGTTCTATTATTTTATTTTCTGAGGTCATTTTCCTTCAATTGTATATTTACCAATAGATTAAATTATTTTTATTTACTGATTGAAATTTTCAAATTTTACCCATTGATAATAATTTGAAACCTATATGTAAATATTTGAGGATCTCTTTCACATTCTGAAGAAGTACTACGTCATCTACTAACAATAAGTCTTGAAGCTTTTTATAGTCAGTATCCAGTATCGGTGTTCAAAAATCACTTTCGGTAACAGGTGTCCTCCCATCGCTAATTGGAATACCATTTATATTCACTGAATTTTTCAAAGAAAAACACGAACATGTGCAGAATCAAATTTCAAAGGGAAAATAATAAATATTGTACGTTCCATTTGTAAGGAAATTAACAATTTTTTTTTTGCTGCTATATAATAAAAAGTAATACAATGTTATGTGGTGTAGTGCTGGTGTATCTCTAGTATTTGTCTCAACTAAGCACCAGCTGGGAACTGTGAAGACTCTCCTTTGTTGAACTCACAGTGCGGCTTCGCAGATTGCATTACTTATTATTTGAAAATCTGATGTGTTCCATTCACATTCATTTCTCTAGATCTCTGTAGCAAATTATTTAGAAAAAAAACTTATTCTTCTATCTACTTCATGGTGATCAATATAAATATTAGCAGAAACGGTATTATTCCCTGAGTACTTTTAAGGGAATATACTAAGCTAAAGCAATAGTCAACAGTTTTTAAAGCTGTTCCTATGTGACGAAATACGTTTCTTTACATGGCTAGGATTCGATTTTCAAGTAATCCTGCACAAAGTCTTACAGTGCACATTCTAATTTTATAAGTTCTTTTTCTCTGAAATTGTGAATATTTGAAATGGTCCACGTGAAAACATTTTTGACACGTTAATTTCTAATTTTAAGCAAGACTTCGCGAAGCATATATTGGAAACATAGAGACAGAAAAAATTCAATGCCATAGCTGGGATTTGAACCAGTGATCTATCGATTGTAGCGTTGTAAAGTTACGCCACCACAAATTATGGATGAGTGTCTGTATGCTTTGTACAGCCATGGAAAAATGTTTAAAGCTGTAAAGTTTCAAGGTAATCTCTTCATTCTTACAAAAATACACGAAGTTTACTGAGCCTGGTTCACACTGCAAATATGTTTTCTGCAAGCCAGAGTTATACAAAACTGGGTTAAGTCACAGTTTTTTTTTTATGTCATTTGTGTTATAATATAGAGTTATACGTAATTAATTAGCCGTTAAAAGTAATTAAAATAACGTTCCTGGCGAAAAATGCGTAAGTAAATGCTCAAATACTAACAATACCTCCTGATTTCAACTTCTCTATGCCTTTATAAATAAACAAAATTACTCTACACTTCTGCGTTCTGCGTTTGAAACTGAGTACGCTGCGAACAATGTAGGTTTAAGTGTAGCAATTTGGGTGATCTTTTATTTCCTCGTGTTTATTTTTTTTCCTAATAGCATCTTTTATATCCATGTAGAATACATTCTATTAATAAGCATTCACTCTATGATTTGTGAAATCCTAACCTGTTGTTCTCACACATTAGGAAATAGATAAAATCTTCGAGGAATGGAATCCACCAACGTCTAAAAATAATTAACGTCTCTTAAGTGTCTGTCATGGCACACCCGAGACCACGAGAAATCCTTTGCATTACTTTCGCCTAAACACGTTCCTTTGGATTTAGATCAACTGACTGCGGAGGCCACGGTATCTGCTCTAAGATTCCGTATGTTCGGAAAACCACTTTTGAACGTTGACCGACTGTAGATCCAATGATTATCCTGTTAGAATGTAATAAGACCTTCAGGGTAACGCTCTTGGACAGACGGGAGCACAACATTTTCTAGAATTTCAAAATAGGTTTCCCTATTCAGCTTTTCATGAAACACCTGCACCTTTCCGAGGCATCCACGTCCAAGCACTTACGCTTGTTCAACCACTTGCACGAGTAGCCGGATAGCGTCTGTCATAGGGGATTCAACTACGCCTGTAAACAAACACAGTAGATTTGGCATCTACAGTACAGAACGTAGCTTCGTCCGAGAAAATTACTTCGCTCCAATCGGAGTTCTCATACTTAACAGTAAATGACAACTTGTCGATTCTGTGGGATTCGGTTAGCACTTTCCGGCATCTGTGCAACGGTTGCTAACTGTCCGTGGACTTCCAGGGATTAAAGACAATGTCTTGTATTCAAAGGCGGTTCGAAATGGATTCTCTTTCGACCTCTGCCATGAGCAACCTGTCTTCATTCTCGATAGATGTTCGTGTGGGACCTGTACTCTTCCTGGTAGCAACCTGTCGATCTAATTTCGCTCACCTCGCAGTGGATTGTAGAACATCACAAACGCTACCTGCTCTGGTGGTCGTATAGTTGTATGCATCCAGGGTGAGAATCTCTATAAACGGCCTATGCCATTACTATAGTACGGATGAATGCGTCGGGTTAGGGTAGCAGTAGCGATTGAGAACCTCTGTCAGCGATGAATGGAACTAAGCAAAAGTATGTGAACAACACAGAAAGAAATACAAATCTATTACCATAAGTTGATATTGATACGTACATATATCTACACTTATTAATACTCAGTGTATAAATAATACTGTGACAAATCTATATAGTTTAAATAGGTTGTGAAGAGGAAAAACAAAATAATGGCAAAAAGTATACGTCGTCGTCGAAGTTTGAACTTAGATTCTTCAGTTTTCAAAATGCCTACGCTCAGAACTATGTTTGTTTGGGCTTAGCAACGTTTCTTGCCATATTCAATAGGTGCTATAACACCAGCCACAGTTAATAGGGTAACATGATTCATTTATCGTGTTCAGTTTACTTGATGACTTTATAACAACTGATGCGCATTAGGTCAGGTAGAAACTCTTTTGTGTTTGTTGACAATTGCCTAACCAATAACACCTAATTGTCGCACCACCCCTCTTTTTTATTGTGATGTGTATAGCCTGTTTTAACTTCAAAGGTCATATCGGGGGCTTTAACTGTGAAAAAAACTCATTACTGTAGGTTTAGGACATTAGGTTAATCATTATTTATTTAAACACACGCACATCCACTCCCACATTCATACTTTCAGACTCTGTGGGATAGGGAATGATTTTCGTTAAAGAAAAAACCCCGCCCAAAACGTTATTCGAACCCGGGACCTCTGGATAAGAAGTCAGCTCGCTGACCACTCGACAAGGAAGGCAGTCTCAGCCCTCTTTCTTTATTAAGAGTCACTGCAAATGCGAGACCTGGTTGAAGACAGACTATTTATGTGTTTGACAGACAACAAATATGCAGAATGGACTGTTAATAAAGTCTAGCTGTATAATGGAAATATCGACGTACTGCAATACGAAATGGGACTTGCAAAATATTCTGCTCTCAGAGTTCACTCAATCATTTTTTCATGCCTGTATACTGAGACAAAAATGATTTTCTGTTTCTATGTCTTTACGGTAGAAGGGGAAATTGAAGGGCTGTCTGTAATCTCTTAGAAGGCTAGATGCCATGGCTTCCCCTTCAGGTGAAGCTACTTTTTTATATTGGCAATCCCGTGGAACAACCGGGTTAGATTGTGGTCTTGCAAGATACCGTTGACATACACATGAGTAGACGTTACGTGAAAATGGACGATAAGATGTAGACAACGCCAAGAATTCCGGAAATTAAGTTCAGTAGCTTCATCTCATATTATGTAATTCTACTACTAAAGAAAGTAAGAGACTGAACTGTAGGTGATAGGAGTATATGTATCAGATTTTCCATTTTTCACTTAAGCTCCTCTAATACGATCAAATTTTTGTAAGCCCAATGCTTTTCAAGGCCTTCCAAAAGCTTCAAGTTTTCTTGTCAAATTACTCCAAATACTGCACCTAGCGTCTATGTCACATTATTTATCGTGTACATGGCCTTCAAAACCATGTTTGGTTGCTTTAAACCATGGTGCACGGGTGCGACACTCCAGTTAAATAGCTACACCAATAACTAGAACTCGGTTCGGAGTCACGAAATTGCCGGCTGAGGTTCAGTGTACCCAGAGCATAACTATGACGTGATGGAGTAGGCTGTTTTGTACCTACAAGCCATTTCGGAACGTGTTGCATTATTTGGCATTGCTCGCTGCATGGTCTCGTACAGATTCTGCTAGTAGATATACCAGTGAAAACTGAAAGAGAGCGCAGATTGAAAAATTTAGAAAATATGGACACTGAACAAACTTGAGATAATTCAAATATATTTTGAGTAACAAGAGGGGCGAATTTTCTTTCGATATAGTAAAGATATATCTTGAAATTCCCTGCCATGAATTCTCAGTGAATTTGGTTGATTTATGTTCATTGTCTTTCCGAAGCTCTGCACATTAATATACAGAATGTTTTACATCAAGGTTTATACTATTATTTGTAAAACTAAAAGGCGTCTTTGTTTACTAATCGTATTATGAAATAATTGATTTACTGTGCTACTTTAAATTAGAACAATACACATAATATAAATACATTTAATGAGCAACTTTTGGAAGAGATTATACCTCAACGTGTGCACGTTTACTCTACAAACCCCTCCCCACTACCCTCTCTTCGTGTGTGTTCCAAATTGTTTGCACTTCGGAACCCAAAACCGAGCTCCACCAATATCCACAACAAGAATTATAAAATGGCGTAGAAAGAAATACCAAGTATATGTTTTCCATCGAATTGACTGAAATAGAAACAGAGAAAGTTCGTGCATTCAGTTTGTCTACAAGATGCTGTAGGCTTGGCCTGACGCAAGTGCTTGTGTAAACTCGATTCCGTTGATGAAATAAGACATACGTCGGAAGGTGTGGAAAAACGTGAACACAAGGAATGTGTGGAAATGCATTTAGTGTAGTTATATATATGTATTTACGAATATGAAGTTTTTCTATTTTACCAATGGTATTTAAATTTTAAATTATAAAATTCTAATGATATTATAATTACGCTGCTCTGTCTGCGTAGCTATAGTCAAAAGAAGGATAAATATATACTGTTGTTTAAATATTTACATGATTCCTGTTAGAGGATTTATTATATTTTATAAATGGTGAAATATTTTTAATTTTTATCATAGTCATGTACTTTAACAATTATCAATATATGTCAAATGCTTTCCAGGAATGTTTGTAATTGTGTCGCTTATATTTAAGATAAATTAAGTACAGTTTGCTCTAATTTGTTTGTAACTATTGAGATTCCTTTGAGATCCAGTGTCTAACCTCTTTAATCAGAAATTTAAATTAAGTAGCTGGAGCTACTTAATTTAAATTTCTGATAGAGAAAGAGGGAGGGGCCTGCCACGCTAGCCGTGGTAGTTGGCGCGTTTGGTATTGACGATCTGCCGCGAAAGGGTCACGGGTTCGAATACCGCTATGGGCATGGATGTTTATGTTGTGTGTTTCTATGTTTGTGTATTCTCTAAGTTATTCTATCCTTCTGATGTCCAAGCAGGTTACGCCTGAAGGGTAATATATGTGAAAAAAATAAAAAACGGGAGGGATTAACACGTTAGGCTGAAAAAAAAAGTAGAAAACAAAAACGAAAGTACATCCACGGTTGCCGTCCAGTTGCTCCAACTAAATGAGCTATTGGGTGAAAACCGGTAGATAATGTTCAAATACCGGCATTGGCATTGAATTGTTATTACTGTATCTAAAATGTACATACTACCTAGAGTAGGTATTGTATTCCACCCAAAATTTCTATGCTGTGATTTATCGAAAATATATGTTTAGAGATCCCCTGAATCTGAAAAAAAGCTGTTAAATACCAAACTTTGTATTTATGACAAGCAAGAATATTCCAAGGATGCATGGAAAGTATTTTGAAAAGTTTGTTTTACTCAAAAGTTGCTGTATCTATTTTGACCAAAATGCCGTAGATTCAGATTTTTAAATTACAAATAAAATATGTATTTTGAATTTATTGGAAATAGCCTCTGAAGAGTTCTTTATTCTGCATAAGTTTTGCAGAAATAACGCATAATGTTTAACCGCAAGAGATAGATAACATCTTACTACGAAAAAACATAGATATCATTAAAAAACTTAATTTATGCCATATACGTTTTTTGTAGAGTTGACCATTTTCAAGATATTCCTTGCTATTGAAATAAGTTTTAAAATAGCTTACTTTTCTCAAAGTAATAGCTTACTTTTCGCAAAGTGAACCGAACCTAAACTTTTTCACATAGCGACCAGCTTTTAAAATATTTGACTATTGCTTTAGCTAAAAGTATTCCCTTATTTTCCTCTACTTATAAAGGAAAAACTAGTAAGAGCGATTCTGCTGTTTATCTCGATTAGCATAACGTAAATAAAAGATTAAGCTTTTGTAAGAATAGTTTGTATATGGACCAGCTTAGAAAAACTTATGTGAATGGAACAAATCAGTTTTTCAGTCTCTGATTCTACTTTGCATGCATGATTAGGTATACTTTAGAAACACATATTTGGTACTGAAACTTTATAATTAGTTCTAGTTATTTAATATTTGCATAGTTAGATGAATGAACAATTAAAGTCTTTATATCAATGATCGTAACTAAAACTAAAATCTCCAATACTTAATGCAATGTTCGATGCAAATGTATTACGTTTTTTCTGACTAGCTACATTAGTGGGATAATAGTATAGCTGCTATTCTACGAGAGTCAATTCATAAGTCATGGCAACTATTTTATATATTCCGAATAACCGACTATTGAAATATATACATTTGAAAACATGTTGTGCACAGTACGGGAAGCCACATCTGAGTGCATTGGTAGATGCTAGTAGACACATGCACACGCTAGTATCCTAGAGGCTTGTGTTCCAAGATGGATGTCACTAAAGTTGAGCAGCAAGCTAAACAAGAAGCATTAGCAAGAATTGCATTTCTGCGTGGCAGATGTGTGAAAGCCTTGGGGTATTATTTTGAAGGTCGTCAGCTGGTAGGAGTATTACGTGTACTTTTTTGTGCATATATGAATAAAACAACGATCATTATTTACGCATTTTCAATGTCCCGTATCCAAATATGTGCTAGCATTGCCAAGAACATTTCCGAGTTTTGTTTCCTACAGCTTTATTGACTGATAAAAAATAGTTAGCCATGCCTTCTCAAATGATCCTCGTATAAAGCTAAAACAATAAAGTAACATAAAATAATTTTTATTGGCATAATTGGAGGTTTGAATTGTAAGGTACTTTAATTAAAATAATTCAATTCATTAAAATAATTAATGAATTACTTCTAGAACAACAACTTTTTCCGTTAAACAAATGCATATCCTGATTGAATTTGTTTATATTACCTTACCATCCTACGATAAAAGTTTCAGTTCATCCAAATAAAAAAATTGTGTATATAGGTTTCTCACGTGTCTATTCCATTAACACAAAGTGCATAGAAAAACAGTACCAGTGAAATATCTGTGGAAATAAATGATGAACGTAACAGGTTTATTGAACATTTTAACCGCACGCTTTTGTTCTAATTGAAGTAAACAATCTGTACCATTTTGTCGCCATCACTGCAATTTTCGTTATTATAAAGAGAAAATTAAATTTCACACAATATTGGGTTTACTAGATGCATATAATGGAAAACCATCCAACTATAAACTCCCTTTGCTACTAACTTAGGTAGGTTGAGAGCGTGAATAAGATTTTAGCAAGTTACGCTAAATACTAGCTGAAGCTGGAAACTTCTCACTTGGCGTTCCAATATTATAGAAGGGAAACGTCGCTTTTAAACGTAGTTGATGAGGAAATCGGCTGTCGTTAATACAATCTTAGCTTTAAGTATCATCTCCAAGCTGTCTTAAAATTCAAAGGAGAATATTGCTTTTCAGCATGTTTATGGAGGCTGGAGCGTTGCTTGACACGAGAATGGGCTGAAAATGAAATAAAATTACAAGAAGCTCCCTGCTTCGAAAACACATTTTACGGCGCTATTCACAAGGAAAAGGCCAGCACCTCTATATAACTCGATTAAATGGATTAGTTTTGTTGCTTCAGCTTACAGCTTTAAACTTTAGATGTGACACATTTTCTTATAGGGTCCCTGAAGGCAATGGCCAGAATATAATCAGTCTTCGAAACTGCTTGAAGTTGACGTAGGTACGTGTTTCTACTTGCCTCCCCGACTACTAGTAAAACTATCTTCGACTGTCCATACAGGACCTTTATTTTAAATTGATTTTGTAATTGTTCACTCTTGCTCCAAATTATGTCATTATTTTTATGCGAATTTCATAAGTGTCGAAGTTGCCTAATCGCTGTTTTTATAACCTTCCCAGCTACCTTTTCTTTTTCGTTAATTATTGGCTGGAATTCTCAAAGGTGTTAAGTGAAGAACTCTCTAAAAGTTAGATATTTCTTTAAAAAAATGCTTTAAATCAAAGTAATTTTTCTCCCAAAAGCGCTATTTTCCTATTTGCCAATGTCAAATTGAAACATGGCAAGATACGAGGACTGAACCTAAAAGTACAATACCTAACAAAGAAAGCACAAACATTTTTGGGGAAAACATCTTTATTTATCTACATAGCCTCCTTTCAGCTCGATACCTTTCAACGATGTTAAATAGCTTCGATACCTGTTTATAATGAGAACTATCGAGGTCTGCAAAATAGCAATCAACTGCAGAGTCCACCTCTGCATTGTTGGCAAATCTTCTACCATCAAGAAATTTCAAGTTTGGAAACAGAAAATAATCAGAGAGGACTAAATCCGGCAAATAGGGTGCATGTGGGACGAATTCGAACTTTATAACTCATTAATTTGGCCATGGCGATAATGGACGTGTGAACTGCTGCATTGTCATGAAACAAAACGTTCTTTTTTTCTAAATGTGGCCGTTTCTCGATTGTTCTATTTTATCGCTAAACATTGTGACACGTTGGCATAATATTCACCATTGATTACTTTTCCTTTTTGGAGATGATCAAAAAAATTGTTTGGCATGCGTCCCAGAAAATTGGTGCCATGACCTTGCTGCAGATGGAACTGTCTTCGCTTTCTTTGGAGTCGATTCTCCCATTCTAATCCACTGTTTTGAGTGTTCCTTCATCTTGGGGGTGAAATTATGGACACAAATTCCATCCATTGTTAAGAAGTGACCCAAATACTCAGCTTTATTGCAACCAAACATTATCAAAGGATCAACTGAAACATCCTCATAACACTGTTTTTTTTTCTATTGTGAGCAAACGCGGCACCCACCTTGCATACAACTTTCTCATATCCAAATTTTCAGTCAGTATGCGATGTACAGACCTTTCTGAAATGCCTGCAATGTCTATTAGCTCGCGCACTTTCAGTCGACTATAGTAATTTTGAGGATTTTCTTTACCATTGGACTGGTAACCTCATATGGTCGACCACTGCAATGTTCGTCTTGGAAGCTCGTATGGCTGCGCTTCAACTCTGCCACCTAATATTTCACTGTTGTAAACGAATGAGCAGACTCCCCCAAAGTAGCTGGACTAAGCTCAGCTCAGCTGGTCTAGGACCTTTCAAATGAAATTATTGTATCACGTAATGATAAACAGTTTTGCCCATGTTTACAAATTCGCTGAGAGCACTCACTAAAGATGGCTGCCAAACACATATTAAATAATGTAAAATTGTCAAATTTCAAACTTAGGTTTTGTAAGGTTAATACTTTCTACTTTCTCTACACGTACTATGTACATAGTGTATAAGGAAGTTATTGCACTCCACCCAAAAATTCCATACCGAGATTTCACCGGAAATATATATTTTAGAGTCTCCTGTATAAAAAAAAAGTATTTTCAGAAAAAGGTCCGTGTGTGTGTCCGTGTGTCTATAGACACGATAACTCAAAAACGAAAAGTCGGTGAAATACCAAAATTGGCATTTAAGTTTAGTATCTTCCAGGGAAGCGACACGAAGATTTTGAGAAATATGCCCCCACACCAAACTACCCTTTATATGGAACGTTTTCGATAATTTTGATTTTCTCAAAAATGGCTCTAACAATTTTGATTTAAATGTCGTTTATTAAAGATATTTAAGTGACAAATAAAATGTCTTGAATTTTCTGGGAATAGCCACTGAATACTCCTTTATTCTGGATTAATTTTACGGAATTTTTCATAATGGCTAAATCGTTAGAGATGGACAAAACCTTACAACGCAAAAAATGTAGAGCACGTTAAAGCACACACCTTATGTTATATATATATATATATATATATATATATATATATATATATTTGTGGAGCTGATCGTTTTTGAGATATATCTTGTTTTTGGTTTCACCTTTAAAAACAAACTTTTCTCATACAGGAATTTGTCAACTCCTGTCCATACAAACAAAGGAGCTTCAATCACATAGCAACCAGCTTTTGACTGTCACTTTAACCTAAGGTTATCCCTTACTTTGCTTCTACTTACAAATAAGCAGGTATAAGACCATTCTGTTAATTTTGCTCGATTAGCATGAAGTAAATAGAAGCATAAGCTTTTTAACAATAATTTGTTGCAGAGATGTAAAGAAGGCATGTGAATGGAACACGTCAGATTTTTACCATAGTTGCTGTTTGAAACTATAACCGCTATCTATACGTCAGGTCAGGTACTTCTGGGACAGACTAAGTATCTCAATGCCTCTCAGAGGAAATCCAAATGCGATTTTACCACATACAGGCTGATAGGTGAATAAATGCAAATAATTTGACATTTAGTGGAGAACAATGCGTATAATACAAAGTCTATCTATCATTAGTGTCACTCCTGCTTCTGGCTCTTCGATGTTCTCCCCCCCCCCCCGCCTGTGGATGCTCTCATGGTGGCATATAGGAGTATACAATGACCTCAGGATCGTTGCCGATTCCCTCAGGCCGTATTCTTCCTATTCTACTATACGTAGTAGAAAGTAAAAGTAAAACTCCTTCTAAGCTGTGAGAATAGAAAACTCAAGCAAAACTATTATAATTAAGCCATTACCTACTTTAACACCACCAATCACACTGATGGTAGCCACTTACTTCACAGTTACAACAGAAGCAAAATCAAACATGCCAGAGTGACGTAATATGCAACTTTGCTTGCAAAGTTTTAGAAATATGAAAACCCTCTTTTGTTCGGAATAATTAGATGTTTAATGTATTACTAAACTTCCAGCAGAATTTATTTAATTACCTGCAACTTGCCTGTAACTTATGTGTAACTTAAAAATAATTTATTTACAAACTTCAATTTAAAATGTAAAAATATGATGTGTTCGATTCGTTGACTTTCTCTACAGCGCTGTAACAAAGTATTGTTAAAAAGCATATTCGTCTATCTTTTTTATAGTAATTCAGGTAAACACAGCAGAAATTACCTTAATTACTTGCTTCAATGTAAGCAGAAGAAAAAAATCTGATGTGTACCATTCACATGACTTTCTCTATATCCCTGCAACAAGTTATTCTTAAAAAGCGTATTCTTCTATTTACTTCACGCTTATCAGAAAAATTTAGCAGCAATAGTCTTATTACTTGTTTCCTTGTAAGTAGGTGCGAAATAAGGGACTACCATAGGTGAAAGTGATAGTCAAAAGCTGGTTGCTCTGTGACAGAAGTTCCTTTGTTTGTATGGACATGAGTACTCAAAGTCCTGTATGAGAAAAGTATGTTTTTTTATAGCTGAAACCAAAAACAAGGAATATCTCAAAAACAATCCAATCCACGAACAAAATGTATGTAACATAAATTATGTGGTTTAACGTGCTCTATATTTGTTTGGTAAGTTTTTGTCCATCTCTTACGGTTTAGCAGTTATACAAAATTCCGTAAAATTGACCTGGAATAAAGTGGTCTTCAGAGGCTTTTCCCAGAAAACTCAAAATATACATTTTATTTGTCAGGTAAATATCTTTAATATAGGATACTTTAATCAAAATCGTTTGAGCCATTTTTTAGAAAAGCCAAATTTCGAAAAAAGTTCCATGTAAAGGTAGTTGGGGGTGGGGGGATTTTTTCTCAAAATATTCGTGTCGCATCCCTGGAAGATACTAAACTTAAATACCAAATTTGGTATTTTACTGACTTTTCGTTTTTGAGTTATCACGTTCAAAGACACACAGACACACGGACCTTTTTCTGAAAATACCTTCTTTTGGACACAGGGGACTCTAAAACATATACGAGTATTTCCGGTGAAATCTCGGTATCGAATATTTTGGTGGAGTACAATACTTTCTCTATACACTATGTACAGAGTGCGTATAGAGAAAGTAGTAAGGGAATACACTAAGCTAAAACGTAGTCAAATGCTTTATAAGGTGGTTGCCATGTGGTTGAAATCCGTTTCTATGCAGAGCCACGAGTTTTTAACTTTCCGGGTGAGAAAATATAAGTGTTCTATATTTGAAACAAATAACAAGGCATATCTCAGAAATGGTCAATTCCGCGAAAAAAAACTATATGACACGAATTGTGTATTTTAACGTGATCTACATTTTTTGTGTAGTAAGCTTTTGTCCATCTCTTTCAGTTAACTAGTTAAGCAAAATTCGGCAAAATTCATTTAGAAATAAGAGGTCTTTAGAGGCTATTCCCAGAGAATTCAAGATATTCTCTTTCATAATTATACTTCAGTTATTTAATTCTTATTTATAACTTATAACATTCAAAGACATGTCATAGTATTTTTGTATAAAAAACACATATACGGGCCTCACACAGATATGTCGCCACTGGGCCAATTAGACGATAGCATCGTATAGGTTAACTCTAGACTAGCTTATGTCCATAGTTGCAGGTCAATATTTTGTTTAACGTATAAAAATCCACTTAGCCTTTAAAATACCTAGTTCAGCTATTAGCCAAGTCTAAAACTAAATTTCCATAACAGATGGTAAATACTACAACTTCTATCTCATTTACCATGCCAACTTCATATACCCAAGCTCACGGGTTCAAACCCGGTGGAGGGCGATGGATATTTTCGGGTGTAAAAATCCTTAGCATGGCTTCCTTTTTAAGGGAAGTAAAGCCGTTGGTCCCGTGTCGTAGATTTACGGCACGTAAAAGAACCTTAAGCCTGACAGAGAGGTCTCTGAGCAAAATTAAGCGGTCTTTCACGCCCAATTTAGAATGGGACGCTGAGAACCACAGCAGTTAAAGAGCGTCCATAAATAACATTCCATTTATTACTTTCTCTACACGCACTATGTGCATAGTGTATAGAGAAGGTATTGCACTCCACCAAAAAATTCCATACCGAGATTTCACCGGAAATATATGTTTTAGGGTGCCCTTTATCTAAAAAAAACATTTTCGGAAAAAGGTCCGTGTGTGTGTGCCGTGTGTCCGTGTGTCTATAAACACGATAACTCAAAAACGAAAAGTAGGTAAAATACCAAACTTGGTATTTAAGTTTAGTATCTTCCAGGGATGCGACACGAAGATTTTGAGAAAAAATCCCCCCACCCCAAACTACCCTTTACATGGAACTGTTTTCGAAAATTTTGATATTCTTAAAAATGGATCTAACGATTTTGATTAAAATATTGTAAAGTAAAGATATTTACCTGACAAATAAAGTGTATATCTTGAATTTTCTGGAAATAGCCTCTTAAGACTACTTTATTCTGGATCAATTTTACGGAATTTTGCATAACTGTTAAATGTAAGAGATGGTCAAAAACTTACCACATAAAAATGCGGATCACTTTAAAACACACAATTTATGTTATTTGCATTTTTACGAGGAGTTGATCGTTTTTAAGATATTTTTACTTTCTCTATAGGCACTATGTACATAGTGTATAGAGAATGTACTGCACTCCACCAAAAAATTCAATACCGAGATTTCACCGGAAATATATGTTTTAGGGTCCCCTTTATCTAAAAAAAAGCGTTTTCGGCAAAAGGTCCGTGTGTGTGTGTCGTGTGTCCGTGTGTCTATGAACACGATAACTCAAAAACGAAAAGTAGGTAAAATACCAAACTTGGTATTTAAGTTTAGTATCTTGCAGGGATGCGACACAAAGATTTTGAGAAAAAATCCCCCCACCCCCAACTACCTTTACATTGAACTTTTTTCGAAAATTTTCATTTTCTGAAAAATGGCTCTAACGATTTTGATTAAAATATCGCATATTAAAGATATTTACCTGACAAATAAAATGTATATCTTGAATTTTCTGGGAATAACCTCTGAAGAGTAGTTTATTCTGGATGAATTTTACTAAATTTTGAAAAACTGCTAAACCGTAAGAGATGAACGAAAACTTACTACACAAAAAATATAGAGCACGTTAAACACACAAGTTATGTTATATACATTTTTTTCGTAGAGTTCGTCATTTTTGTCGCATTCCTTATTTTCGATTTCTGCTATGAAAAACTTATACATTTCTCATACAGGAATTTGTCAACTGCTGTCCATACAAACAAAGGAACTTCAGTGACATAGCAACCAGCTTTTGATTATCACTTTAACCTATGATACTCCCTTATTTCACCTCTACTTACAAGGAAGCAATAATATGGCTGTTTCTGTTAATGTTTTACTGATTAGCAAGAAATTAATAGAAGTATAAGCTTTTTAAGAATAATTTGTTGCAGGGATATAGAGAAAGTCATGTGAATGGTACACATCAGATTTTTTGTTTTTAGTTTCAGCTTTGAAAATCATACAGGAGTTTGTCAATTCCTATTCATACAAACAAAGGAATTTCAGTCACATAGCAACCAGCTCACTTTAACCTATGGTGCTCACTTATTTCGCTTCTAGTTACAAGGAAACAAGTATTAAGACTGTTTCGGCTATTTTTTTTTTCTCAATTAGCATGAAGTAAATAGAGACATAAGCTTTTTAACAACAATTTGTTGCTGGGATGTAGAGAAAGTCATGTGAATGAAACACATCAGATTTTTTTTTTATTTTCCGTCTCATGGTTCATGGAACTATCTAATTCATCCATCCATCCATCCGTCCGTCCGTCCGTCCGTCCATCCATCCATCCATCCATCCATCCATCCATCCATCCATCATCTGTCTTCTTCTCCGTTTCCCTATCTAGTCTTGCCCTGTCTTGTCTTGCATTGTCTTTTCTTGAAAAATATAAAAAAGCAATATTTTTAGTTGTCACATTATACAGAAAAGCCGAAATAATATTCTGGTTTGCTTTATGTAAGGCACGATTTTTTTGCCAGTTCACTATAAAATAATTAGTTATCAGAACTTCTCAATTGTGTAGTATATTTAAAATTCATCACTCCGCACACTGAAAAATATACTTGTTCTAATGCCACTATACAGTGCAGCTTTTAAAAATGAATTCGCATTTTATAGGTGTTTCAAGTATATGAATTTCCCGCTTTGTTTGTATTTTTTTAGGAAAAAAAATATGCTTCCTGCAAAGTTAGGATGAAGTAAGAGTTTTACTACAGACTGCATATAATCCTTCGATTTCAGCTTGTTCCGCTCCACGCAACGTTATCTAAGTGGAAAGCGATTTAAAACCCCTGAAAAAGTCAAGAGGGCGTGCAAGGATCTCTTCGGCTTTATCGAAGAAGGGAAAACGGCTATAGAAAATAATGGCGTTCGCTTTGAAGCGTAAAATGACTTCATATGTTATTTTGTCTTTTTTTTTCCCCTTTCTCCTTATTCATACACATTTCTGTACAGCTTTTAGCACGTATTCACATGGAGTGCTACATATACCTTGGTTTAATAATAAATAATTGTGTTCCACTCACACGAATTTCTCTATAATATCTACAACAAATTATTATTAAAAAGAATGTTCTTCTATCTCATACTAATCGAGATAAACATTAGCAGAAATGGCCTTATTACTTGTAAGTAGAAAGGAAACAAGAGAGCATGCTTGGCTAAAGCCATAGTCAAATCTTTTAAAAAGGGTTACTATGTGTTTGAAATCAGTTCTTTAGGTATATGGCCAGGAGTTGACAAGGTCCCTCCCTGATGCGAAAATTTTAAATTTTTTCAAACTGAAACCAATAACAAGGAATACCTCGGAAATGGTTATGATATGAAGGTACGTTTTAACGAGATCTACATTTCTGTATAGTAAACTTTTGTCTATCTCTTACGGTCTAACAGTTATGCAAAATTCATTGAGAATTAAGAGGTCTTCAGAGACTATTCCTTTTTATTTTCCTTGTAAATATCTTTAATATACGCTATTTTAATCAAAATTATTAAGAACTATTTTCAAAAGTTTTCCATAGTTTGGTTTGACGGGACATTTTTCAAAATCTTCGTGTCGTATCCTTGAATAATACTAAACATAAATTCCAGGTATGGTACTTGACCGATTTTTCATTTTTGAGTTATCATGTTCAGAGAAATACGTACACACACGCGGACCTTTTTGTAAAACTAACTTTTATTTGTTGGATAGGTATAGTCAAACTGTAAAATTCAGTGGCATAGCCGGGATTTGAACCACGTATCTTCCAAACTCTAACCGCTTGCTCTGCCACTGAGCTACCATGGCAACATGCCGGCATAGCACTGAATTTCTCAACTGACTTGCCTGTTTCCCAGTAATCCACAAGGTGTTCTCAAATTATATTTAAGATGACAACCCCAATGGAAACCTACAGTGTTCTTAGTCCTTGAGTCCCAGGCTTCATAGTATAGCCAACTATTATGGTCAATTGGTATTGGATTAATTGCTTTTTTCACACAAGCCGTGTGTAGGACGGGAGCTGGATAGGTAGTGTCAGACTGAAAAATTTAATGCCATAGCCGGGATTTGAACCATGGATCTCCTGAACTCTACATCCGTGGTTCAAATCCCGGCTATGGCATTGAATTTTTGAATCTGACTCTATCTATCTAACTCCTGTCCTACACGTGACTTGTGTGAAAAAACAATTAACCCAATATTTTTTATTTGGATGCAGGTGACCGTAAATATTTTTACAGTGAAATTTCCATATCAAGTTTTTGGTGGAATGTGATAGCTTCTCCACGTATGTACTATGTACTGAGTATAGGAAGTAAAAACTGAAGTTTCATTCTAGAGGATGAAATTATTTAGCACCTAAAAATGTTAGCAATGAGTATTTGAACATTTTAATATTTAGTTCGCAGAGTGCAGTCCTGGCAAGAGAAAGAAGTAAAGTGTCAAAGTTTTGTGGTTGAATATCACTTCCACGTGCGCTGGGGAAAAGAGCTCTTCACGTTTTAAGACGAAACCGCCGTGGGGACTTCGCCGATATTGCGGGAAGCGCAGTGCTGCCAAAATAACGTAACAAAACATTCCCCTAGATTAGGATAAGGGATCTCCTTTGTGAAAGGTATCTCGGGTTGAGCTTCTTGGTTTCTAGCCTACTTTTCAGTGTCAAATAATTCTCAGGACCCTGAACAACGGTTTCTGAAATATTGCGATGCAATATACATTTTAAAAAGCGTTAAAATTATAAAAACATAATATATTACGCAAAGAAAAATAAGAAAAAATTGTTGTAGCCAGGTAAAACATCTGTATATTCACCTGATTTTTTCTATTTATTCTGCAACAAACTATTCTTAACAAAATTAAATATTAGCATGCATGTCTTTATTACATATTTTCTTATGTGCTCAAGTGGAATAAGGTAGTACACCAGGCAAAAGCGATAGTTCGTCAATTCATAGCTGGCCGCTATATGTTGGCTTTGAAATTCCATTCTATTTGTATGATTAGGTTTGTGAAAATGAATGACGAATTATCATTTCAGAAAAGATAAGTAGTGGGAAATTTAAATAAAAAACAAGGAATATTTCTGAAATGCTTACCACCACAAAAATGAATTTACTTTACGTTTCGTGTTTTAACATAATCTGTATTTTGTGCACTAATATGTTTCTATCTGTTATGGTTTACCAGTTATGTAAAATTATGAAAATGGAATGAACAGGGCCTCAGAGGCTATTCGCAGAAAATTCATTATATATAATGTGATGAAATACACGAACAAATTGAATTTTTACAGGAAACACTTTTAGGGATTCAGGGACCTCAAAACATGTATGCTCGTCAAATTTTGATGAAACATTTTGTGAGGATATAAAACCCTCAATACCTAATATGTGCATGTTACGTGGTAGACAAAGTAAACATGTGGTATAAGTATAAGCAGGTAATGTTTTAAAAAATTCTATGTAATATTAACTAGGTAACCGAGACGAGAATAAATGTCTTAGAATGGAGAAAATACCAATATGTACTGAAACTGATGTGATATGCAGTACGAGATCAGCAAAATTTTATATCTTCGGATTAAGGTTTTCAATTTACATGAGATACGATGTCGAACACAAAACCTCAACTCCAAAATGCCCTCTACACTCAATCCATTTCTTTCAGACGAGCTTCAATATAGCGTTTTTATGTATATCATGTTTTTGAGTAAGTATTATCAAAGACGAGGACTGATTTATTTATGGTACTGAATGAGTCTTAATTGATTCATTTCTATAATCATTGATTAGTTTGGTATTTAATTTCAGTACCAACCCTCCGAGGATGTGACAAGGAGCTTTTCCCCTCTCAAATACCGTTTATATGGACAATTTTCGAATATTTTGATTTTATGAAAAATAGTTCTAACGATTTTTATTAAAATGCTAGTTATTAAGATATTTTATGACAAACTAAATGTATATCGTGAGATTTCTGGGAGTAGCCTCTGAAGACCTCTTCAATTTGGATGACTTTTTATATCTGATAAACTGTAAGAGAGCACAAAAAATATATATCTCATTAAAACATACCATTTATGTTACATATCTTTGTTTGTAAAATTAGCGGTTTGCGAGATATTCTTTGCTATTTATTTACATTTTAAACTACTTAAAGGTTTCTCAAAGAGGAAGTCGTCTTTCGTTTAATCTCCCTTTTGTTCTACCCTTGGCAAGAAAAGAAAACTGAATTTCAATTGTTTCTCATACCAATCTCCTGAACGCCTGCGGTGCCATAAGTAGTTAAAGCGGGCGTTAAACACTACCAAAAAAAAAAAAGTCTCCTTTCCAAAGATTTGACTATCGTTTCAGTCTAGTGTATTCTCTTATTTCCCTTGTACTTATGCAGAAGACAGAAATAAGAGCAGTTTTGCCAATGTCTATCTGATTAGCATGATGTAGATAAAGGTATAATCTATTGCAAGAAAAATTTGTTTGTGGAAAGCCTAGAAAAATCATGTGAATGGAACACGTCAAATTATTTTCATGTGTTCTTCCTGTGATCTATTTGAGATTTTTAACGCATATACGCGATTCTAAGTGCATTATATTTTAAAACTTCCTGCATATATAGGCTCTCTTGAGCTTAGCCTCTATGATCGCTCTGTGCTGTTTGATTTAATGCTATTGTAACTGCTCTAATTTTCTTTATGGATTTTACATAACTTTTGTTTTAATAATTGCTCATGGTATATGTTCTTCAGGTTTATTTTGTTCTATTTGAATATATTGAAGGATATTTTACTATTGCACATTTACTATTTGATTTCCAACTGAAACGAATATGTCCGTTTTTTCATTAGTGGTCACGTTATCAAAGACAAAACACGTTACTTAGAACACTTTCGGCTTGTTGCAATTCATAAAAGAAAGTGTTCCGCTACTTTAACAGATTTGACTCGCATTCAGAGGTTCAGAAATGGAATCTCGGATAAGGTGGTTTATTTGAATGTTTCTTTGGAGTTTTCTCTTCATTTATGAAGACAACATTTCGGATAATTCTGAGCTCTATGGTCCTCAACTCATTTGTACATTATTTCAACCATTTAGTTAATTCTCCGCTGGAAGGGAAGATCTCGATATTTGTAACATATTTTGAATCATACGTTTTTGTTTCTGATCATTTCCAATTTAGTGATTTCGAAAACAAGAGACAGAAAAATTCACAGCGCTGCAGGTTGCGTGGGTGTCATTTGCACTAGGTCAGTGCATAAATAAACACGCCTCACTGTTGGTATCACACCAGCGTAGGCCAATCAGAATGCCCCACCTTGCATTGTGATTGCAAGCGACCGACGTGTTTACATCCAGAAGCCGCTTCAGAAACCTAACCAAACTCAACGCAACATTGTAAAGCTACTTCACTTGTGAAAAAGCTGCTCAGATTATACCTGTAATTCTTTTAAGTGATTAATTATTTCGAAACTCTGTGTGATATCCCATAATTCCTACTGAAACTAATGACAGAAATACGTTACTCTACGTATCTTAAAAGTAACAAACCATTATCTTCGTACACTCTTGTGAAATTACGCATCCAGTTTGAAGCAAAAACCTTTTTTTTTTTTTAAATCGGCTAATTAAAGGACAAAATGCTATTATATTTTTTGTTTGTAATGCTGCTATGAACGATATATTAGAATGAATGTAATAAGTTAACTCTTTAAAGCACGCTAAACTTAAAAATTCTGAATGTGTAACAAAATAAGTAAATAAGTAAACAAAAGAACATTTATTATTAATATTGCGTTGATTACCTTAAATTTGTTAATTTTAAAAAGAGGTTTTCTATAATTTCATCTACCAAAATTCAACAATTTATACAATAGCATTTCAATAAACCACCAATATATAACAAATTTTCTATTTGCTACAAAGCTCCAACTTTTGCCCTACACATGGCTTGTGTAAAAAAACTAAATTAATACTATTTAACCATAAAACTTGGCTAAACTATGAAGCACGGTACTTAAAGTATTTATGCCATTGTAAGTCGCCATTGGGATAATATACTTTCTCAAAATGATTTCAGATCAACTTTGGCTTATCGGGAAACATGGGACTTAGTTGAGGCATTTAATGGCATGCCGGTATGTAGACGCGATAGCTGAATGGTAAAGCAACTGGCTAGAGACCGGGTGATCCGTGGTTCAAATTCAAATGCCATTGGATTTTTCAGTCTGACACTACCTATCCAAAGAAATTCTTCTTTTATGTACATCGTAGTCGAGATAAACATTATCAGAACTGTTTGTATTAGTTTCTTCTAAGAATGAGAGAAATAAGGAACTATACTAGTCAAATCTTTTGAAATATGTGAAATATTATAAGTTCGGTTTGTTTTGCACAGCTAGGAGTAAAACAAAAGAGAGATGAAACAAAAATATAACCTTCCGTTTGAGAAAGGTTAAGTACTTAAAACTGAAACCAATATCACGGAATACTTTGGAAACAGTTATATCTACAAAAATGATCTGCATAAATTGTATTTCAACCAGAGCTACATATTTTTTGAGTGGTAAGTTTTTGTCTGGCTCTTACGATTTACGAGTTATTCAAAATTCATCCAGAATGAAGAGGTCTTAAATTCAAGACATACATTTTATTTGTCATGTAAACATCTTTAATGTACGGAACTTTATCAAATTTAAAATCATCTTTGAAGAAAACAAAATTTTAAAAATGTTTTCCATGTAAAGTGTAGTTTGGGAGGGAGGGGGAGTCCTTGAAATTCTTAGTAACGCCTCCTTGGAAGATACTAAACTTAAATACCAAATTTGTATTCAACGGCCTGTTTGCTTTCGAGTTAAGCTGACACTCACAGACATGCAGATATACAGACAGACTGAAGTTTTTCTAAAAATACTTTTTTGTTTTTGTTTTTGTTTATTCAGGGGAGCTCAAGAATATGTGTCCAGTGAAATCTCGGTGTAAGATTTTTGAGCGGAATAGAATACTTTCTCTGTACACTATGTAAATATTATTTGTAGAAATGGTATGAAAGCTACAACAATTAATATTATAATATACAATTCTGTCGATACAATACATCGTACTGTTTTGGTAATGCTTGTTATTATTTGTAATATTTGCAGCCTTGTTTTTCCAGGTAATATGCAGCTAATAATTTGTAGGTCATACAAAATATAAGGTGATTTACTATCATCAATGGTCAACGAGAGAAATGTCTTTTTTGTTATTATTCATATACCTCGCATTCAATGTATAATACCCACCTATTCGCGAACAAAACTCGATTCTAAGATTCAGCCTACTGTAATTAACGTCCATCATTGCCACCAGGGCTCACAGAGACAATGGATGAATGGTTGAAGAGAACCAACGGACATGAAAGGCTTCGAATTTCTAGTTTGTATACGATTGCACTGATTCGTTAGACAATCCTTAACTTGTTGAAATGTATAAGGTGGCCGTGCTGACATTTTGAAGTTTTACCCATATGGTGAGTGAAATAAATAAATGAATATAATTATTATAGAGTATCCATTATGTATTGAACATGCTGCTTTTTATAACGAAAGCCATAGTTTCAGCAGGAATGTGCCTTTCGAACTCGCCGGTCACTAAAGGGTACAGTTACTATTTAGAGACATGAAGAAGCTAGATTTTTAATTTCTCTAGCACGTGTGTACATACAATGTACATAGTAATTAGAGAAGGTACTACATTTCATCGTAAAATAAGATGCCGAGATTTCACAGGAAATATATGTCCAAACAAAAATATTTTTAATAAGCTGTGTGTGTATCTGGACAGCAAAGCTTAAAAACACGAAAAGACCGTTAAATACCAAACTTGGTATTTATGTTTATTATCTTTCAAGGATGCGTCAGGAAGATTTTCAAGAAAATCCCCCGCCGCTAACTTTCCTTTACATGGACAAATTTTTGAAAATTGTATCTTTCTTAAAAATGGCTCTAGCGATATTTAGGTCATAAATACACATCTTGAATTTTCTGGAAATAGCCTCTAAAGACCTCTTTATTCTGGATGAATTTTGCTAAATTTTGTATAACTGTTAAACCGCAAGACATAACTGTTAAACTGCACTAAAAATGTAGATCTCCTTAAAATATATAATTTGTATCATTTTCTTGTACTTTTGATCGTTTTCGAGATACTACTTGTAATGGGTTTCAATTTTAAACTACCTAAATTTTCTCAAAGCGAATCGAAGTTCTATTGTTTCACATAGCGTTCAACTTTTAAAGGATTTGACTCGGTTAAGCCTAATATATTCCCTTATTTACCTTCTGCTTACAAGAAAGCAAGTAATCAGATCAACTATCTCAATTATTATGATGTAGATAAAACAGTTATATTTACAATAATAATTTGTATATAGAATTGCTAGAGAATGATATGTGAAATGAAACACATATTTCTTTTTAGAAACGCCTCAAAGGATTACAAAAAGTTCTTAATTGAATTTCATCTATTGTTGCTACAATCTCGCTTATAGATTATTTTTAAAGTGTTTACTATTCCGTGTACATTTGTATTCGCCACTAAAATTGACCATTAACACACTGATATTCTCTGCAAAAATAAATAAATAAAATAAAATGAAAACTATACAATTAGAGAAATAATGCGTATATGTCTCTGATATATACTGTTTGTATCGGTTTGAAGCACATTAAATCTTAAACCAGGATATGTAAAAGCAATGCACTTGGTTCACTGTAGCATAATATAGTACACTCCCCTTATCAGTTGCGTTACACGCTTACCGGATTGAGTAATTTGATTGGTAAATGGGGAGGGCAACGAAAGCATTTTACATCAGTTGCAGATAGACACTAACTGTCAGACTCCTATTGGTTTACTATCAAAAGTCCAGCTCTTAAACCCTAATGAACAAAGATCCATTCCCGGTTAAGGAGTGAATGAAAGGAAGGTGCAACCTAACAATACGAGTAGAATGGTTGCATGAAGTATCCTTGTAAATATTTTCCTCTTTATTACATATGCCATTTTAAAATCAAAGGACGGTCGGGCAACAAAAAAGTTATAGCTCTTACTGAGCAAGAGTATTGAGTAGCGGGGCTACAAGAAGTGTTCAAATAGCATCAGATTGGTGGAACAAATATTACAAACAAAATAAAAATTCATGGGAGCGAATTGAGTTATGGTCAAATGAACCACATAAAATATCGAATTGTTTTATATCGTCGCATGTTACGAGACGTATTCCAAAACTAAGGTCCGGTGAACAATATGTCACAGATGATAGATTTGAATGCCATTTTAGGCCTGCAGCGCTGTCTACCAACTTCTGAGGAACATACAGCAGTGTCGATGTACCGCAGTAGGAGCTTGCCATCGATGAGAGCAGATCGAAATGGCCGCGACAATCGTAGCTCCCGCTAGTTGTGAAGTGCGCGATATGATTAGATTTTGCTAGAAAAAGGATCGTCAGCTGCGGACAAGCATCGTGAGTTGTATCTAGTGTATGAACCGGACATAACGAGTGACAGACAATTTCGACACTGGTGTCGAACATTTCGAAATGGCCGCACAAAGGTGCACGATGAACAGAGGAGTGACATGCCCAGTTTTCGGACAAACTACATCGTTGATCAAGGGAATCAAAAACTTCGAAGTGATCGGCGTTTGACGATTAGTGGTCTGGATATGGAATTCCCAAATATTGCTTGAACTATATTGTACATGATTGTCACTGAAGAGCTTGGATATCGGAAACTTTGTGCGAGGTGGGTGCCAAACTGCTCATCGGTCAGCACAAAGAGCAAAGAATGCATAGTGCACGACAAGTTTTTGGAGCGCTATAGATACGGGTGAAGATGGTTTGTTTTCTCATATTGTTACGGGAGACGAGACGTGAGTAACGTATAGTAACGCAGGATCAAAACAACAGTAGATGCAGTTGGGCCATTTCGATTAACCCAAACTAAAAGAAGTGTAAGCAACATTATGGCTACCAAGTTTTGGGACGTAAAGGGCGTCCTGTTGATCGATTTCATGGACCGTGGGACAACCATTACAGCTGACGTGCACTGTGCAATGCTCACCAAACAAAGACGTGCAATCCAAAATCAACGCCGCAAAAAATGTCGTCTGGCATCATCCTCCTGCACGACAACGCACGCCCGCATATCGCCGCCCAAACCGAAGAGAAGATTCAAGAGTTTCGTTGGGAACTCCTTGATCATCCTGCGTACAGTACCGATCTTGCACCACACGACTATTTCCTCTTCCTGCATTTGAAACGGTGGCTTGGTGGGCAACGATTTCAAACCGAAGATCAACTCAAGACGAGCGTTACTAACTGGCTCAGGTCTCAGGTAGCAGATTTCTATGCCGAGGGGTTAAAGAATCTGGTGCAGCGTTACAGAAAATACATAGATGTGAACGGCGATTATGTGGAAAAGTGAATAAGATATGTAGTCATATATTATTGTCAATAAAACCTTGTGTCATGAGCAATGTTTTTATTATGACCAAACGAATCTTAGTTTTGGAATATGCCTCGTACTTAACCATAAATAATTGGAAAATGACATACTATTTTTCTAGCAAAACTTCTTACAATTATTGAAGGAGAATTATATTAAAAATGAGTGTATAGTCAGAATTTGAACCATGCCGCTGCTTTCCCATCGGAATCAATGCTGGCCCTCACGAAAGTTTCCATACGACTAGAATTTTTTTTACTAGGCAAAATACAAAGAGTTTTCATCTGCCCTTTAGATAACATACCGCAATGCCGATTTACATACATTTATATTCTATAACTATCTTTCCAGCCTACAGAAGAGTAATTAATAATTCTGAATTGATTATGTTTGAAGGCACATCTAAAACTCTCTGTTGCACATCCTAGGCTCTGGTGCACATCCATAATCACTAAAAAGCATATGTCAGCTTGCCTACTAGAAGCTGCTGGAGGAATTAATGTACACTGAGTCAAAAAAAAAATAGAGGAAGGTCAGTGTGTGCTTGTGTGTGTCTGTTGCTCAAATACCAAAAGAATGTTAAATCCAAACTATGTATTTAAGTTTGGTACCTTCCAAGAATGGAACATGAAGATTTTCAAGAAAGCCTCCCCACTCCAACCTACACTTTATATGAAAAATTCTTTGAAAAGGTTTTCTTCTCAAGGATGGCTCTAACGCTTTTGATTAAAATACTATATTTAAAAGCTATTTATATAAAAAGTAGAATGTATATCTTAAATTTTCTGGGAATAGCTTCTGAAGACCTGTTCATTCCGGATGAATGTTGCTTAATTTCACATAGCTGGTAATCATAAGAGATTTTAATCAAAATCTTTAGAGCCATTTTTGAAAAAAAACAAAATTTTCGAATTTTTTCCTATGTAAAGGGTAAGGGGGGAGGGAGATTTTCTTGAAAAATATTCGTTTCGTATCCTTGGAAGTTACTAAGCTTAAATGTCAAGTTTGGTATTTAACGGGCTTTTCCTTTTTAAACTATGCTGCCCACAAACACACAGACACACATGGACATTTTTCTAAAAGTGTTTTTTTTAATTCAGATTGTACCAAAACATGTATTTCCGGTGAAATCTCGGTATTGCATTTTTGAGTGGGTACAATAAACACCTGCTCTATGCACCATGTACATAGTATGTGTAGAGAAAGTAAAATCATGTAAACGGTGTCCCAAATACTCCAACATAGCGTGATGAAACTTGAACGATGAATGAAAGAAGCTCTAGCCTCTTCTGAACCTGTCGAATTTTGCATAGAGTTTCAAAATTAAGGACTCGTTGCCAGATTTAATCATTTTAGCGAAAATACCTAGGAATGCATGGTGTCTTAGTGGTTTCATAAAAACGAGGAAATCATTAACTCTTCTTATATTTGTTTATTTACATATTAAATCAGTCATACATTCTTAATGGTTGATTCATCTTAATTTACTCACCCCCCAATCTAACATGAAGGGAAATACGATAGATGACAGCCAGACTAAATAGTGCTTAAAGGTTTGAAATTTAACTCCAACCATTTTTCCACCACAATTTCAGAAAATCGTATCATTTTTTTACAAAATAGTATAGAGAAGAAAATGTTATACATTTATTTTGCAAATATACAGTAAATGACACATATGTACTGAACGGCGTTCAAATCTGAGCTTATTCGAATTATGTTTTCGAAATGTTTATCCCATTAATGGTGATTTTAATGTTACCGCTTCTAAATTCTGCTAATATTTATCTCGATTGGCATGACACAGATAAAGGAAGAATATGTTTCAAGGAAAGTTAGTTTGTGGAACAGCTAGAGAAAGTATTGTTAGTGGAACACATCAGATTTTTACTTTTTTTGAATAAATACTGTGAGAAATTACATTTGTTTAGTATTTTACATTTGAAGTAGAAACCACCGGTGGGTAGGAGATACCAAATAATTAAGCATAAGAAAGGAACGTAAAATGAGGAACGTAACATTTAATACTATAATGAACATAAATGGCTGTATAATAAATGAAAGAAAGGAAAGATAAAATCACACAGAGGAGTCGCAATAAGAGAAAAATGCTAAACTATAAATTAAATACTAAATTGGTATACCAAGTAGCCCAACAGAACAATTTGTCGTGTTCAGACATCCGTTCTTGCTTAAAAGTGATTCCAAGCGACCACATGTCAGATTTATGGTGGCCAAAACGGCGCAGAGTTCTTCGGGTTCTACGGTTTTCCCCGTCATCGCATTCCACCGGTGCTCCATCTTCATTCCATGCATCAGCAATGTCATGGCCTGCGGTACCACAAGACTAAAAGTGGCGTTAAACATTACTTAAAAGAAAACAGTCCATACAAAACCACTTGAGAAAACAGAAACTGTGAGTGAAACAAAACGTATCTGTAGGAATTCAAGTTCAGACAGTCTTCTCGTCGGCATGCTACGACGACATTCATTTGGGAAAATGCGATGTCGGTAGGGAGCCTGTTAAGCTAAGTATGGGAAAGGGAAGCTGCAATGAGATTGCATTAAGCTGAATTGTTTAGAAATAATATTAATGTTTCTACGTGAATGTAGGAGATGAGTCTTGTGTTCAGGAGTCTAAGTGTACCATTGCATAAACATACTTGGCAGGGTATATTTGTCTCTGATCCAGGTATATCCTTAGGAGTGAGACACATACTACAAAGCATGCAGAAGCTAAAGGCATAAACATTGATAAATTTCCTATAATTCTGAAAATTCTTTACATTATGAAATACTTTTCCCGCACGCATAAACAAAAAAAAAATTAAATAAAGCATGAGTTAATAAATGAAAAAGAAAGCTAAATCAGTAAATCCTATAGATAAAGTTCTTATTATTATTAAAAGTAATTGTCTTAAAGCCAAAAATTATAATTAAACCTAATTGTCTTAGGTTTAATAATGAGATTTGACTTTTTTATTTTCTCCACACGCACTATGTATGAAGGTATTGCACTCCACCAAAAAATTCGACACCGAGATTTCACCGGAAATATATGTTTTAGAGTCCCCTGTATCCAAAAAGGTATTTTCAAAAAAAGGTCCGCGTGTGTGTGTGTCCGAGTGTCTGTGTGACAGTGTGTCCGTGTGTCTGTGAATACGATAACTCAAAAACGAAAAGTCGGTGAAATACAAACCTTGGTTTTTAAGTTTAGTATCTTCCAGGAATGCAACCCGAATATTTTGAGAAAAATCCCCCCACCCCAAACTACCCTTTACATGGAACTTTTTTCGAAAACTTTTATTTTGGAAAAAATGGCTCTAACGGTTTTGATTAAAATGTCGTATATTAAAGATATTTAGCTGACAAAAAAATTATATTTTGAATTTGTTGTTTATGTGTGGGAATAGTATTTCATAAGTAAAGAATTTTCAGGACATTCGTTTTATAGGAAATTTATAAATTGTTATGCCTTTAGCTTCTATATGCTTTATAGTATCATTTTTAAGGAATTTTCCTTAACCGGAGCTGGGAGAAAACGAAACATTTTTTCTATTTAAACCCCTTCAAAAATTAAAAGATCGTAATCATCCTACACTATGCTGAAGGTCTTACTATTTATGAGCTACACTATCACTGGCCAGCATCTATGCGGATTTAGTCCCTAAGTGGTACTCAAACTGATGTACATCAGGGTAAGTAAACTAATTTAAGTAAGATGGCATGATTATGTACATAGTTGTAATTGTAGCATAAGTACAATATTTGGTATGTTGTGTTCTAAAAATTAATAAAAACATGACGTGTTCCATTCACATGACCTTCTTTAGCTGTTACGCAAACAATGTAGCTACGTCACGGAAATCGAGATAAACATTAGCATAAATGGGCTTATTACTTGCTTCCTTGCAAGGGAATACATTAGACTAAAGCAATAGACAGATGTTTTAACCGCTTGTTTTCAGCGTAACTATACATATAGGGCTGTACTGTTGAATTAGTTTCATGTTATACTGACCTTCAATCGTAAACAACAAGTAATCAAGACTGTTTTATATTGTAAAAATCTGATGTGTTCCATTCACATGACTTTATATACATCTCTGCAACAAATTATTGTTAAAAAAGCTTATGCTTCTATTTACTTCATCAAATCGAGAAAAATTAGCACATTGCTTCCTTGTAAGTAGAAGCGAAAAAAGGGAGTACCATAGGTTAAAATGGTAGTCAAAAGCTGGTTGCTATGTGACTGAAGTTCCCTTGTGCGGACATGAGCTGACAAATTCCTATATGAGAAAAGTACATTTTTCAAGGCTGAAACCAAAAATAAGCAATATCTAAAAAACGATCAACTCCATGAAACAATGTATATAGCATAAATTGTGTTTTAATGTGCTCTACAAGTTTTGTGTGGTAAGATTTTGTCTAACTCTTGCAGTTTACCAGTTATACCCAATTCCGTAAAATGCATGCAGAATAAAGTAGTCTTCAGAAGCTATTCCCAGAAAATTCAAGATATACATATTGTTTGTCAGGTATATATCTGTAATATACGATATTTTCATCAAAATCGTTACAGCAATTTTTTAGAAAATAAAATTTTTCGAAAATTGTTCCAAATTAAAATTGGTATTTAACGGTCTTTTCGTTTTTGAGCTATGCTGCCCACAGAGAAACACACATACGCACACACACAACAAACACACAGACACACACACGGTGATTTTTCTAGAAATGCTTTTTTTGTATTCAAGATGTCTTAAAACGTGTATTTCCGGTGAAATCTCGGTATCGAATTTTTGGGTGCATTACAATACGTTCTCTATCCACTAAGTACATAGAGAAAGTAAAAATATATACAATTTTTGCCCTAAAATTTCAGTGATTTTTTTAAATCAATAAAAGAGAAAACCGACATAACTACAGCCTAATGTAACCCCATTAACTTTCAAGCATCACACTTATTATTTTACTTGGGCTCTCCCCGTCATTTATCACAATCACAGGGATTTTAACTTGCAACATTTGGCTTTTAATAGATGGCCAGACCATTTCCTATCACCTAATTTTGAAAACTGGTTTAGAGGATTCAAACTTTTAATTGGGCAGAAAAATATTAATAAAGGATCTACATTTATTTTCATTTCTATTTTCTCCATTATTTTATATAATAACTGTATAGGTTTATTTCCAAATATTTTAGTAGAACTCCAGTTTTAAACTTGAATTAAAGGAAAATATGTAGTATATTAGTGCAGGAAACTAAGGGTTAAAATTTCGGTTTTCTTTGCTTGTTAGGAGCAAGTAAAAGAGAGACAAAAAAAAAGATGACATCCCTTTTTAGAAAATATTGTGCAGTTTAAAACTGCAACCAATAACATGGAATATCTCAGGAACGGTTAACTACCAGGACATCAAAATATATATTCCATAAATTGTATGTTTCAGCAAGATCTACAAACTCTTATGGTTTGTATAAAGGTTATGTAGAAATAACTCAAAATGAGGTCTTCAAATGCTGTTCCAAGAAAATTGAAATAATACATCTCGTTCGTCATAAAAATATATTAGATATGTTATGGTGCATTAATTAAGATCTTTAGAACCATTTTTGAGAAAATTAACGTTTTCGAAAAATGTTTCATGTAAAGGGTGGTTGGGGTGGGGGATTATCCTGAAAATCTTCGTGTCGCATCCCTGAAAGATACTGAACTTAAATACCAAGTTAGGTTTTAACTGACTTTTCATTTTTGAGTTATGCTGTCCACAGACACACACACACTCTCTCTCTCTCCTTCTCTCTCTGTCACACACACATATACACACACGGTCATTTTTCTATTTTTTTTTTCATTTAATGGACCTAATATTATTCCGGTGAAATCTCGGTATCAATTTTTGTGTGGAATGCAATATTTTCTCTATTTACTGTGTGCTGGAGAATGTAAAAAATAATAAGAAAACAGCGGACAGTGAGGTTTCAGGTGATATTTTGCAGTATAGCAATTGTTACTTTCAAGACTTCAAATTCCACAATTATCAAATAAGTAATGTGACATTTCTACCTCTAATCTGTTTACGAATTATACATATCTGATCTAGACCTATGATAAAATATCCTTCAAGGTTTCATACTCTGATTTGTGCACTAGGTTTGATATACGTTAGCTTTATTTGGCTCACGTAACTCTTCCTTTCAAGAAAACATGCTGGTTGCTCTGCTTATGAGTAATCTTCTGCTTGAACTACCTCTTTGATTTGGAAAGCAACTACCAGTCACTGAAGATCTCTCAAAGTTAGAGAGTTACCTTGTGCAGTGATTTTTAATAAGCTGCTTTCATGCTAGAAATTCCCTTCGGTACGACTTGCCTAACCCTCAGAGTAATGTAAGCCATAAACACTTTGAAGACATTTTCATTCTTCAGCGGTTGCCTATAAATCTTCCATTCCAATCATAGAGATTTAAGCAAATGTTGATTTTGACCACATTGCTCTGCAAAAAAAATTGGAGTACGCAATCCATTTTAGCTAAAAAGTAACGTGAAATTGACAAGTGAATAATTATCACAATTGAATAGTGAAAATGGTAAACTTTTTCATATTACTTAAGGAGCAAATCTCAGTTAATCAACCACATTTCCTCACTTCTTTGGATTATTTAAGTTTCCATTGTCATACAACAACACATTCATTTTATTTTAGAAAATTATAGGTACACCTTCCTCCAGGAATATTGGAACGAGCTCAATTAAAGAATAAAAGGAATCTTTCAGTTTCGAGTCAAATGTCACTTCTAATAGCGGGCTATTGATCTGTACAAATGGAAATGGTATTTTATTTATGGACGCTCTTTAACTGCTGTGGTTCTCAGCGTTCCATTCTATACTGGGCGTGAAATACCGCTTAATTTTGCTCAGAGGCCTCTCTATCAGGCTTCAGGTTCTTTTACGTGTCGTAAATTTACGGCACGGGACCAACGGCTTTACATCCCTTCCGAAGGAAGCCATGCTAAGGATTCTTAGGCCCGAAAAAAGCCATCGCCCTTCGCCGGGTTTGAACCCGCGACCTTGGGTGTATGAAGTTAGCTTGGTAACTATACCCCACGGAGGGCGACTTTAAGCTGTAGAGTTACTAAGTTCTCCCTTGAGTAATAACAACAACAATAATAATAATTCAACAGGATACTGTAATCGAAATAAGTAATAGCACTTAATGGTCACGATCTTTTTCTTTTGCTACTCACCTATGCGATCTCAAAACATACATTTCCGGTGAAATGAATTCATTGAAGTTTTGAGTGAAGTAGAATATATTTTCTACCTACTAAGTGCATTGCACGCGTAGAGAAAGTAAAACTCTTGATTTATGCAGCCCGAGTGGAAGATAGCAAGAAACTGATACAGCATAGGAGGGGTAGGCTGAACAGCCGATCATCATCACCAGTGCGTTGAGAAAAACATACCAAGGTCAGTGCAATGGAAGCGAACTGCGCATTTATACGATCTATGGCTCGATTATAAGGTTAAATAGGATATAACCATTGCATTTATTTTTACCATTGATTTAGTTGTTATACATAAGTAAATAATTGGAAATTTATTCGTCACTTTTACTTTTAGGTAGTAATATTATTACTAAAACGTACTTACCAGAAACCGGAGAACCAGGAGAAAATCCGCCCGTGCGCCACTTTTTCCACCAAAAATCCCACACACATTTATTTTATTCCAAGTGACAAAACGTGTTTTGGTAGAAAAGAATAGTTATTCTAATCCGACGCTGATGATATGAAACGTCATATATTCCCTTAATGAAAGAAATGTTAATATTAAAAACGATTGTCAATTGAGATCTTTGGGAGAATGGTCATGGACCTACTATACAAATGGTCTTGAGTGTGGGCGATGTCGGACATAAGAGTAAGAAAAGAAAAGAAAGTCCACTGGAGTGAAGCTAAGAGGATTTGTCGAAACGACGAAAGATGTGCTGCAAACTACCGCGTTGAGTGCTTTCACCGTATCTTTGTAAAAGTTTCGTACCCTATGTCATCTTCAATGTCCTTCAGGTTTTGTAAACGTAATTAACGATCACAGAGATCACAGTGATGCGCGCTTTATTTCCATAGAAAATATTGAAAAAATACTCCTTCCGAACTGTACAGCCAAGAGCAAAAACCGTGCCCAATAATGATGGTTTCTTATGCTGTTTTTATTTGTTTAATGTTAGCAGAACCCTCTTATATGTTTGATTTCCATACCTACTCGTCCTCTTATTGGATTGAACAAAGTGGGCGACGAACGAGACAGAAAAGAATACATTTTACCTTAATGGCTGGAAGATACTCGCTAAATGCATCCATGTTCTTTCTTGCTTTTCTCCCCTTTTCTGTTCACGCTCCTCCTATGTAACATTTACACAAAACAGGATTTACAAGCCAACACCTGGCAAGACTGCAGATTCTAGTTCAATTTTAGACTAAGGTTCTTTCCTGAGCCTTTCCTATTGGTTACGGAGACACTATGGTTACGTGACAATTGAACGACAGGTATTGAGAGATTTCGTCGAGGTTAGGCTACGTTAGGTTAGGTGTATGTAAATGAACTAGATCGAAATAAGAGGTACAAATGGACTTTTTGAAAACAGCTTCTTCTTTCCAAGGCGAAATGCACAGTCTTCCGTTCGTTTTGACTGCTTATGCAATGGCAGCCATGTTAATCAATCGACCAATGGCAGAGTCAGATATAAAACTGAACTAGAATCTGCAATGTCGCTAGCACCTGGGGTCAGACGCTTGTGGAGGAGCTGAGGTCAGGACCAGAAAGAAGCCAGGAAAGGTGATAAGCCCGAGGCCTGGATTAAAGTGAGAAGGTGGACCGTAATAAATAACAGGAAATATGATTAAGGAACACTTGATGGAATGAATGGCAGGGTATTCCTGAGAACCCGGAGAAAACCCGCTCTCACGCTGTTTCGTACACCACAAATCCCACATGTGGTCCCAGGGGGTCAAATCCGGGACACCTAGGTAAAAGGCGAGCGGTCTAACCATTCGATGTTCTATTGGTTTTATGATTTGGTATTACAAAAAATAGTAAAAATTCATGATAAGGAACGGAATTACTTTTATACAAAATGAACAGTATAGTTAAGTAGTATAAAAAGTTGCAATTTTGTATTATTTGGAAAGATATATTATTTATACTAATTTTCTTGCAGTAATCCAATAACAACATTTATTAAAATCACTAAATGATGTAAAAGTAGAATCGGAATAAAAGCTTCAGTGTCACTGGATCCAAAACATTCAAATTCGGTTTCCTTGCCACTGTTCTTCAATTTGAGTTACGAAGCGATACAGGACATGAACGTAAAACGCTCTCAATTTCTCTTGAGGAAGTAAACTCCAATGTTGAATGTTGTACTTTTACATTCCGATTCTACCTACCCAGGTTACGAAATCGCAATAAAAAAACTGAATTGATTATGCTTTTTCAACAAATCTAGATCTTCATTGTAGTCTTTTATATACTTCCGTCATCACGAAAAGCCAGTCAATGAATGTTAGAATCAAGTAGAGGAGAGGCCTGTAAATCCTTAACGCCGCTCATTATGTCGGCACCTGCTCTACTCGCGATCATATATGGACCAAATGTAATAGAAATTTACTTTTCCAAATGGTGGCAATATAGCATTATGTACTAGGTGGGCCGCGCCGTGGCGGAGTGGTTAGACCACTTGACTCTCACCTAAACGGCCGGCCGGGGTTCGATCCCAAGTGTCCGCATGTGAGATTTTTGGTGGACAAAGCGGCGCTGGGGCGGTTTTCTCCAGGTACTCCGGTTTCCCCCGCCATCGCATTCCACCGGTGCTCCATCATCATTCAGTATCATCAGTGTCACCGCCTGCGGTGCCATAAGTAGTTAAAGCGGGTGTTAAACGCCGTATTTCGCGTATGACGATAACCCTTCGTGCGTTATAAAACTGTAGAACTCCAAGGGGTAAAATCTGACGTACGCCGGTCATTGATGTTGTAAGAGAGGTGAAGAAATCACGCTCTTTGAAAGGCTTGTACTAGGTCCGTGATGGAAGAAGAAGAATATCAACGCTCGGAGAACGTTAACATGCTTCCCACTTCATTACAGATCCCTTTTTTTTTTTGGAGGATAAAGGCACGTTTTATGTTCACAAGTAATTAAAACATCTGTTTCACTTATCAATACCTGCTAATAAACTGTTGAGTAATTGTACAATACGCTGTTTTGCTTAACATAACAAAGAGATCCAATCTAGAGTTAATTAAGAATATTAAGGAGCCGTAACTAAAGTCATGCACTTTCTCAAAAACGGCTCGAACGATTTTTATTACTTTTTACTTTCTCTATAGGCACTATGTACATAGTGTATAGAGAATGTATTGCACTCCCCAAAAAATTCGATACCGAGATTTCGCCGGAGTCCCCTTTATCTAAAAAAAGCATTTTCGGAAAAAGGTCCGTGTGTGTGTGTGTGTGTGTGTCTACGTGTGTCTGTGAACATGATAACTCAAAAACGAAAAGTAGCTAAAATACCACACTTGCTATTTAAGTTCAGTATCTTCCAGGGATGCGACACGAAGATTTTGAGAAAAACTCCCCACCCCGAACTACCCTTTACATGGAACTTTTTTCGAAAATTTTGATTTTCTCAAAACTGGCTCTAACGATTTTGATTAAAATTTCGTATATTAAATAAAATGACAAATAAAATGTGTATCTTGAATTTTCTGGGAATAACCTCTGAAGAGTAGTTTATTCTGGATGTATTTTACTAAATTTTGAATAACATTTAAAACCGTAAGACATGGACAAAAGCTTACTGCACAAAAATGTAGAGCACGTTAAAACACAATTTAGGTTATATACATTTTTTTCGTGGAGTTCGTCGTTTTTGTAACATTCCTTATTTTTGGTTTCTGCTATGAAAAACTTATGAATTCCTCATACAGGAATTTGTCAACTGCTGTCCATACAAACAAACGAACTTCAGTGACATAGAAACCAGCTTTTGATTATCACTTTAACCTATGGTACTCCCTTTTTCACCTCTACTTACAAGGAAGCAAGTAATATGGCTATTTCTGCTAATGTTTTACTGATTAGCATGAAGTTAATAAAGTATAAGCTTTTTAAGAATAATTTGTTTCAGGGATATAGAGAAAGTCATGTGAATGGTACACATAAGATTTTTACTTTCTCTATACTCACTATGTACATAGTGAATAGAGAATGTATGGCACTCCACCAAAAACTTCGATACAGAGATTTCACCGGAAATTTATGTTTTAGGGTCCCCTGTAACCAAAAAAAGCATTTTCACAAAAAAGTCCGTGTGTGTGTGTGTGTGTGTGTGTGTGTGTGTGTGTGTGTGTGTGTGTGTGTGTGTGTCCATGTGTCCGTGTGTCTGTGAACACGATAACTCAAAAACGAAAAGTAGCTAAAATACCAAAGTTGGTATTTAAGTTTAGTATCTTCCAGGGATGCGACACGAGGATTTTGAAAAAAATCCCGCCACCCCCAACTACCCTTTACATGGAACTTTTTTCGAAAATTTTGCTTTTCTCAAAAATGGCTCTAACGATTTTGATTAAAATTTCGTATATTAAAGATGTTTATCTGACAAATGAAATGTTTATCTTGAATTTTCTGGGAATAGCCTCTGAAGACTTATTCTGGATGAACTTTTCATAACTACTAAACCGTAAGAGATGGACAAAAGCTTAACCCAGAAAAAATGTAGAGCACATTAAAACACTCAATTTATGTTATATACATTTTTTTTCGTGGAGTTTTTGAGATTTTCCCTTTTCTTGGTTTCAGCTTTGAAAAACTTATACATTGTCAAACAGGAATTTGTCAAATCCTGTCCATACAAACAAAGGAACATCAGTCACATAGCAACCAGCTTTTGGCTTTCACTTTAACCTATGGTACTCCCTTATTTCGCTTTTGCTTACAAGGAAGCAAATAATAAAACCATTTCTGCTAATTTTTTCTGATTAGCATAAAGTAAATAGAAGTATAAGCTTTTTAAGAATAATTTGTTGCAGGGATATAGAGAAAGTCATGTGAATGGTACACATCAGATTTTTCTATATGCACTATGTACATAGTGTATAGAGAAGCTATTGCACTCCACCCAAAAATTCGATCCCGAGATTTCACCGGAAATATGTGTTTTAGGGTCCCCAATATCCAAAAAAAGCATTTACACAAAAAGGTCCGTGTGTGTGTGTGTGTGTGTGTTCGTGTGTCCGTGTGTCAGTGTGTCTTTGAACACGATAACTCAAAAACGAAAAGTAGCTAAAATACCAAACTTGGTATTTAAGTTTAGTATCTTCCAGGGCTGCGACACAAAGATTTTGAGAAAAATCCCCCCCCCAACTACCCTTTACATGGAACTTTTTTTCGAACATTTTGATTTTCTCAAAAATGGCTCTAACGATTTTGATTAAAATGTCGTATATTAAAGATATTTACCTGAAAATTAAAATGTATATCTTGAATTTTCAGGGAATAGCCTCTGATGAGTAGTTTATTCTGGATAAATTTTACTGAATTTTAAATAACTGCTAAAACATAAGAGATGGACAAAAACTTACTACACAAAAATATGGAACACATTAAAGCACACAATATATTTTATATACGTTTTTTCGTGGAGTTCGTCATTTTTTAGACATTCCTTATTTTTGGTTTCTGCTATGAAAAACGAATGCTTTTCTCATACAGGAACTTGTCAACTCCTATCCAAATAAACAAAGGAACTTCATTGACATAGCAACCAGCTTTTGACTATCACTTTAACCTATGGTAGTCCCTTATTTCGCTTCTACTTACAAGGAAGCAAGTAATAAGACTATTTCTGCTATTTTTTTCTGATTAACATAAAGTAAATAGAAGTATAAGCTTTTTAAGAATAATTTGTTGCAGGGATATAGAGAAAGTCATGTGAATGGTACACATCAGATTTTAAAAATACTGTGTATTAAAGATATTTTCATGAAAAACAAAATGTATATTTTGAATTTTCTGGGAATAGTCTGAAAATATTCTATTCTGGATGAATTTTGCGGAATTTAGCATACCTGGTAAACCGTAAGTGATGGACAAAAACTAACTACACAAAAAATGTATAAAACACACAATTTATGTTATATACTTTTTTTGGTGGATTTGACCGCTTTTGAGATATTCCTTGCTATTGGTTTGGTTTCAGTTTTATAATACTTATACTTTTCTCACACCGCAATTTGTCAACTTCTGGCCATACAAACAAAGGAAGTTCAATCAACCAGGTTTTTAGAAGATTTTACTTACACTTTAGACTGTGGTACTTCCTTATTTCCCTTCTACTTACAAGGAAGCAAGTAAAAATACCATTTCTGTTACTTTTTTCTGGATTAGCATGAAACAAATGAAAGAACAAGCTTCTTAATAATAATTTGTTGCATAAATGTAGAGAAAGTCATGTGATTATACTTGCACAAAGCAGAGGATGTAATGTATTGTCCCACAATATTGAGATTTCACAGTAAACATCTCTTTTGTGGCTCTGAACCTAAACAAATGCAATTTTCACACTCTTGCATATTTTGTGTGCGTTAGCCTGCAGACGTGCATGTGTGTCTGTGAACATCATAATTCAAAAACGAGGAATCTGATAGATAAGTAGCTTACAAAGATGCGACAGGAATATTTTCCCACTAAATCCGCCCACCTCAAACTATTCTTCAGTCTAAACGTTTTTTGAACTTGCTTTCTCAAAAAAGGCTGCAGCTCTAAGGATATTGATGATGAATATACCATATTTTAAGATACATAACAAATAAAATGTAGCGCTTCAAAATTCTGAAAATAGCTTGTGAAATCATATTCATTCTGCATAATATGGCCGGCTTCTGGTTGCTATCGCGTCATCGAGAACAGCTACGAACAATCGACCAATCACGGAACAAGGAAGTTTCTCACGGCTGTGATTGGTGGTGTAATCGGAACAAATAACAAGAATGGAATTCTCGAGTATAAAAGAGTGACAATCGGCAGCAAGGCGCTCATAGCCCCCCTGATGCACTACGCTTGCGAAGTGTGAGGTATGATAGCAGACTCCTGGCCTCTCTGGTTACAGCGGACACAGAATAGAGGACTCCGGTCTATCTATTCCGTATGTCGAGTTTCCCTTTGAGGCTACAACATAAAGCTTCGGCCCTCCCACATGTGGAAGATGTCATCAGGCGCCGGGCTCAAAAATTCTACGCCAGATTGGGCGAACATGAGAACGCACTTGTCAGATTGCTGTGGGAGTACTTACCCACTGAACGCCGAAAGAGACTGTTCCGGGTTTCCCCGGTAACAACGGCTTTAAACGTGCCAACAGCGAAATAGCTGAAGTACTCCCCCCCCCTCCCACAAAACAATTTTTCAGAAATCAACCACCAGGGAGCAGAGGCAAATATGCTGCTCCTGAAAATGCAACCGTTCGAGGAGCCTATCTAGCGCTACCTCCTTAACATCACCCGAAACCTCAAAATATAAAACCTCAACCTTCCCTCATTCCTGTGGTTAGACCCTTACCAGGGTAGGTACACAGCAACAACACCTAAGCTCATCACCAGCCTACGAGATCTCGTTGTGTAGCCCTGAAGGTTGGTAGAAGATTACGATGACGCAGTAGCAACCAGAAGTCAGTCATATTATGCACGACACTGGCCGCGGAAGCCTCGAGAACATCTTCATTCTGAATGACTTTCGTATAACTGGTAAACCAGAAGAGGATAAATTATTACAACCCTCTCTCTCACTAAAAAGTGGACCCCGTTAAAACATACAATTTTATGTTTTTCTCAACTGATAAATAATTTTTGGTTACTTATGCTGATGATTTGATGCACAAGAGCAATTGAATGTCTGTAAGTATTAAAAGTGTTATTCCCGTAAATCAGTGGTATTTATATTTACCACCATCTCAATCGCCCTGTACTGTAGTGAAAACATTACAATTTATCACGAAACCATTCCCCCATTTTCCTTTGACTGGATTATCAACACATCACAACTACGAGTATATACCAATCCTGCGCTAACTTCGATACTATCCCGCTATCGGTCCCCCCGATTCTATCCCTAGTAATGACATAAGGTGCTAAATCCGATAGCGGAATTTGTAAGATGAACCGAACTTTAAATGCGCGTTCAAAGTTAGCCATAGACTCAGAATAATGAGGGAGTTAAGTGTCGGAAATTAACGCTGGCTTTATCGGTCGCTGCATATATTACACTGTCAGCGTGCGGTTTTCAAGGAAGATCGCTCTCTGCTGGTAGCAGACGGTGGGTAAGACCAATAGACCAGGCAATAGCAGTGTAAATATTTGACTTTTCGATAACGTGATAAGTCCTTGAAATTCATATCTGCCATTTTCTCGTTTAAAGGCAAGTATACTGTAATAATTTCCTAAAGGTTTCCGAGCTGTAATTAACCCTAGATATGCTTGTACGTGGTAAATTAATGGTGGCGTGGGTTTGCTTGCAACCCCAAGAACAAAATGCTTTCTGTCTAAATATTTTTACTTTCTCTACACGTACTATGCATATAGTGTATAGAGAAGGTATTGTAATGCATCCAAAAATACAATGCCGAGCTTTCACTGGAAATATATGTTTTCGGACCTCTGATTCCAAAATAACAATTTTTGGAAAAATATCCATGCTCGTGTATGTGTGTGTGTGGACAGCGTAGCTCAAAAACGAAGTCGGCTAAATACCAAAGCTGGAATTTAAGCTCAGCATCTTCGAAGGATGCGACACGAAGATTTTCAAGAAAATCCCCCAACCCAAACTACCCTTTACACACAAGTTTTTGATTTTCTCAAAAATAGCTGTACTGATTTTGATTAAAATTTCGTATGTTGAAGATATTTACCTGACAAACAAAATGTATATCTTGAATTTTGTGGGAATAGCTTCTGAAGACTAATTTATTCTGGATGAATATGTACGGATTTTTGCATAGCTGGTAAACCGTAAAGGATAGAAAAAACATAATTAACAGAAAATGTAGAGAACGTCAAAATACACAATTTATGTTATATACATTTTTTTGTGTAGTGACTGCTTTTTGAGATATTCCTTGTTATTAGTTTCAACTTTGAACTACTTCAACTTTTCTCATACAGGAATTTGTCAACTCCTGTCCATAAAAAACAAAGAAACTTCAGTCACATAGTAACCAGCTTTTGACTAATATTTTAGCATATGCTGCTCCCCTATTTTCCTTCTACTTACAAGGAAGCAAGTAATAAGATCATTTCTATTAATTTTTTCTCGATTAACGTGAATTAAAAAGAAGCATAAGCTTTTTAACAATAATTTGTTGCAGAGATGTAGAGAAAGTCATGTGAATGGAATACATCAGATGTTTAAAATTATTGCTTATATTTAACAAGAAAAAAAAAAAAGCTCATAACATAAAATGACCGTTACTGGTATAAAAGCCAGATTAAAAAATATCTGATGTGTTCCATTCACATAACTTTCTCTACATCTCTGCAACAAATTATTGTTAAAAAGCTTACGCTTCTATTTACTTCATGATAATCGAGAAAATATCAGCAGAAATAGTCTTATTACTTGCTTCATTGTAAGTAGAAGCGAAATCAAGAGTACCATAAGTTAGTGATAGTCAAAAGCTTGCTTGTGACTGAAGCTCCTCTGTTTGTGTGGACAGAAGTTGAGAAATTTCTGTATGAAAAAATTATGTTTTTAAAGTTGAAACCAATAACAAGGATCATCTTAAAAACGATCAACCCCACGAAAAAAAAAAGATATGATAAAAATTGTGTATTTTATCATGATCTACTTTTTTGGGCAGTAGGTTTTTGTCTATCTCTTACTGCTTACTAGTTATGCAAAATTCAATACAAATAATCCAGAATAAAGAGGTTCTTTATAGGCTATTTCCAGAAAATTAAAGATATATATTTTATTTGACATGTAAATATAATAAAATAAGAGATTTTAATCAAATTCGTTATTGTCAGTTTTGCGAAAATCGAAATTTTGGAGAAAAAAAAATCCATGTAAAAGGTAGTTTGGGGTGGGAAGATTTTCTTGAAAGTCTTCGAGTCACATCCTTGGAAGAAACCAAGTTTGGTATTTACGGTCATTTATTTTTTGAGCTATGCTGTCCACAGACACACACACATGCAACACACATGGACCTTTTTCCAAAAATGCCATTTTTGGATTCAGGGGGACCTAAAACATGTATTTCCGGTGAAATCTCGGTATGGAATTTTTGGGTGAAATACAATACCTTCGGTATACAGTATGTACATAGTATGTGTAGAGAAAGTAAAAATATATGTGTCCCATTCACATGACCTTCTTTGCCAATTCTGCAAACATAATAGTCTCACAAAAGATTATTCCTTTATCGTCTACGTTTCCTACTCTCAAGGATTAACCCTTATTTGATTTGTTTCGGCTCCAATTATTAAAATTGCTGTATCCATCTTTTCCGTGGACGTCCCGGGTCTTTTTTTCCACTTCTCAGTTGATAGGTCAAACTTTTCCAGGGCATTCTTTTGGAATCCACTCTACAGACATGTTCATAGCATGGTCTCCTATGCTCTTCTATTTTATCTGAGAGACTAAATATTTTCAATTCTTTATGAACATCTTCACTTCATTTTTTGTCCATTAATGTATATCCTGCCACAAATCGTAAATAGTTTCATTTATGCAGTGTTTGACTACTCAGAGTACATATTTCGGAGCCATACAATAGTGCAGTCACAATCAAATATTAATATTTTGGATGTGTTTCCTTTCTTAGCTTCTTTCTTAGTGTTCTTTTCAGGGTGCCATATAGACATTGAAATCTCATTCCTATATACATCATGTAATCGATATGAGCATTAGTAGACATTGTCTTATTACTTGTTTCATTCTAAGTAGAAAGAAAATAAAGGAATAGCCTCAAATTAGATGTTTTTGTATTCAAATTAAATCCTCTCAACTATTAAGTAATGCCTCCCTCTCTTGTTTATTATATACAGGGTGTTAATGAACTACACCGAAATAATTTGCGAGATAGTGCACGTGACTGATATATGTAATTTGAGATCAGCGATGCATGGTCCCCGGATAAACATAACGCAACTACATAGCGTCAAACGTGTGGGTATCAGGTGCTGATACATCGGTGTTAAAGCAAAGAAGGTTGAAAAATGGCTTAGAATGCCTTTAAAACTGCATTTATAGAGTATACAAACATCGATTTTTAGCAGCTCGTTACTAGCGTTATCAAGATTTAATGTCGCAAAAATCTGTAAAATCTCAAACTAATCACTTGACAGTGCAACACTGAGCATTGATTAACTACGTTCTTGAGGTATGTAGCCTACTGTGAAGGTGTTTTTTTAGCTGTTCTGGTGGCTTAATGCGTAATGCGGGAAGCTGCTATCCCAAAGGTCATGAGTTCGATTCCTGCCATAGAGTAATTGTTTTTATTATTTTTTTTTTTTTTTCATTCCAGACGAAGTCCCGCGATACGTGGCGTACTGGCACTTCAGAAACTTAAGGCCGTTACTTCGAAATTTCAATAAACAGGCCATAAGTCTATCTCAAATTACTTATTTAAGTAATCTACATATATTTTGTAAAAATATATATACACACATTACCCTCCCTTAACCATTCATTCCTATTTCTCGGCATAAAAGGCGACCTTTTGTTCTCTCATCCCATACTTCCTGTTTAACTATATACTATATGTTATTTTTCCCTGATTTACAGAATCCGCTTTTATTACTTTCTCTACACGTGCTATGCATATACTTTACAGAGAAGGTATTTCATTCCACCCAAAATTTTGATACCGAGATTTCATCGGAAATACACGTTTTAGGGTCCCCTGTATAAAAAACTTTTTTGGAAAAAGATGTGTGTGTCCGTGTGTCTTTGAACACGATAACTCAAAAATGAAAAGACCAAATTTGGTATTTTACTTTAGTATCTTCCAATAATGCGACACGAAGATTTTGAGAAAAAGTCTCACCACAACAAACTACCCTTTACATGGAAAAATTTGGAAAATTTTGATACCTCAAATGGTTTTAATTAAAATAATGTATATTAAATATATTTACATGGCAAATAAAATGTATATCTTGCATTTTCTGGCAATAGCCTCTAAAGACTTCTTTATTCTGAAAGAATTTTGCTAAATATAGCGTAACTGGTAAAGGTAAGAGGTATCCAAAAACTTGCTACATAAAAAAATGTAGATCTCATTGAAACACACAATTTATATCATATACATTTTTCATGGAGTCAACTATTTTTGAGATATTCCTTGTTATTTGTTTCACACGGGAATTTGTAAACTCCTGGCCTTGCATACAAATAGATTTCAACCACATGATAAACCAGCCTTTGAAATATTTTGCTTGTTTTAGCCTAGTATATTCCCTCATTTACCTTCTATTTACAAGGAATTAAGGAAATTTCTGTTAATGTTTATCTCGATTATCATAAAGTGGATAGAACAATAGTTTGTTACAGCGATGTAGTGAAAGCCGTGTGAATGGAACACATCAGATTTTTTTCTTCTCAGTTTTTCCATCTATCTCCCATCCAAATTTTCATCAAGATTTTCTCTAGCGCCCTCCATTAGTATATCACATTCTTGATTATCTTCATTGTTTCATACATGTTTTTAGAACCTGAAATTTGCTCTTTACACAAAAATCTTTTCATTACCCTCGCCAGGATCACTCGCTTCGTCCTAGTTTTCCTAATTTTACCAATAGAGAAAGTAAAATCTAGCAGTATGCATTAGAACGTAAGGAAATATTTAAATGTCTTGCCGGGTGTTGTAATTATATAAGCAGCGTAAGATATTCTGAGACACATTTCATGCGACAAATGCGTCAAGTCAGAAGGCGCTAACAATAACACGACATCAGCACTGGGACACGTGTATAAACTTCAGCGGCTGTGGCTAAACAAAGGCTATGTCTGTCAGCGGCGCCCGTTTTACTGAACCCGGCAATGAAAACATTTGTCCGGTCGAACGTGAGGTGCTTTCAGTGGTGTCTTGCTCTAGAACCAGTTTCTATAGCGTATCTCATCATTCAAACGTTGAATAGGATACACTACTCAGTATGTATTATAGACATGTACTTCACAACCTTGGTGCCCAGCAGCAACTAGTCTACCACTGTAATGCTACCTTGTAAATGAATCACCAAATAGTGAAATATCTGCACTGTAGTTAAAGTAATTACAAGCCACATAGTTTCCACCTGGACTTTTATTATTTTTTTGATAGTGTTTAACGCCCACTTTTACTGCATATGACACCGCAGGCGATGACCCTGGTGATACATGAAACAAAAATGGAGCAGCGATGGAATGCGATGGCAGAGGAAACCGGAGAACCCGTTTTGTCCACTACGAATCCCCTATGCAGTCGCCTGTAATCGAAGCGGCCGCCTTGGTGAGAGGCGAATAGTCTAACCACTCGGTCACGGTGGGGCTCACCTGGACTTTTATCTTTCCTCTTTTAGTTCTTTGTAATATGATTTTATGTGCATAAAAGCAGTTATCAAACAAATATGGAAACATAAAATAACAGAAGCTTTAAATTGGCATTGTATCACTGCTATATACCCTTCACAAACCTACACTGAACGTGTTATAACAGTGCAATAACAGCAAAAAATGAATGATGGACTTCACTTCATCTTATTTTGCTAAATGTCATTTTTAATGTGCTTTGATTCGTTCCTATTTATTTTCTTTAATACATATGTACACTCAGAGATATTAAAAATATTCCTGGATATTATAAGACGGGATCTGCGCCCATGTCTTCCAGTTGTTTGCTATGGTCCTAAAGCGTATAGGAGGGAAAAACGTAACTTGCGACAAATGAAGTTTTGAATTGCGAACTGATGATCCCTAAGTTTTCTGGTTGGACAATATCCACCTGTCTACTGGGTGATACAAATGTAGCTTAAATCTTTTCTCTGCACTGCATACTGTAGTTCTACTGCGTGCACATGGTCGACTAAATTAATACACTGCTTACACAAGTCAACCAGTTCCGTCGGGACGAAAAGCGAGGATGAGGAGCGAAGAGGTGGATTGCCCAATCAGTATTGCCTTTTTACTTTCTCTACACGTACTATGTTCATAGTGTATAGAGAAGGTATTGTATTGCACCCAAAAATTCAACACCGAGATTTCACCGGAAATACATGTTTTGAGACCCCTTGAATAAAAAAACACTTTTAGGAAAATGTCCGTGTTTGTGTCTGTCTGTCAGTGTGTCTGTGTGCATGTGTGTGTGTCTGTGGGCAGCATAGCTCAAAAAGGAAAAGTCCGTAAAAAACTAAACTTGGGATTTAGGTTTGGTATTTTCCAAGGATGCGGCACGAAGATTTTCAAGAAAATCCCCCCACCCCAACTATCCTTTATATGGAGTTTTTTTTCGAAAATTTTGATTTTATCAAAAGTGGCTGTAACAATTTTGATTAAAATATCGTATACTAAAGATGTTTACCTGACAAACAAAATTTATATCTTGAATTTTCTGGGAATAGCTTTTAAAGACTACTTTATTCTGGATCAATTTTACGAAAATTTGCATAACTGCTAAACCGTAAGAGATGGACAAAAGCTTACCATACAGAAAATGTAGAGCACATTAAAACACACAATTTATGTAAAATATATTTTTTTAAGATATTCCTTGTTTTTGTTTCAGCTTTGAAAAACTTATACTTTTCTCATACAGGAATTTGTCAACTTCTATCCATACAAACAAAGGAACTTCAGTCACATAGCAACCAGCTTTTGGCTTTCTCTTTAACCTATGGTACTCCCTTATTTCCCTTCTACTTACAAGGAAACAAGTAGTAAGTCTATTGCTGCTAATTTTTTCTCAATTAGCATGAACTAAATAGAAGCATAAGCTTTTTAACATTAATTTCTTGCAGAAATGTAGAGAAAGTCATATGAATGGAACACATCAGATTTTTTTACTCGCATAGTATGTTGTAGCAGTATGGCACCAATGAAAACAGTACTAAGACCCAAGTCTCCGTCAAATGTTCACATTTTCAGCATTAGCACAGCGCCAAGAGTATTTTTATTGCCTTTGAGTGTATAATGTACTATTGTTTCACAAAGGTAAATTCCACCTTCCGTTTGAACGCGCGAAAGAACACCCATTTCTCAGTCATGCAGAGATAGTATGAAATGAAATTTGCCATATTATTCCTTTCCTGTTTAAGAGGCATGACAGTCACGCTCTCACCTCGCAGTTTTGGAAACAAATATCTGGCATTCATTGTAAACTATCGGGAAAATATTGCAAATTCAATTTCAACTCACCCGCAAAAAATGTGCTGTTATTGTGTTTCGATTAAGCAGTAGGTTGGGTGCTTTGCTTATAAAGATAAGTTTAAAGGATTTCCTTTGTGGTAACTGTTTCTAACCACATGCACCTCGTGAATTAAAGTTTTGCACTTTGTATTCAGGAGTTTCTGCTTTCCTCCTGCACTTACATATTTAAGATGTGAACTAGACAGACTTAGTTCGAGCTCAAATAGTCCCCTGTGTAAAAACAATGACGATACAGCACTGTGGCTAAAAATTAATGGCAGGTTTATAAGAGGGGCGTTAAATAAATCCCTAGAAAAAGGTACAAAAGCGCATTATTTTTGGTAGATCTTTTTTATTTTTTAATATAATCTCCTTTTAGCTCGATATTTTCCCCCAGGCTTTTTCCAACAGTTTTAAACCATCCAAAAAGTAGAGTTTCGGCAGGTCCTCAAAATAGGGTGCTGTTTAGGATATGAATTCCTTGTTACGTGTGAATCGTTTTCCGCCGAGCCACTTTCTCAAGTTTGGAAATCAGAAAATAAATAAATAAATAAAAAATTACAGGGAGCCAAATCTGGTGAATTCGGCGGATGTTGGAGTAATTCAGATTTTAATACCACAATTTTTTCCTCGGAACTGCTAACATGGTACCCACCTTGCCGAGATCTTTGTCACAGTTTTTGCTACAAAATTGAAAGCACGGTACCATGAGACACATTTGTGATCTCAGCTGTTTCGCGAACTTTGATTTGTCGGTCACTCAAAACTATACTGAATTTTGTCAACCATTTCAGACAACACTTCAATTGGACGTGCTGAACAATGTTCATCATTTGAGAACGTACGACCACGTTTAAACTCTTTAAATTCATTTAACCAATTGTAAACTGTTGCAAACATAGCAGCAGAAAAGTCATGAACTTCATCCGACCATCTTTATAAATAAATACAAGTCTGTTGATTCAATCGTCTATAACAAAGAAACCACGTGATGTATACCGCTGAAATTTCAGCTCCCATCGTATCTAGCATGTAATGCTTACTAATTGTTTACTGCTTATCTACGATGCTATGTCTTGGATATTCTAAAAATGTATTAAGCGGCCTTAGACTTCAGGCTTGAAAAGGAATGAAATAGCTCACAATGGTATAAAAAGTAGCAAATGGCGTCATTAGTGCATGTATGAGCTAATGTCTTGTAATTACTTAAGGGAAATCGTTTTTATTCTATAGTAATAGTCATTTCAATTGATGCAACATCGTTTTTCTCGTCGCTTCGACTCTCAACCCAACTGCATGCAACTATCGGCTGCTTCAACTGTCTCTCGGACCCCAGTACACTCTCCAAGCTCTGTCACAATTCACTTCTTCCACTTTTTTGTACTAATTACTGGTGGTGATTAGAACGTCGGTTTGGGTTCCTAAGCGCATACAGTTACGCACACACAGAACAGTCAGCGGTATATAACGAGAGGGTAATGGGGAGGGTTTTGTAGCGTAAACAAGCACACATTGAGGTATAATCTCTTCAAAAAGTAAATGCTGACATTACATGCATCATTCTAATTCATAAACTAACACATTAAACAATTATTTCGTAATATGGTTAGGGAATAAAAAGGCCTTGTACTTTTATAAATAACATTATAAAGCTTGATACAAAAAATTCAGGATAATAATGCGCATGATTTGAAAAGACAATGAACATAAATCAACCAAACTTGCTTAGAAGTAATTATAGTGAATTATAAGATAAATCTTTACTGTATCGAAAGAAAAAGCCTTCATCCTGTCCTCAAAATATGTTTGAACCCCCCACACGTTTGTTCAGTGTCGAACGCTTACCCTTTTGTTTTTTGACGTTTTTCGGTCTAAGCTATCAGTGTTCATTGGTTTATCTACTAGCAGGAACTGAACAAGACCAGGCAGTGAGAAATTCTAGACAGTGCAACATATTTCGAAACGGGCTATAGAGACTACCCAACTCGTCGCACCATAGTTGTGCTCTGTGCAGTGAACTTCAATCCGACAATTTGTGACTCTGGACTGAGTTCATGTAATGATGTGTACGTTTTTTATGCTAGGGAACTAGATGAGTCCAGTATCGTTTGCGTCACTGGAAATTATGGGTGAATATAAATTGGCGGTATTTTACCGGACGGGACAGGTCAAAGGCCATGTCAAGACTCTGTCATCAACCTGAGAAATTATTTGTTGTTTCTGCCGGGAATCGAACCCAGGTTTCCCGACCTTTTCTATTCACTATGCACATAGTACGTGTAGAGAAATTAAAAACTGGCAGGTTGAATTGAAACGGTGATTACAAAAATCCAAAGTCTCTATTTTTACGAAATGCTTTTTTCGCACCATATTCTACTTTTAAGTGTGCCACATCTAGTGATGAAAGCAAACACCAAACTTGCCATTTCACTCTCCGATATAATTGCAGCTTAAGGATGTAGCTACTTTAAAAGTTTTAGATCTCACCAACAATCTTCAATAGCGCTGCTGTAGCCAAACATGTGTTAGTGTGTTATTATAGCTGATGCTGTTCAAACTCATGATGATGGTAGTACATTTATGTTACAAGGTGCAAAAGATTTAAGTTTGCCAGCTGCCTTGTGAACGAAATTTCTGTTGACACAACAATGACCAATATGGAGCCTATAAGGCCTCATTATATGGCTTACAACGGACCAATGAAAATTAAAAAAAGAAGCTTCATCATGTCAAATAGTTAATAAAATACTTACTCTATATGTTCTCAACTTCATTGTGTCATTTATTAGATCTAATAAGATAAATAATGAAAATAATGTTAGAGAAAATAAGTAAAATAACTTCAAGAGAAGTGCAGAATGCAGTATTTTATAACCCAAATTTAGGAAATGTTTTTGTTCCTATATTTTCTTATAAAGTGTAACCTTCCAGTGCAAAATTTCATACCAGTTATAGGAACGTTAGAAATACTCTGGCCTTCATTTTTATATTATATTATAAAGTATAATATTTCAATAAACTTCATTAATTTGGAAAAATTTTATATTAGGGTCCTATAATTTCAAAACCTCCTTTGTTCATCAGATAAGATTTAAGAAATTGATGATTCCAAAACTACTAAAAGATGGACTGTATTGCATAGAGTTACGAACATTTGGTTTGTACAAGTATTTGGAGAAATATTCCGTTTATTCTTTCCTGATAAATCACCGTTTTAATTTTAACTTGGCGATTTACCTAAATGGTATAGCAACAGTTTAATAAATGTTGGATATTAAAAGCTCAAAAGCTAAAAATTATAAGTATTATAAAAGTGTAAAATACCTTAACTGGCAATATTCTTTGCAAATTTCACCTATGCATTGTTTCAAAATCAATGTGAAATTTAGTAAAAGTCAATAGTTGCTTTTAATAAACCCGGAGAGAACGGTTTTGATTTCGAATGCAATTTCTTGAAAACTAACTAACTGTCCTTTTGTAACTAAGCTGCGCTTTTTCAGGAAAGCTGCTATGGTAACCGTATTCCTTTTTCTCTATTGCAGGTTGGTGTTCTAATAGAAGAGGTCTCCCAAGCTATCGCAGACGCAGTAAGTATTATGCACTATTTCCCAGAAGGGTGAACGGTTTGATAAAGCGCAAAGCAGCGTAACAAATATTACAAAGGAAGGGAAATGGAATTTTCGTTTACCCGAGATCACCTTGGCAGAAGAACACTTGATGTTATGGTTGGGGAAAGAAAGACCTACAACCTATCTAGAGCTACTTTTGGTGCGGCGGCACTAATTTGATTTATCCTGCCGCAGTTACAAGAGCTCACTTTAGACGGTCGATTAAAGAAAAGAAACCACCCTTTTAAAGAAGGAAAGAGAGAGAAAAAGAGGCAGACAGAAAAGTCCTCTTAATACAAGACGCCGTGAAATAAATATATTATTCTGCAGTAAATACATTACTAGGGAAAGGAAAAAATTCTCGGCCTTCAAGAGAAATTTTGCGTTTTCAAACGAAAAATGTTCATGTTTCTACGTAATCCCCTTAGGTATATATTATCCTGTCCAACGTTTCTACCACTAAGTAGATCCAACTCTAAAGTGTGACTTTGGAAGGTCCACGGCTGTCATGAGGCCATTATAGGACTCAAAATGTTCTCTAGCAACTAATTCTTTAATGGTGGGAATATGTGGAAGTCAAAGGGTATCAAACTGGTAAACAGAGAGGATGTTTCAACATTTTGTACCTCGAGTCCTTCAGTTTTCTCATTGCAAGACATCCTTGTGACCGGATGCGTTGCCCTGATGAAAGATGATTCTTTTCATTCGCCATTCACACATATTCTCAGGTTTTTTCATCCATTTGGTACAACAGACTTGCGTAAGTATTCGCCTTATAATTTTCTCCTATTGAAGGTTATTCATTTGAAGAATCCCTTTTGAATGGCCTCTACGGCAAGTAAAATTCACTTCTGCTTCTTTGGTACAGAGATGCCAGTATATCACAGCATGACTACTTGACCTTTTGGTGTGTAGTTGTGCACTCAAGTATCATCCACAACAACAAATCGGAGCCCAAAATCAGTTGCATTCTTTTTAAAACTGTTCAAACTTTGCTGTGAATGAAGTTTTCACAATTGCTTTGGACCAGTTTTCAGCAGCATTCAGCACACAAAGCTTTCTTCCCTTTAGTTCTTCATGTAGAATACCCTACACGCACTTCTGATATGCCTATTGTGTCAGTAATATCACGTGCCTACAATTGCCGATAGCTTCCTTCAGAAGCGAAATAAATCCGGTGGTCGTGTATCGTAGATATACATATACAACTTCAAGCCTACTAAAGAGGCCTCTGAAGAAATTGATAATGAGGGAGGAGTATTTGTATTTCCTCAATTTGCCCCACGCAAACCAATCCATTTCACCACCCACAAACCTGGAATAAATTGTCTAATTTTTATTATTAAATCAAAAAAATCTCCAGTAATATTAAATTCTGATATATTAACCAACAATTATTGTATTCTATTCTGGACTCTCAGGCACAATATAGAATGGGATGCTGATAACCTCAGTAGTTATGGTGTGTCTATTAATAAATTACTTTTTTTGTCCTGATCATATTGATCATTTTCAAATCCTACTGCCCATTTTTTAACTGTTGAAAACGATGGATGGTTATTATATTCATTATAAACCTTCAAAAACTTTGATTGAATTTCCGTTGGCGATAAACCATCAAGAATATATAATTCCTATGACTGTATGATATCCCGTGATATTTATCATATTAAAGAACACAAACAACATACGTAGTGTTAACAATCTTAGACACCAAAATAATTAGAGGATTAAGTCATATCTCTACTTGCATTATTGTGAAACATACCAATATGTCGAAAAAGAAATTAATGTATATCAAAGCTATTTCCATACCAAGATAAAAGCTCATCTTACTCTCGGATTGCACCTCATTAAATCATTTGCTTTTATGTCTGTATAACAAAGAGCAGAAGTAAAATAAAACAAATTTTCGAATTTAATACAGAGTAATGTCACTATCCCCTTTCATTTTTCGATTAATAGATGCATCTTAAAGTAAAAGTTATCATAACTGTATTATGATTTCAGATAGTAAAGTAGATAACATAATCGTATATGTGTTGACTGAACAGATAGTACAATTGGTACATTACCGGCGTTAGTGCACTGTTTTGTTTAATGGCTGTCTAGCCTACAGAAGCAGTAGGCAGTATCAAACACCCTTCTGATGTTGTTACGCCACCGCAATGTTGCCAGTTTATTTTTGGCCGAAATAATTCACATTCATAATTATTACTGCTCCTCACATCAATATTATCTAAATTAGTAGTAATTCCTCTGATACCTCTTCATTACGTCTAGTTTTTTTTTCTGCATATTTTGCCCTTCTTACTGAAGTATATTTCATCAATTTCATTTTCGTCTTCTTAAAGAATAGTTTAGCATACGTTTCTGTTAAAGGTAACTCACGTTGTACTTCCCAGAAATATTTGATGTAAGCCCAGTATCTATGAGACTGAAACAAGTTGATTTTCTGTGACATCTCAGCGCCGCCACTGTGCCATAATGTGGTCCCGCATGACTTCATTAATATGCCAATAATCTACTGACATGGCCCTGTCGCTTTTAAGCACATATAAAAACCATTGGTTGGGGCCAGATTTGAACACGCGACCTTGATTCGGAAGGCTGGCGCCTAACAAAATGAGCTACCCAAACCTACCAATTCTATTAGGTAGGAAGGAAAACAGTTAGTAGATTTCTAGGCGAATGTAGTCATACACAAACTTACTCTGCATTTCAAATCTTTTTCTTCTATTTAATGGATTTTCTGGAGATTTTGGGCATTGATTTATACATTTAAGAACAAACTCAGCACTTTTGTCTATTCCTAACAGCTACTTATTTTAATAGCAATATTATAACACGCTGCAAATTAATTTTTGAAGCTGCTTGGTTAGAGTAGCTGCTGTGTACCAAAGGCTCTTTTCTTTCTTGCTTAACGGAAACCTCAATTTCTTTTAGTGCTTGACGCCAGCTTTTACTACTATGGCACCGCGGGCAATGATGCAGATGATGCACGGAATGAGAACGGAGCAACGGTGGATTGCGATGACGGAGGAATCCGGAGAAAACCGGCCCCTCACCGTTTGTCGACACAAATCCCATATGCGGTCGCCTGAGATCGGAACCTGTTCCTCCTGAATGAGAGGCGAGTGATCTAACCACTCGGCCACGGCGCGGGTCAGTCTTAATTATTGTAGCATTAGGTATAATATGGAATACGTGCACAGGCAGTCATTATTAGCTACTCTGAAAGGAATTGAATTGCACCTGGCTCTGCAGAATAGGTACGAGAGGAATACCATTGGACAAACACAAAATGTGGTCGCTGAACTCTTACTTTCCTCAGGAGAGTAGCGGAGCCGATTCGGCATGGCTTTGTTCTCTCACGTTACTGAGGTTTTTACACAAATTGTACACGGACAGAAACTTTTCTGTTCGAAAGAATTAAAAATATTAAAATTGCATTTTTAGCAATGTATTAACAGTTTAGAGCTCCAGTCCTTAACAATGATTAAAATGTAGTAGGTACTATATACTAGTTCAAAGCTTTTATAATGGATCACAAGATTGTTAGCCTTGCAACAAATTAATTTTATGGTCGCATTCAATATGTTTTGAGGTTTATTTGGTCTGGGTGACTCAGTTGATCAGGGCCTGGTCCTCTGATTCAAGATCCCTGGTTGAAAACCCGGCCTAGACGGAGGATTTTTAAGTGGACTTAAAGCTCCATGTGAAAGAACAGCAACTCGAATTTTCGCCACACCGGCGCCGCTGATATGAACCTGCCAATAAACAGAGTCGTTAATATTACTTTCTCTATACTCATTATGTACATAGTGTATAGAGAATGTATTGAACTCCACCAAAAAATTCGATACCGAGATTTCACCGGAAATATATGTTTTAGGGTCACCTGTATCCAAAAAAAGTATTTTCAGAAAAAGGTTCGTGTGTGTGTCCGTGTGTCTGTGAACACGATAACTCAAAAACGAAAAGTAGCTAAAATACCAAACTTGGTATTTAAGTTTAGTATTTTCCAGGGATGCGACACGAAGATTTTGATAAAAATCCCCCCACCCCCAACTACCCTTTACATGGAACTTTTTTTTGAACATTTTGATTTTCTCAAAAATGGCTCCAATGATTTTGATTAAAATATCGTATATTAAAGTTATTTACCTAATAAATAAAATGTATATTTTGAATTTTCTGGGAACAGCCTCTGAAGACTACTTTATTCTGGATGAATTTTTCATAACTACTAAACCATAAGAGATAGACAAAAACTTAATCCACAAAAAATGTAGAGCACGTTAAAACACACAGTTTATGTTATATACATTTTTTCGTGTAGTTGATCGTTTTTGAAATATTCCTTTTTCTTGGTTTCAGCTTTGAAAAACCTATACTTTTCTCATACAGGAATTTGTCAACTGCTGTCCATACAAACAAAGGAACATCAATCACATAGCAACCAGCTTTTGGCTTTCACTTTAACCTATGGTACTCCCTTATTTCGCTTCTACTTACTATAAAGCGAGAAATAAGACTATTTTTGCTAATTTTTCTCGATTAGTATGAAATAAATAAAAGATAAGCTTATTAACAATAATAATTTACAGAGATATAGAGCAAGTCATGTGAATGGAACACATCAGATCTTTCTAGATGAGCATGAAGTAAATAGTAGCATAAGCTTTTTAGAATAATTTGTTGCAGGGATATAGAGACAGTCATGTGAATGGTACACATCAGATTTTTTTTTTTTTTGTATGGTTTAAACAGATCTGTACACAATACTTTACTTTCATACTATGGCCTTCTCATAGCTGTTCGGGCCGGATTCCGAAACTCAGACTCCCGCCAACATATGATGATATCCGCGACTTCATATTTATAAACAATTACAGCACTATACCTTTTATAAGAGATGTTGCATGTAATGGAACCATGCCTTGAAAGAGAAGAATATGTTTTCTAACACTTTGAAACCCTCTTGCAGAAATTTAACCAACTGTGATGGTCACATGAGAGATATCAAACTGTCCTACATTATGTGAACTTTGCATCATCTCGTAAGATAGGTATGCTTGCGCACATTATCACTGTATTTTTAAATAACAGAATGTGCGGCGGATGCGAGGCTATTATAACTATTTTGGCGGGAGTACGAACTGCGGTGACCGGCGCGAGAGCAGCCGTGTGGTGGCCACAGTGTGACGGAAAAGCGTTATATCTATAAATTCTGTTTGGCATAATCTTCCTTGTTTGCACTGGTGGTATAGAAAATACTTTCTAGGACAGTTATTTTACTAAATCACACCCAGTGAAGCTTTCTTTGGCTTATTTAATTACATAAAAACTACATAGTTTTCACATAAAACACTAATGAGATATCCACCGCATTTCACAAGTACTTTTTGAGGAATAACAACTATGTTCTAGCCCATAACATTCTCAGTCACGGGAGAAAGCCTTCATTGCAGCCTTTATCTTTTTACAACACTACTGGGCGTATATTGCAGTACATATGATTTGTAGACCATTTTAAGCTTTCCAATAAATTCAGAAATGAAATTAAGATTTTTGTAGCTCTGTATAACCCACGTGTGTCGGAAATAATATAGTTTTTAACAGTGAAACAGCTACATTCATATATACCTACATACGTTCACATTCTCTGGTTATGGTATTAATAGATATTCAAAATTCTCTATGCCATTAGATCACAACACTCTTCACTTTTGCTGTAAAAGAGGATGATTACGAAGTTTTATAGAAATTAATGTAAAATTTAACTAACTAAATGATTACTCTCTAAAGCTTTTTCTGGCAAAAGCGACAAGGTACGTCAATACACGATAGATGTTAATTTTAAATACCGCTGAAGCGAGACAATTTGTTCTGCGAGTTACTCAAAGAGAGAAATCACATGGGATTAATTGAGAGGACAGAGGTGCTCTGAGTATTACTGAAGCACTTCATTAATTACTTTTAATGAATCACGTGCTATATTTGCTAAGTCTCCCTTTGGACAATACGAAATTACATTTCCACTCTGTTGGTTCTAGAGAAAGAAGTTTTAAAACAGTAATCCGTAGTGTTATGTTTCCTTTAGAAATTCATTAGCACTTATTCTCCAGAGTTAGACAGGCCGCTACGCGCAAAGAAAAGAAAATTGAAGTGCAGTGAAAGCTGAAAGAAGTAGTTTCAGTAATGACTAATTTTAAGTACGGTTTGGGAACTATTACGCGAAGTGACATCAAAACCGGTCCAAACTCAAAGTAACTTGATGCATCTGGATGTAACCTTGGACTACTCCATCGATATTACTTGGCTAGTAATAATTTACGAGAACTCATTGCTTACTCCCAGCAAAGAAAAAACCTGAAACTATAATAATGTTTCCATGATCAAATTATCTATACCTAATAAAGTAACAAAGAATTACAATAGTTCCATATTTACAAAAGGGCGCCATCAGAACGACATAATTACTATCTTACAGAATTTCCCAGTTTTTTTGTGCCCAAATATCTAAAAAAATAAGCTATGCATATTCTGTATCGCTATGATTTAAGCAATATGATACACTTCTCAGAGAGAGAGAGAGAGAGAGAGAGAGAGAGAGAGAGAGAGGCACTTTGCAAGTAGAGAGAGCAATTTTATTCATTTTCAAAAAACGACCATCAACATTATTATCATATTTGACAAATCCTAGAGCTCACAAAGAACAAACATTTCGACACACAGGATTTCTTGTTTCAGGATTATAAGTGGTGTTCGTAAATTGCTTGCACTGTTTTGAGAATAGTTTAAACTAAATTCTGTGCCTATTGAATATAAATTTTAAATTTTCAGCTGAAAAAACAAAAATACTAGCATTTTATGGAAATTACCTTATCAGAGCAATAATGTAATAGACAATACACCTGTTTTTCAAGTGATGGATTTCAATTATTTAGGAATTTTTATTGGCAAGGATAAAACAAAAGATATGAATAGAAAACTAAATATATTCCAACACATTTGTGTAACAATTAGAAGATTGAAGTTGCGGAAATGAAATTCTTGGGGTTTGTGGCAGATTACACTTTAATGGACAAACAGAAAAGTGTAGATATCCGAGAGCAATTTGGAATGTTCAAACTAACTGATAAAATAGCAGACTACAAGGAAAGATGCTATAACCATGTCTACATAATGGATTGTGATATAATTCCTCAAACAGCATTAAATTATAGGCCAAGAGGTCGACAGAGTCGAGGAGGACCTACGAGAAGATGGCTAAAATGAAACCCTTGTATGTAAAATATTGCATTTCTGTTGTTGAATTATTAGCAAGTTTGATTCCAACAATATTGCAACAAGCAAGATCGTACAGACTCTAGACTCAGATAACTGTTTACAGAATCTGAAGTTCATTCGACAGAATATGTGAACAAAGAGGGGAATTCAGTTTTAAATAAATAGTTTTGGATATTCTGACCTGTGTGCAACATTGCGACACATGAACAACATAAATATTTTCGTTTTGCACCTTAGTACTTTCTGCGATGTAGAGAGGAGTTTCTCACAGTGAAAGCTTTGTTTTACTATCACTCTAGAAATTTTAAATTTGATATTCTAAGCATGATACACAATGCAACGTCTTGACTCGATGTAATTTACTATAAAAGGATCGGAAATATTATCTTAATAGTTGCCTATTTCCAGTTTTGTTAAGTAAAATTTCATTTGTAAAGGAGAATAATATAATGGAAGAAGAATATTTTGTTTATGTAACGTTATGTCAGTAATATGGTTATGTAAATTTGTGTAAAATGGTATTAAGACTACCTTAAATAACAAAAATTGCTCACTTCATATCTACAGAATGCATAGCGTCATAATTTCCGCTACCCCTTTGGAACTCAGCATAGCAATGCTATCCACCTCAAGAGACAAAATAATCCGTATAACATCAACTGCTCTTTGGTAGACACATGCAAAAATGGTAAGCAAAAGTTACGTATGCCGTCCGATTGGAAATCTCTATACGGAAAATAATTCATCAAGAGCACGTTCACCACATTCAGCACTCCGTTTAGAAGTATGTATTATCTCATGTACATTCATGCTATTAAAATCGAATGGGGCTTATATTGTGGCAATAACGACGGTGTACGGGACCGCTCTCAGGTTCGCTCTGGTATGCGGTGGGAGTTAGAATGTGAGCCATCACAGCTGAGACGCGTAAACATCACTAGAGGATATAACTGGAACCTTCGGTATAACCCAAATCTTGATTGTTCTCCAAGCTTCGGTTTCTACTACCTTCGACAAGTTTCCAGAAGTTTTGTCGTGAAGGAAGATGACACCTTCGGTGAGGAGTCCTGGCCGTTTCCTCCCGATTGTTTTGCGCAATCGTGTCATAGTCTCGCAGTATCGGTCATAAGTCAGTTTGTACTCTGTTTCAAAATACTCCACAAATGTGACACACTAGTTGTTCCAAATCACTGTGGACATCACCTTTCCAGCAGATGGCGCTACCTTAAACTTCTTAATCTTTGGAGAAGAGAGGCTTTTAGGGATGTTTACTTTCTATTGACCTCCCGTCACTCCTGGGTGTATAGTGTTGATTCTATGTTCCGTCACCCATAACGATGGAATGAAAAAACTATTACCTTCTGGAGAATCGTTGCTGAAGTTGCAGATCTGTCACCATATGCCGCTTCTTGATTTGATTGTGCAGATTTCGTGAAACCCGTCAGGAACACACTTACCTTACTGCAAAATGTTGTGAATAATGTGCTGAATGCTTCCAAAAATATATTTCCAGTTCTACTCATATGTCTTAACGTGATTCTTCTGTTATCCTGAATCAGCTCCTTCACGTGAGCTGTGTTCAAATTGGTGGACGCTGTACTGGTTCGGCCACTGCAATCTTCGTTGCTGTCGTTTTCTCTGCCGGCCGCAACCATTCTGCGATATCCTGGTGATATATTACGGTCTCCTCATAAACCTCTACCTGTTCCGGTGAATGTCAGTTGCGATTACATGCGTCCATGAATAACTGAACAAATTTCTTCGCAAGAACAGTTTTTCAAACGAGTCGCCATTTGTGTTTACCTTGCAGTAGTGCTGTAGATGGCAGTTGATTGAAATCCTACACGTTGCTAACCTATATTTTAGAATTAAGGCACACTACTAAGTTCGAGGTGAAAGACAAAACACCAGGAATTTGGATTTGTAACTTTAGTTTCTCATCATCCCTATTAATGACATTTACAATTGCTTCGATGCGTTCAGTGAATCCATTGCTGTGTTACTTGGTATACATGCTCTCCTGGGCGAAGAAAACCACCTCTGCCGCAAACAGTCCCCACCTCTAAGCTGCTTCTTTTACTCAAATTAATATTTGAATTACTCTCCCCTCTTTCTTCGCTCATAAATCCTTGTATCTATGATCATGGGTTGGTATTTGAGTGTCTTTATATCAAAGAAGTCGACACACTCATCCAGTGGTTAGTATGGACCACCGTTGCCAACCATATCTTCTAGCCACCTAGGTGAAATGTTTCCGCACAGCTATACTTTCGTTACTCACTTAGTCTTATATTTTTTGATGCGTTTGTGCTGCACTTGAATTAAATCAGTAAGAGATTGGTTCATCCATGGAAATGGTGAGAGATGCAGGTAATGCGTTTCTACCAACATTAAACAAAGAAAAATACAATAGGAAACGAAACTAAAGAGCGTTTCCATACACTCGTTTGTTAGCTAGTCATTATCGTATCTTAGATTCATGACTGCATAAAAGAGGGACGAACTGTAATATATAGGATCTTTTAAAACTCACATAAAATGTACATACATATATAACGGTTTAAAATACATATACAATATTTGAAATAGGGGAAAATTAAAGAAGTAACACACAGAGCAAACAACGGGGTTTTATAAAACATTTGCAAGACGTCCTCCGCTCTCTTACTCAAGGTACGAGTATACCATTCATTCGGCGACTCCATGCACAGCATTTTACAGATGGTAACTTGGAATATCAGAAATGTTTTGCGAGATAGCTTCTATTAGTTGCTGTAGGGTTGTTGGATATGTCAGGAAAGCTCATTTCTCTAAGGTAACACCGTAACCAATAGTCGGTCGGATAGAGATTTGGAGATCGCGGTAGCCACTTGATTGGAAAATATCTACTGATCACAGATCACCAGAGTCCTGGCTAATTATTTGTTTCTTGCAGGGGTATGTATACAGGATGTTTCAAAAATACGGGGCATAATTTCAGGTATGTATTTCCCACATGTAGACAATCATATTAGTTCATTATAGCATGAGTCCGGAAATGCTTCATTTCAAAATGTCCACCTCCTGCTTGAATACAGACCTCACATCGATGTCTCATTGACCTGCGAACATGATCCCAAACTCCAGGAGTATTGCGTATGTCCTCACAACTTGCCACAATTCGATTCCGAAGGGATTCCAAATCCGGCACCGGAGACGAATAAACCAATAATTTTAAATGGCCCCACAAGTAGAAATCGAGAGGGTTCAGATCTGGTGAGCCTGGAGGCCAAGCAATTGGGCCATCTCTACCTATCCATCCATCAGGAAACCTTCGATCCAAGTACCGGAGAGCCGTAAGACTGAAGTGTGCAGGAGCGCCAACATGCAAGAAGTGAATGTGTTGATGATTGATCAGTGGAGTGTCTTCGAAAACGTCGGGTATGGTGTTTTCCAGGAAGTTTGTGTACGCCTGCCCCGTAAGTCTGTTTACAAGTACATGGGGTCCAACTAATCGATCACCAATGATACCGGCCCACATGTTGAGGGAGAACCGCACCTGATGATGAGATACAACAGTTGCACGTGGGTTTTCATGCGACCATACATGCTGATTGTGGAAATTTGTTATGCCATCTCTTGTGAACTGTGCTTCATCTGTAAATAATACGACAGCAGAACAGTTCGGATTTACACCACACTGCTGCAAGAACCACTGACAGAACCTAACTCGTGCAGGGTAATCTGCTGGTGACAGGGCCTGTACGCGTTGCAAATGATAAGGATACAATTGATACTCGTTCAACAGTCTCCAGACAGATGTATGAGGAACATTGGCTTGCAACGCTAACCGTCGTGTGCTGATAGAAGGAGTCCTGTCCACAGCCTCCAGAATCTCTGCCTGCATTTCAGGAGTTGTAGATCTTGGTCGTCCCCTTCCCAAACCAGGAGAGGTGAATGTTCCATACTCGCACAGACGGGAGTGGAGACGTACAAATATCTTCCGATCTGGACATTGTCGCTGTGGGTACCTCTCCTGGTACAAACGACGAGCCAGCGCAGCATTGCCGTCCGCCTTACCGTACATGAAGTGTACATGTGGCATTTCCGGACATGAACTATTTTGACTGTCTACAGGTGGGACTTTCAATGTTGTAAAGGCCATAACTCGGAAATGAAGCATTTCCGGACACATGTTATAATGAACTATTTTGATTGTCGTCATGTGGGAAATACATACCTGAAATAATGCCCCGTATTTTTGAAACATCCTGTATATGCATATGAAGCACCTCAGCTACAGTGAAATCACTTAATATATTTGATCGTCTTGATTTCTTATTGTGAGCAACAGAAACAGTTTTTTCAAACTTTCTGATTAAACACCCCATAATAATGAATGGAACATGAGCCTGCTCTTAAATTGTTAGGAGTTCTAAATGTTATCATACCTAGGGAAAAACTCTTCTTGTTTTCTTAATAGCCTTGAATCAGTGAGATTCTATATTTTAGTGATTGATTTGAATAAAATTAATAATGCTCTGTTAAATTGAAGGATATTGGCATTAGCTTAATTAAAAGTGAAAATATATACCTAAAACTGTATAAAGGTTATTAAAGAGATTTCTCCCAGGGTTTTTGGGGACAATAGCCAAGAAACTAGGATAAAATATGTAAAAGAATATCCTTGGGTCTAAAAATAAGACAACACAAGCCTTAGGGTGAGTTAGTGTGAAAGCTACTGAGAGTTAGCAGCCTAAGTTAAATATTAGAGCAGTTTCTATTGGCTCATGAAAGACGCTGCTGGGAGCAGAAAAGAGAGCCAAATAGAGCACATTTTTAATGCTTAGGTAGAACACGGGTATTCGAATATATTCTACAAACAAACAGTTAACACAGTTCGTTTTCATTTACTGTAAGGTGCAGTCCTTTTAGGTAGAAGTGCATTTAGTTTCTTCTCCCCCATTTCGGGGTCACAGATTAATAAGAAACGTGATACGCGAAATCTAAATTTCAGATGTAAGGGAATGCATAATATAGTTTCTCCTGTCATCCCCTAGAAATATAATTTGTACATAAATTACAAAATTTTTATATTAGTTTAAATACATTGCTTAAACTAAACATCAGAAATATGCTGTCTCTGAAATAGTTTCCTTTACCATTCACGCGCTTTTACGAGACCGAGGAACAAATATAAATAATTCAATGCCATTGTCGGGATTTGAACCATGGATCTGCCGATTACTAGCCGGTTGTTCTGCCACTGAGCTACCATGGCAACATGCCGGCCTAGCATTGAATCTTCCAACTGGCTCGTATGTTTCCCGGTAAACCACAAGGTAATCTCAAGTTATTTTGAGATGACAACCCAAATGGCGACTTACAATGTTATTAGTACTTAAGTCCCAGGATTCATGGTATATCCAACTATTATGGTCAATTGAATTTTGATTCAATGCTATGGTGGCATGTTGCCATGGTAGCTCAGTGGCAGAGCAACCGGTTAGAGATCGGGAGATCCGTGTTTCAAATCCTGACTTCGGCATTGCATTTTTCAGTCTCACTCTACCTATCCAACTCCTGTCCTGTCCTACACACGGCTTATGTGAAAAAACAATTAATCCAATACTAAATATAAATTTACAGTTTCAATATAAATGTGAAATAAGGCGGAACACTGTCAGGAGACCGCATGTTAGATTCGTGGTGGTCAAAATTCATCTGGAGGGGTTTTATTTAGATTGTCCAGTTCACCGCGCTATTGCTTCCACAAACTGACTCCATAGTACCTTTCCTTCCATTTATTTTACCGTCATTTCTATCATCCTCATTTCATTCCGGATTAAGGCTGATGACTCATTCTAGCTTCTCTCTCCCTCTGATCCAGAGTCTATCTGATTCTCAACAAGCATCTGACTCCCAGGCGCTAAACTACTAAGTCCTGGGGGAGTGTAAGTCCTGCGGGAGTGTAAGTCCTGCATACGAGGAGGGTAAGCTATGGAAGAAGAAGAAGAAGAAGAAGAAGAAGAGGAAGAAGAAAGAGAAGTAGTGTTAAGATGGCATGGCAAAAGTTAAACTATCAGTTCAATACCTCCCAAATCTTAGTTTTATTTTCTCAGTGGAACTGTTTTTCTAGAACGTAAGATATGACGACTGCTGTTCCATCTCATTGTGACATTCTTGATTATTTTGCTTCCTCACATGTCTGGTTCAGAAATATGTTCACTGCTGCGGCAGTGTTTGCTTTCAGTTTGGATATATGCGGCGAATAGTTTATGGATACATGAATCGATTTTATTACTGTACTACTGGAGTCCAAATTGGTGGCTCACGTTTCCCAGTTGTAGAAGCTCTTTCAGCTTGTTAAGACTTAGAACAACAGCATTGACTTCAGAACTGCAATAGAAGTTTTATTCGAGTTGTCTTTTTGTCAGGAGTGGCTTTGGAATTACCACCTTAGAAGAACGAAACAGAGAGGAACAGCACAAAACTTTGTCGAGAAATGCGAGTCTTCGAAGACAGCTTGTTGAGCATAACACTATTATGCTCAGCTTACGTGTTAACGTTTTTATTTTTTGTTCACAGCTGCACAAGTTATTGTTCCTCTAGTGTCAGCTATTCCCTTGCTGAGTTATTGTCCCCTTGAGCTTCAATTTCAAACTGTTGGTGTAATGATTACTATGCTAACTTCATATATCCAAGGTCGGGGATTCAAACCCGCCGGAAGACGATGGCTTTTTTTTTTTTTTTCTTAGCATGACTTACTTTGGAAGGAATGTAAAGCCGTTTGTCCCGTTTCGTAGATTTACGGCACGCAAAAGAGCCTCAAGCCAGATAAAAGAGGCCTCTGAGCAAAATTAAGCGGTCTTTCGCACCCAACGCTGAGAGCCACAGCAGTTGACGAGCGTGCACAAATAAAACTCCATAAATGTTTTTCTCAAACTGTTGTTATGGTTTCTTCCACACATACAAGGACATTTTATACAGATCATTTGGGTATTAATAATTAGTTTAATCGGAGTCTACGAGAGAAAACTTCAATTGTCAGCCTGAATATTAAATTAGCTTACTATTTTCTGGCGAATGTTGTATCACAGTTCATTCTGACTGCCACACGGGTTCCTGAAGTCGTTAAAACACAGAACGGGCATTTCACTGTACATTTCTGGTGAAATCTTAGTATTGACTTTAAGGTGACAGGCAATACCTTCTGCATCTATTATGCAAATTGTACGTACAAGAGAAAACTTTTGGGGGACTTTCTAATGAGACACCTATCTTGGAATTTTCAGGGGGGTTGAGTTCCCTTCAGTAAAATAGTTTGGAGGAGATGTCTCTGGCTATATAAGTTAGGGACCTCAAAATTCCTTACCCCCACGTAAGCGGCGCTTATTCCTACATGAAGTAACTTGTATAAATTACTGATATTGCATGAGTAGCTTTTCGGTCATGATAGAAAATTTTAATTGATTTTATTTAATGATCGTGTTCTTTAAAAATTTATCCTACGGTGATCTAGAACATAATTTATGGGAAATATTCCAATTTAGACCAATAAAATACCGTATGGAGGCAGCTTTAAATTCGATAAATGATTTTACACATAAGTATATCAAAAAGGATTCCATGTATCACACTGAACATTTTGCATGACATAGATCCATGTTTTGTACTTTCGCTGGTATAGTTTATACAATTAGTTTGTTCATTAATGAAGATAGGATTTTTTCTTTAATATACTATTGTGATTAAATTTACCGTCAAAAACAAAAACAAAAAAAGAATAAAAGATTATTGCCAAAGTAAATTCACAATAACAGTAAGTGATAGGAATTTGTTTCCTTTGAAGCTCTAAAAAGTACAACTTATTATTTTCTCTACACGTACTATATATATACTGTGCAGCGAAGGTATTGTGATGCACTCAAAAATTCGATACCGAGATTTCACCGGAAATACATGTTTCTGGAACCCCCGAATAAAAAAAAATTAGAAAAACATCCGTGTGGGTGTGCGTGTCTGTATGTATGACTGTCTTGTGTATCTGTGGGCAGCGTACCTCAAAAATGAAAAGGCGCTTAAATATCAAACTTGGTATTTAAGTTGAGTATGTTCCAAAGATGCGACACGAATATTTTCAAGAAAATTCCGCCTTCTCCAACTACCCTTTACTAAGTAGGAGCATTTTACTACATGGAGCATTTTTCGAAAATTTTGATTTAATCAAAAATAATTCTTAACGATTTTGATTAAAATACCTTATGAATAAGATATTATTAAGTCAAACGAAATGTATATCTTGAATTTTCTGGGAATAGCCTCTGAAGACGTCTTCAATCTGGATGACTTAAATAACTGACAAACGGTAAGAGCTATACAAAAACTTACTACACAAAAAAGTAGATCTCATTAAAACACAATTTATGTCATATGCATTTTGTTTGTAGAGTTAACCTTTTCGAGATGTTTCGATTATTGGTTTCAATTTTAAGTCACTTAAAATTTTCTCGAATGGGAAGACATCTTTCTTATCGTTTCTCGTTTGTTTACTCCTGAAAAGCAAAGAGATTGCAATTTCCATTGATTTACATAGCAACCGCCTTTTAAAGCATCAAACTATCGCTTTAGCGTATGAATTTTCTTGTTTCCTTTCTACTTACAAGGAAGCTAGTAATAAGGCTAATTCTGCTTATGTTTATCTTGAATAGCATAATGTAGATAACGAGTTATTGTTTTGATTTTTACTTCTTATACTTAGTACATAGGTAGAGAAGGAATTGCACTCCACTCAAAAACTCGATACCGAGATTTCAGTACATGTTTTAGGGTCCCCTGTATCAAACAAAGCATTTCTAGAAAAAATGTCCGTGTGTCAGTCAGTGTGTCTGTGATCACGATAACCACAATTCGAAGAGTCGGTTTAGTATCTTACAAGCACGCTCGACTACCCTTCATCAAAAGATCCTAAGTTGCTTATTTTCTATAACCTGTTTAACGATTTTGATTAAAATGCCTTATATTAAAGACAGTATATTGAAAGATGCGCACTTATTGCCCCTACGGCTTGTTTTCGAAACAGCAGATTATAAATTACTAATGCTCAGTATCCTGAAATTATGCTTATTGACGGTGAAATACATTGTAATGCAAATGTGGCAAAAAATTGTCGCTAAAGATTAGCGTTTTAAACAATGTTTCTAAAGATTACAGAGAAGTTATCTTTAAATCCCTGTTCTTGTTTTGTTTTAGTTAACCACAAACAAAGGAAGCATTAACTTTTAGTTGGGTTTCTCAAGCTTTTATTTAATTTTAAATATAAGCGTTCCTATTAACAACTTGAATAATATTATTAATACCTCCTCAGTTTCATTCCATATTTAGATTACGTAACAATTGGCGTAGTTTCTCTATACGTGCTATGTACATAGTGTATTGAGAAAGTATTGTAATGCTCCCAAAAATACCGAGATTTCACCGGAAATACATATTTTGGGTCCCCCTGAATCCCCAAAAAAGCACTTTTTGATTTTCTCAAAAATGGCTGTAATGATTTTGATTAAAATATCGTATTTTAAAGATATTTAACTGACAAATAAAATATATGTCTTAAATTTTCTGGGAATAGCCTCTGAAGATTTCTCTGTTCTAGTAGAATTTTACGGAATTTTGCATAACTGCTAAACGTAAGAGATGACAAAAATTTACTACACAAAAATGTAGAGCACGTTAAAGCACACAGTTTATGTTATATATATTTTTTTTCGTGGAGTTGATCGTTTTTTAGATATCCTTGTTTTTGGTTTGATCTTTGAAAAACTTAATTTTCTCATACAGGAATATGTCAGCTCCTGTCCATACAAACAAAGGAATTTCAGTCTCATAGCAACCAGCTTTTGAATATCACTTTAACCTATGACACACCCTTATTTCGCTTCTAATTACAGGGAAGCAAATAATGAGACTATTGCTGCAATTTTTTTCTTGATCAACATGAAATAAATAAAAGCAAAAGGTTTTAAATGATAATTTGTTGTAGAGACGTAGAGAAAGTCATGTGAATGGAACACATCAGATTTTTTAAATACCTTAGGCGTTTATTTTTTCGTTACCATAACAGCGGATCTGAACGATTTAAAACAAACTGTTGAATGTAAAGTGCACCTATTGACATTTCTCTGTTGCAATATTGTGTAAAGCAAATAAATCAAAAGCGGAAAGCTTTATGGAAATTATTTTTAAGAAAACACTCAAAATAACATGCTGTATTATAGCTAAAGGAATTATCATAGACCATCTTGTACTCCGTATAATGTTAAGTGAAATATTAAATGAATACATAATGTAGAATTTCAGGTCCGTCGCAGCATTATCTCTCTTAGATTGTGGAATTAAGTAGTTAAATATCTCTGCACGCTATTATAAGTTTTTGTAAATTCTGACTTCATCTAGATAATTTCGTAGGTGTCTTTTTGTTAGCACTTCCCAGTTATAAAACATTATACAAAATTACTTAGTTTCTTGACAAACTTCATATCACGTCTTTGGAAGTTGCTGAATTTAACCACCAAGTTTGAATTTACTCAAGTTTTAGTTTTCGATCTACGCTTTTCATAGTAACATACATACACCTACTCTTGCGGAAACTCGAACCTCTTTCTCAATATACTTTTATATATTTTTTACAGTGTGTAGGTAGGGAAGGTATTTCATTCCAGCTAAAAATTCAATTTCACCGAAAATACTTTTAGAGGTTACCCCAATAAAATAAGTAAAATATTTTTAGATAAATGGCTATGTGTGTATGTGCGTGTGTGTGTATTTAAGTAAACTAAAGTTACTTTCATAATAAAATGCATATCTTAAATTTCCCTGTATACTCTCTGAGGTCCTTTTCGTTTGGAATGACTTTTACATAAGTAGACCGCAAGAAATAATAAAAAACTTACCATACAAAAACGTTGACAATTTATGTAAAATTAAATGTTGTTGTCGACATAACCATTTCCGATTAATTGCTTATTATAGGTTTAATTTCCCAATACTTTCTCAAATGGGAAGTCATTATTCATATTTTTTCATCCTAGTAGAGCAAAGAGAACAAAATTTCATTACTATCACATAGCCACTACATTTTAGAAGATTGGACTATCCGTTTAACTTATTTTATTTCCTTATTCCCCTTGTACCAGAAAATAATACCATACAAAACTTTTCTGATACCTTGGTAAGTATGAAGTAGATAGAGGGATAAGCTTTTATAAGAATTGTTTGGTGTAGAATAGGTAAAGAAATTTGTGGGAATGTTGCACATCGGCGCAAATTCCAGGGAAATTGCCTACAAGTCCTTAGCGCGGCCAGTTATGGAATATGAAGAAGCATGCTGGGACCCATACAGAGTTAAACAAACTGATTCGCTGGAAAACGAAAGGCGAAGAGAATAAATGGAAGCCGCTAAAAGTAAAGTGTAAAACACATAGGTTAGTCGCACTATTTAAACCTTATACTGGTTTGAATGCATGGGTGGATGTTAGAAAGAGGTTAAAAACCCAACATATTACGGACGAAACGATTATTTGTATAAGATTAAGGTTCGAAGGTACGGAATCGACGTAGGAAAATTTTCTTTTGTTAATAGGACTATTGAAGAATGGAATGAATTGCCTGTAGCAGCCTTTCAGGGCTGTCCTCTGACCTTAAAGAAGTTTAGGGTTAATTTAAAGAGAGTAAATGTTAGTTAATTTGAGTAAATATTGTGAAGTAATTAAGGATTTCAAAAACTGTATTAGTATATATTATATTAATGTATATATTAGTAATGTGTAGTATTAATGTTGAGGCTTTATAATAACTGTTTATAAACTAGCTGGTAATTGACATAAGTATTGCTATACTGAATAATAAGTAGTTAGGCATTTAAAAAAAACATGTACATGTAATATGTTAATTGTATTACTTTCTTAAGATAACTTAAGAATATTATTGTAAGTGAATTTTGTACATTTAACTCTACCATTGGGCAGTACCCAATTGCAGAGAATAAATTACATACAATAAATACACACATATCGGGATGCCTTGGAACAGTACTCACGTTGATATATCGTACGAATTTTTGGTAAGTGATAGAGAAAGTAAAAACAGTGCCTCTTTAGTAGTCGACTCATGAAAACTACTCTTAAATTGCTATATGTTTCAAATGAATTATGTCCATGAATATTTTGTTAAAATTCTTTTTTTAGCACCTTCATATACTATTATCTGTTCATTTAATAAATATATTTTCTTATCATTACACGTATAAATAATCAGTTTGATTTTTCATGTATGTATATGCAAGACACTTCACTATCATTCTGTATGATAGGGTGTTTTATGAATCTTTGAGATTTCCTGAAATTTTAATTATATTTAATGAAACCTGATTTTGTTTTAAGGATGCAATCCTGTAGAAAAAAATATAAAAATATATAAATATATTTAAATTTCTTAAAGAAACTACTTCTAAAATTATATCCTTAGAAAAATATAAGAATTTGAATAAATTATAAACATTATTAAAATTAATATTATTAAAAATAATTAAATAAGGCTTTAAATGTATTAGAACGCAAAGGAATCTAACGTATCATAGTAAGATAAAAGTCTCTTTACACAATTAGCTACCAAATGAGTAATAACTAAATTTGGTGGTTTCTTCTGATTTTTGCTATTTCCTTAATTAAATGTTTTGTATCTAATTTGACCAACAAAAATTTGGGACGAAGTTAAAAAGTAGAATAGAGGTTTGAAAATAATTATATGTCTAATATATATTTTATAACTAACATTTCGATTCATTGTACCAATATATTGTTGATAAAGATTTCACTATAAACACGCCCATAGTCATGGCAGGTTTAAACGATATCGACTAGGCAGCGATTTGATTTTATGCCGTTGCTTTCCCGGCATTGTTTCACCTGGCGAAAACAGCACATGAAGAACAACTCCTTTGTCTCTGAAATCCTGTTATAGAACGGGTTGTCAGTAACTTGCCATTCAAAAGTTGTATGTATGAGATAGAACATTCTCACTAAGTAGAATACTCAATTTGATGCCAAGATAGATTTGTCATATTCATACAAAAGCTAAATGTTTTATCTCGGTTTCTAAGATAACCCTATTTTTAATGAGAATTCTATACGATAGGAATCAAAAGAAGTTACACAGCAGAAGACAAATGAGTAAGCTACTGGTCATTAGACACTATAGTTGTCTTTATCATAAAACATATGAACTCAAGGTGGAACGTGAGTTTTGATCATCCTTGCTATGATGCCTTTTAGTCACGAATAGAACACAAAATCTTAACTGAGTGGGATGGCTCAGGCGGGAATTTCTGTAGCTCGTATTTGAGAGGTCTTGGATTCAAACCCCGTGGGCTACCAATCTGACTGAGGTTTTATGTGTTTTCCTTAGTCGCTAAGGTAAATAGCCAAAGTATCATCTTCAGTCAAAAACATCAGTGCAATTAAAAACAGCTGGTAGTTAGTATTACGGTGACATCTATCCACAGATAATGAAAACAGCTAGACCGGACGCTACCTCAGCGCATCTGCTTGTCGCGGAGCAAATAGGGTGATTTTTATAGAGCTGACACACTTCTTTCATTAATTGTTTCAAAAGGTGTTATGCTAGCGACAACTTATTATGCCTAAATTGTATAGGAATTTTGGTAGACTTTTTTACTTCTATAGCAAATGTTGAAATTGTCCTCTATCCTGCATAAGGCACAACTCAACACGTCGTTCCATGTTACTGGCCACTCGTTGGAGGACTCTGTTGACAATAGCTTGAATCTCCTTTGTGATTTTGTGCTTTAGATAGTCCAATGACTGGGGACGTGTGGCGTAAACCCTGTCTTTTAAGTAACCCATAGAAAGAAGTCCAGCGATGTCAAATCCGGAGATCTCGGTGGCCACATGTTCCTGGAAATTATCCGGTCGCCAAAGAAACTTGCAATTAGATTCATAGATTCATTTGATGTATGGCATGTAGCGCCATCTTGCTGAAAATATCCTTCACTCAGCTGTACATCGTTCTACATTTTCACGTTGACTACAAGAACAAAATGTCGAAACAGCTGCCAACAATGCAATTAGGAATAAAATAAACATATGCGCATCTAGTGACAAGAAATCGAAATCCCAGAATATTCTGCTAAATTTGTTACTAAAATTTACATCATTAAATGAATTTCCAACGGAATACTTCAAGAAAGAAATGTGTCAATCCTGCATAAATCACTCTGTAGTATGCTGTGTAAGGTTTGAAGGTTGGCTGTAGCCTTCTGAGTACAGTCAGTGAAAAAGAAGCAGCCATATTGGATATCACTCAGCTTGTCTCGAAGTGAAAGTTGTATGGATACAGGAAAAAAGACCACGAAGGCTACTGTACACAACACAAGAGAACCGTCGCAATATGTCCAGGTAGTTAAAGCGACGTTAAATAGAGTTAAATAATTTTAATGCGGCTTTATTATTTTAATTTATTTTTGAGGAAAAAAAAATATTAATATCAATCTTATTTTAAATGAGGATTTTACAAAACATATTATATTCTATATGTTAAAATGTATAAACAATTCGCACACTTACATTTATTATTATGATTTTGAAATTTGTATCAGTTGAATCTACATCGTTAGCCATTAGAATTCATGGATCGAAAATCACAAGCAACCACAAGTTGTTTTCAACAGCACTAAATGCCCCTGAGTTTATAAAGGAAACCTCCAGAACAATAGTATATTTGTGGTCGTCTCTAGTTCATTCAAGTAAACTTAGGGAAGTTAATGTGGTAGCTGGTAGAACAGTGTCTCTTTAAACAATCTAGCAGTCTTTCTTAGCCGGGTTTTTATTGGTAAGAAACAAGCCTTATTTACGAGGCATGATGGAGGGGTACACTACCAAAGGACATCAGCAGGGCTCTTTGGACCGGACGTGCAGACTCTGCTTCAATTTACGGACCACGTAAATTGCCCCTTTTCTCCTAGCCGTTTCTCGTAAGCCAAACATGAGCAGAATTTTAAATGGCTACGCGCTCTTGGAAGATCGTCTGCTGTCTCTAGAGCAGTTGTTCCTCTGATTCTTAGCATGCTTGATAAAAAGACTCTTACTAGGCGAGATTTATCTCTCTCTTCCATCACTGTTAAAACATCGCGGTGTACTCAGCCGTGGAGGCTTATCAGCTTCAGTGGGAGATCCTGATGAATTTATTTGTGCCAGGTCTAATGCTCATTGCTTGCTTTACTCCTGCACCTTTATTATCAGCAGCCTTAATAAGCATGTATTGCTTCTATTAGTTGATCTATTAAGCAACAAGCGTTACACTGTCATCCTTTCATCGGTAGGAACAATATCGTACTTCATCCAACATTTCTTGTCCTAATTTCATTGATGGTAGGTACTCATTGCAGTGAAAATAATACTCTTCTAATTAGTGAGGAGAGAGTTAACATAATTAAAAGTGAAAATTCTAACAAATATATACAGCTGAGTCAGAATATTGCGAAAACTGTGTAAAGATTTTTGGATCTCCAAATCCACACCATATTTACTCGGATATATTAGTTACGTTTAATTTCTTAAAGTCGGCTCTAACGTTATGTGGTTTTGTCGTCTTCTGTGCTCTATAAGAACATACTAGCCTCTGTTTCCCAAGGTTGAGGGTTCAAATCCGTGGATGGAGATGAATTTGTTGGGCGTAAACATCCTTAGTATGACTTCCTTTGGAAGAAAAAATAAAGCCGTTGGTCTCGTGTCGTAGATTTACGTAAAAGAACCTCAAGCCTGACAAAGACCTCTGAGCAAACCTAAATGGTCTTTCACACAAAATACACACGATATAGAATGGAACTCTGCAAACCACAGCAGTTAAATCACGTCCTTAAATAAAACTCAGTTTAAATTAATTTAACAACTGAATTTTGTACACGGCCGTTATCTAATGAAGAGGTTCCGAATTCAAATTCATCTGTTGTAATGGAATCACTAAGAAATTAAATGTTAAGGTAATGAATCTTAAGATGACATTGCGTTTTATTGTTACCAATGGAGGTTGTAAAATACAAGATGAACTGCGCAGCATTTCAATTCATCCACTGGAAAGAAAGGGACCAAAGTAGTATCCATACAAACTTTAGTTGGTTCAAAATGTAACAGAAAATGTCTTTCAAACCTGAAACGTATTGACTTAAGATGCTACACTATCTCGTATAATAACAATAACCAGATTTATGTATATTCTGTGGTCAAAGGAAAGAACCTTCAATACTGAGAATATTAAACTGCACAGTACAATGAGTAGATGTCAGCGGTCAATGGTTTAAAATTATATTCAAATTTGATGAAATCTGAATACAAGTGATGTTTTAGAAAGTCGAACTTTAATTTTATAAAGCTACATGAAGATATTATCGTATACTGTATTACATTATGAGAATTTGCATGGACATAATTGCTAGTATTTGATTGATAACCTTCATGAAATTACAATATATTTTAATTATCCAATATGTTAGGAGTATAAAGTATTATATTATTGAAATTTTATATAAAATATATAAAGTATTATATTATTGATATGTTATATAAAATAACTGATAGTAACTATTTTATTAACATTTGTTCGTAGATTAAAATTTTCACCATTTAACTGACAAATACATCCTTATTGGCATCCTAGGAGGCAAAGATTACTTTTCAGTTTCTGATTAGTCTGGAAAGGACTATTTGTGTGTAGAAAGGCGGGTTCTGTCAGAAGCTGGTATCATTACGCTACTCATATTCTAAAGAGGGCTCAGAAAACATTTAACCCTACATCTTTGTAAGATGTGCTTTAAAAACATTTTCTTTTCAGATTCTTCAAACAGGTATGTGCAACAAATAGCTATTTTTAATTTCTGTGTAATTGTATTTTTATGCTTGTTTAGCAATAACACACATGTGTAGGCTGATTTGACATTAAATTCCATATTTAAATTTCACGGAAAAACATGTTTAGAGCCTCTAAAGCAAAAGAAATATTTTTTTTAAAAAAAAGACGAATGAATGTGCGTGCGCTCATGCGCGCTATCGTGTCATATGTATGTATGTGCCTGTCAGAAAAATTTTAAAACAATAATAAGATCAATACAAACTTGATATTTAGGTTCATCATCTTTAAGGGATGCGACACACGGACTTTGAAGTAAACCCATCCAACCGTAACTATGTTTTACATAGACAATTTTTCGCTAACTTTGTATCATAAATGGCTTTAACGAATTTGATTAAAATAACAAAACGCACCAAACCTATCAACACAAGTAAAAAGTATAAAAAGTATAGACTACTACAAACTACATTATTTATGTTTTACTTTTTGTGGTTTTGACAATTTTCTGGTTTTGTTGTTAATGGTTTGAATTTTCAGATAATTTATAATTTCTTGACTGAAAATGCCTGGTTTTTCCTTTATTTATTTTTCCTGTACTGGCTGATATGAAGCAATTTCAAAATAATTTCATATCGACCGGCGTTTTGAGGAATTAACTATCGACTAAATGGATAATGAATGTTTACCAGTAGATTTCAGAAACGACTTTGTTAACTTCTGTTATATCGAAACGAAATTTACAAGCGAGTAGAGAGGGGAGAGGCAGAAATTGCGTGTTCTACTGAGTTTGTCCTGAAGGTATAGGTGAACGCAGAGGTAGGTAGCAAACAAGCTTTTATACGTGATACAAAAAAAAAACAAAAAAAAAAACAAACAAACAGAATATTGAATCTGTGCTGTGGTAGATAAAATACATTTTCTTGTGAGATTTACATGTGAGAACACTATTGAAATGGATTACAATATATGTTCTGTATGTATCAATAGCAAAACGCGTTATTTTGGATTTCGTACAAACAGGACAGGCCGTACATGTACTGGTCGATTGCTTAGAGCAAAGACTGGCAGTCTTAGGGAGGGGTAGAGGGCGGCCCAAAGAAACTCAATGCATGTTACCATTTTCGAGTCAGAGAGAAACCAAATCGCAACCATCTCTGAAGCTTATTTAGCAGCATTAACAGTAAATGAGTAAAAGAACAAGCTTTTGTAGTGATACATGAACAAATGGTGAATAGAGTGTCGTGTAAATGCAACATACAAGTTTTTTCTTTCCTTATGCTTACTCTACTTCGTACATAGTACGTGTGTGTAAAAGGCATTGCATTCTACTCAAAAATTTGTTACCGCGACTTCAGTGGATACTCATTTTTTAGGGTCCCCTTTGTCCAAAATAAGCGTTTTTAGAAAAATGCCCGTATGTCCGTAAATACAATAACTTAAACATCAATTCCCGGTTAAATCCATACTTGATATTTAATTTCAGCATATTTCAAAAATATAACACGAGGATGTTAAGTAAACCTCCACCCGATTTTACTCTGTACATGGAAAACATTTTGATTTTCTTAAAAATGGGTATAACGATTTTGATTAACATGCGGTATATTAAAATTATTTACGTTACAATGCCATTTATGCAAATATTTTTCATGATTATAATGATGTAAATACAATTCAAAATCTTCTCGGGCTTCTAGCCAGGTAATAACTTGGCTTGACACCAACGTTTCGAAGAAGGGCATCTTCCTCGTCTTCAGGGTGATCAGTTCACCCTGAAGACGAGGAAGATGCCCTTCTTCGAAACGTTGGTGTCAAGCCAAGTTATTACCTGGCTAGAAGCCCGAGAAGATTTTGAATTAACACGTCGCCAGGAAACCATAGTTCTTATGTAAATACAAGATTAATCTTTTGTAAGACTAATTTACGTGCAGTAAATCGTATGAAAGGAATATATATACTATATTTTTATTATGTCCCTTGTAAAAACTGTTCATTTTTCAAAGTCTTTATTACAAAGATGTAAATAATAATGATATTCAATCTAATAATAAAGCTATAACTTTTTAAGGAAGATTTTAATCTAACCATCTCCCATTCATTAAAATAAATTATATTATTTATAATACAACGTATACTAAAATAAATCTTAATAAAGATATAAATATTAATAAAATTCTGATGTGTTCCATTCACATGACTTTCTGTACATTTCTGTAACAAATTATTGTTAAAAAGCCTATTTTTACTTTCTCTAGTCCCATATGTACAGTGTACATAGGGGTAGAGAAGTATTGCATTCCACCCAAAAATTCGATACCGAGATTTCTCTGGAAATACATGTTTTAGGACACCCTGTATCCAAAAGAGCATTTTTAGGAAAAGGTCCGCGTGGGTGTGTCCGTGTGCCTGTGAACACGATAACTCAAAAACGAAAAGTAGCTAAAATACCAAACTTAGTATTTAAGTTTAATATCTTCCAGGGATGCGACACGAAGATTTTGAGAGAAATCCCCCCACCCCAAACTACCTTTTACATGGAACTTTTTTCGAAAATTTTGATTTTCTTAAAAATGGCTCTAACGATTTTGATTAAAATATCATATATTAAAGATATTTACCTAAAAAATAAAATTTATATGTTGAATTTTCTGGGAATAGCTTCTGAAGACCTGTTTATTCTGGATGAATTTTGCTTAATTTGGCATAACTAGTAAACTGTAAGAGATATACAAAAACTTACAATGCAGAAAATGTAGGTCTTATTAAAATACACAAGTTATGTCATATATATTTTTCTCGTAGAGCTTACTGTTTTCGAGGTATTCATTGTTATTGGTTTCAGTTATGAAGTACTTATACTTTTCTCAGACGGGAGTGTCCGTTTTTCTTTTGTTCTACTCCTGGCCAAGAAAAGAAGCAATTTGTAATGACAATCGCATAACGACAGCTTTTAAAACATTTGACTATAGGTTTAGCCTAGTGTATTCCCTTATTTTCTTCCTACTTATACGGAACTAAATAATAAGAACATTGTGCTAATGAGTACCATGATTAGCAAGATGCAGAAAGAAGAAGAATCTTATGTATGAAGTTTGTAGAATAGCTAAAGAAGGTCATGTGAGTGTAACATATCAGATTTTTCTATTTACTTCATGGTAATCGAGAACAAATTAGCAGAATAGTCCTATTAGTTGCTTCCTTGTAGTAGAGGTAAAATAAGAGAGTACCATAGGTTAAAGTGAAAGTCAAAATCTGGTTGCTATGTGACTGAAGTTCCTTTGTTTGTATGCACAGAGTTGACACATTCCTGTATGAGAAAAACATAGGTTTACTAAAGCTGAAACCAATAACAAGGAATATCTAAAAACGATCAACTGCATGAAAAAAATGTATATAACATAAATTGTGTTTTAACGTGCTCTACATTTTTATGTGGTAAGCTATTGTTCATCTCTTACGGTTTAGTAGTTATGCAAAATTTCGTAAAATTGATCCAGAATAAAGTGTTTTTCAGAGGCTATTCCCAGAAAATTCAAGATACACATTTTATTTGTCAGGTAAATACCTATAACATACTATATTTTAATCAAAATCGTTAGTGCCATTTTTAAGAAAATAAAAATTTTCGAAAAAAGTTCCATGTAAAGGCTAGTAGGGGGTGGGGGGATTTTCTTGTAAATCTTCGTGTCGCATCCTTGGATGATACCAAACTTAAATACCAAGTTTGGTATTCAACGGTCTTTTCGTTTTTGAGCTATGCTGTCTACAGACACACGAACCTTTTTCTGATTTAGGGGGATCCAAAACATGTATTTCCGGTGAAATCTCGGTATCGAATTTTTGGGTGGAATGCAAAATCTTCTCTATACACTATGTGCATAGTGCGTGTAGAGAAAGTATAAGTCTATCCAAACCGAGACCTTATGTTCATGATATCAACATATTCCACTGTTTTGTAAGTTCAAAAACACAAATCTATAGCTTTTAAAAACCTCTGGATTGAACCAATGTATGTTTAGGTTAATGGGAGGGTATAGGTTTAATAAAACTGGATAAGAAACTGGTTTAGATTATAGTTAGCATCGCCGTTAGATCAATGAGGATACAATAAAGCATAGCAGGAAAACCGAACATGTTTAATGACTGTTTTAGTATTCCTCTGGAACACTGTGTTCCTAACTCCTTTCAGTACGTGATCTTGCTCTGTAGAAGCAAGCTGAACTTAGTGCTTTGTAGCGGGTCTCGCATAGAGTTCAAATATGTATGTAGTCTGCGTCTGATATTTTGTATTGCACGTCTCTAAGCGCTTTGGCATTATAATGTGTATATAACTTTGTTCTAACACTCGCACTGAAAAGGCTGGCCCAAGTAACTTAAGTTGCAGACAAACGAACGGCTAACCTGAATATTTACACACATTAACTTTTTAATTTGAAAGACTGTAACACAAGGTGATCTAATAAAAGCTATAAATGCGTTAAATTCACGTGACTGTTTCTACCTATTCTGCAACAAACTTTACACACGAAAGCTTATTACTTTCTCTATACGTACATAGTACATAGTGTATAGAGAAGGTATTGCACTCAATCAAAAAATTCGATACCGAGATTTCACCGGAAATATATGTTTTAGGGTCCCCTGTATCCAAAAAAAGTATTTTCAGAAAAAGGTCCGTGTGTGTGTTGCCGTGTGTCCGTGTGTCAGTGTGTCCGTGTGTCTGTGAACACGATAACTCAAAAACGAAAAATCGGTAAAATACCAAACTTGGTATTTAAGTTTAGTATCTTCTAGGGATGCGACACGAAGATTTTGAGAAAAATCCCCCTCTCCAAACTACCCTTTACATGGAACTTTTTTCGAAAATTTTGATTTTCTAAAAAATGGCTCTAATGATTTTGATTAAAATATCATATATTAAAGATATTTACCTGACAAATAAAGTGTATATTTTGAATTTTCTGGGAATAGCCTCTGAAGACTACTTTATTCTGGATGAATTTTGCATAACTACTCAACCGTAAGAGATGGACAAAAGCTTAACACAAAAAAAAAAAAAAAAAAAAAAAAAATTAGAGCACGTTAAAACACACAATTTATGTTATATACATTTTTTTCGTGGAGTGGATCCTTATTGAGATATTCCTTTTTCTTGGTTTCAGCTTTGAAAAACTTACATTTTTCTCCTACAGGAATTTGTCAACTCCTGTCCATACATACAAACAAAGGAACATCAGTCACATAGCAACCAGCTTTTGGCTTTCACTTTAACTTATGGTACTCTCTTATTTCGCTTCTACTTACAATAAAGCAAGAAATAAGACTATTTCTGTTAATTTTTCTCGATTACCATGAAATAAATAAAAGATAAGCTTATCAACAATAATTTGTTACAAAGATATAGAGACATTCACGTGAATGGAACACATCAGATTTCTTTTTACTTTTACTACATAGTACAGGTGCCTAGTAGGGAAGACATTGTACTCCAACTAAAAATGCGCTACAGAAGCTTCATCAGAAATACACATTTTAGGATGCCCTGTATCAAAAAAAAAAAAAAAAGTATTTATATTAAAAGGTCCGCATGCGTGCGCGCGTGTGTGTTCGTGTGTTTGTGAACATGATAACTCAAAAACGAAAAGTCGGAAAATTACCATACAATACCTTCTCTAGACGCTATGTACATAGTATGTGTAGAGAAAGTACAAACAATGATGTGCGATAGATTTTCAAAATAAACACAACTGTACCTTTGCTCTGTCAGGTAGGCCCTTTCATCTTGCTGCACAAATTGCATACTAGTAACCAATGCATAAAGATAATTAATTTCTTAAGCATAAAATCACAATGTGTATAGTAGTTAGAGAACGTATTGTATTCCACCAAAAACTCAATACCAAGATTTCGCCGAAAATACATATTTTGAAGAACCTGAATCCAAAAAAAGCAATTTTAGAAAAACGTTAGTTTGTCTTTTTTTAAATCCCACATTTGTTATTTTAAGTTTCCAGGATTGGACACGAAGATTTTTGAGGACAATTCCACCTCAAACTACTCTATATGCAAACATTTTCGAAAATATATATTTTTTAAAAATTATTCTATAACTTTTTATTAAAAATACCGTACATTAAAGATATTTACAGCACAAATACAATGAATATTATGAACTTATTGGGAATAGTTTTTGAATTCCTCTTCAGTTGGATGACTTTTGGATAGCTGGTAAATCATAAGCGATACACAAAACTTTCTGCTCCAAAAATGTATTTCTATTAAAAGATGCATTTATGTCATATACACCTATTTATGCATTAAACACTGCCTTGTTTTTCGTTTCTATTTGAAAATACTTGACTTTTCTCAAACGGGAATTTGTCACTTTTTATTATTTTATTTTTTCATTGACATGCAAATATAACCGACTTTTAAAATTAATCGCATAGCTAGAGTTTTTAAAACATTTGACTGTTTCTTTAGTTTCGTGAATTCCCTTATTTCACTTCCACGCATAAATTGAAATTATTAGGTTTTATTTATGGACGCTCTTACCATCCCATTATATTTTGGGCGTGAAAGAACGCCTAATTTTACTCAAAAGCCTCTTTATCAGGCTGAAGGTTTTAAAGCGCCGTAAAAATTTTACAGGTAAAACTTCCCGCCCCCCAAAAAAAAAAAAAAAAAACGTCTTCCTCCATAGGGTTTGATCTCGTGACCTTCTAAACAGAGGCTAGAGTAAAAAAAAACATTTAAGTCTATGTTTATCTCAATTAAAATGATGTAGATAATAGAATTATCTTTTGTAAGAATAGTTTGTTTATAGAGCAGGTAGAGAAAGTTATGTGCATGGAACACATCAGATTTTTTGCAACCCATGCGCAAACATCTGCTCCCTGCTTTGAAACGCGAACGATCATTTAAAAAAAATCTGATGTGTTCCATTCACATGAATTTCTCTACTTCTCTGCAAAAAATTATTGATAAAAAGTTTATGCTTCTGTTTACTTCATGCTAATCGAGAAAAAATAGCAGAAATAGTATTATTACTTGCTTCTTTGTAAGTAGAAGCGAAACAAGTACACTAAGTCAAAGTGATAGTCAAAAGCTGGTTCCTATGTGACTGAAGTTCCCGTGTTTGTATAGACAGGAATTGACAAATTCGGGTATGAGAAAAGTATGTTTTTCAAAGTTGAAACCAATAACGATGAATATCTCAAAAATATCAACTCTAAGATAAAAATGTACATGACATAAATTGTTTGCTCTACATTTTTGGGCGTTAGGTTTTTGTCCATCTCTTTCGGTTTAGCAGTTATGCAAATTTCCGTAAAATTTATTCAGAATAAAGCAGTCTTCAGAGGCTATTCCCAAAAAATTCAAAATATACATTTTATTTCAGGTAAAACTCATTCAGAATAAAGCAGTCTTCAGAGGCTATTCCCAAAAAATTCAAGATACACATTTTATTTGTGAGGTAAATATCTTTAATATACGATATTTTAATTAAAATCATTACTGCCATTTTTTAAAACATCAAAATTTCCAATTTTTTTTTCACGCAAAGGGTAGTTAAGGGTGTGGAAATGTTCTTGAAAAATCTTCGTATTGCGTCCTTGGAAGATACTGAAGTTAAATACCAAGTTTGGTATTTAACGGACTTATCGTTTTTGAGCTATGCTGTCCACAGATACACACACGGACATTTTTCTAAAAATGTTTTTTTTTTATTCAGGGTGTCCCAAAACATGTATTTCCGGTGAATTCACGGTAGCGCACTTGGGTACCTTCCCTATACAATATGTACATAGTGCGTGTAGAGAAAGTAAAAATTAGCAGAAATGGTCTTATTAATTACTTCCTTGTAAGTAGAAGCGAAATAAGGGAGTACCATAGGTTAAAGTGAAAGTCAAAGGCTAGTTGCTATGTGACTGAGGTTCCTTTGTTTGTATGGACAGGAGTTGACAAATTCCTGTATGAGAAAAATATGTTTTTCAAAGTTGAAACCAATAACAATGAATATGTCAAAAACGACCAACTCCACGATAAAAAGGTATATTATATAAATTGTGTGTTTTAATGTGCTCTAAATTTTTATGGGTTAAGTTATTGTCCATCTCTTACGGTTTAGCAGTTATCCAAAATTCCGTAACATTCATTCAGCAGTTTTCATAGGCTATTCCCAAAAAATTCAAGATGTACATTTTATTTGTCAGGTATATGTCTTTAATATACGAAATTTTAACCAAAAATTTTATATCCATTTTTGAGAAAATCAACATTTTCGAAAAATTTCCATGTAATGGGTAGTTGGGAGTAGGGGGATTTTCCTGAAAATCTTCGTGTCGAATCCTTGAATGATACCACATGATACCAAAAATAAATACCAAGTTTGATTTTTAGCCGACTTTTCCTTTTTGAGCTATGCTGCCCACAGACACACAGACAGATAGACAGACAGACAGACAGACAGATAGATACACACTTGGACATTTTTCTAAAAGTGCTTTTCTTCGATTTAGGGAGTCTCAAAACGTGTATTTCCCATGAAATCTTAGTATGGAATTTTTTGGTACATTACAGTACCTTCTCTATACAGCATGTACATAGTACGTGTAGAGAAAGTAATGGTGCTATGATAAATTGTCAAAATGAAACAGTAGCTATACATTTCCTTTATGAGCTGGACCCTCAAATCTCATGCAAGTACCAATGCGTAAATATAATTTGTAAATACTCCGCCGCAGGTATTTTGATCTGCGAGTTAAAGCAGTTTGTGTTTTCATTGCAATACCTTTTAAGTTTGCATAATAAATATTAATGGCTTATGAATTTAAAATGTTTCCTGTTAAAATACATAAAGCTAAAATCCCTCAAGGTTGCTTTGGAATGGAATAACAGATACAAATGTGTATATGACAAAAACGAATATAATGTGTATATTTACAGGAACTTATACGAGTCAAAGCCCAGAAGGTAAACTTTATATCCCATTTTATAATGTAGAGATCTCTGTACTGATATGGAACGGTTTCTCTCTTTATGTTTCTTGTCGTTTTAGGGCAAAAGATGAAACAGCTGCTTTATCCAACAAGGGAAGGAATAAGATCATTGAGGAGAAAAACAAAGTAGAGCTAGATGTAGTGTATATGGTGAAAAGAAGAAATAAATGTATACTGTGAACCGGAGCCTCACACTATCCGTGTAATCTTACAAGAACAATAATAATAATAATAATAATAATAATAATAATAATAATAATAATAATAATAATAATAATAATAATAATAATAATAATAATAATAATAATAATACAGCACCTGGGTGGATTTTTTCCACCGCCTGCTTCTTAATTAACTTTTCATTCATGAATTTCACCACCGTTTTGTATGATTCTCTTCATCACTCTCATTTGGGCACCCATCCTGGCTACTCCTTGTTATTCCGTTGGTTAGGTGTTGGCCTTCTGAGCCCAGATTGTTGGTTTTAAAGTGTGCTTAAAAGCGACAGCCCCATGACAATAGATTTCTTGGCATGTTAAAGAACTACTGCGGCACCTGGCGGCGTCGAAGTGATCCTAACAATTGATAGCATGATTAATAAACAAAATAATTTAATTTATCCTTGTGATCCAGAATAGGCAATTTGGATCACAAGTCCTGGGGATTTTAAAGTCCTACATACAAAGAGAAGAAACAGGATTATGATGATGATATGAGAGATGGTGGTGGTGGCGGATTCAGGCTCCCGACGTTACTGAGTCGATGAAGATTTTCGAAATGTCTGATTCTGTATTCTTCACCGCTTGGTTGGAGTCTCGAGAGCAATTTCAGGTACATAGTCACCAGGAAATACTCACTGCATATTTTAGCATATAATTATTTTCTCTAGCAACATTGATGGATAAGAAACTAGAGTTAAGGATTTCTTAAAGACATTAAAGAATATATGCAAGCTGCATTATTTGTAAATCTGAAAGAAATTTACAAAATACTTACTTGAAATTATACATGCACTCTATAATAATATTTTAATGGAATTTCTAAATTAATGATGCTTAGCAAACATAAAATGTTACAGCTTATTTACTAGCTTGTTAAAACCATGAATCAATATTGCAAATTTTATGACTATATTAATACAGGTGAAATATAATTCTGGGGTATGTAAGAAATTCAATTAATCATATTTAAACATTTAATAAATCCCAGAAATTTAACTATCCTATGATAAAACCACATTAAATGGTTAATGGATGTAATGCATAATTTAAGTTTTTTTATCTGCTAATATATATATATATATATATATATATATATATGTATGTATAAAGTAATAATGAAGATAAAGCTAACACTTGAACTTGGTTTTCACATTGCTGATAAATGTCAATAAAATTGCTTATTTAAGAACAATACATCTTTATTATAAATTATATATAAATGATATTACTATATATATAGTAATATAATATAATATTTAATTTACATTGCTGATAAATGTTAATAAAATTGTTTATTTAACAACAATGTATCTTTATTATAAACTATATTACTATATAAGATATATAGTAATATAATTTTTAATAAAAATGTATTGTTCTCAAATAAGCAACTATATATACTATATATGATATAATTTATAATAAAGATGTATTGTTTTAAATAAGCAATTTTATATATATATAAGGAACTAAATAATAAGATCGTTTCTATTAGTCTTTATTTCAATCAGCATGAAGTGGATAGAAGAATAAGTTTAATAATAATTATAGATTGTTACAGAGATGTAAAGAAAGTCATATGAATGGAACAAATAAGATTTTTTATAGAAAAACGCGACAATTATTTTAAAAAATGTCATTGATTAAAAAAAAGTTTAAATATATATATATAAATAAAATTCCCTTATGTTTATAAGAAAAACACACATTGCTCGAGCGCAAACTACTATATTTACCAGGAGTGTCAATTTATAGAGCGAAACTTCCCTTAGAAGATGAGCAAAACGCATTCTTATACTGCAAAGAGGAAAGGAACGATGATCGTTATTGTTAAGTTGTACAAATGGACGTTACATATTAACAAATGCAATATCATTTTTAAAAATCGTATTTGTTACATTCAAATAATTTTCTTGACCTTGTATCATTTACTAGTTCCTATAAAAGCTTATCGTACAAAAGCTTATTTTTCTATTTAGGTGTTTTTTAATTGACATAAACTTTTACTGAAGTAGCTACTTTATACATTTCCCAAAGTAACAGTAATAATCAAATGTTTAAGCATTAAGCTTTTTATACTAATCTTTATAACCCATACTATTTCCATACAATTAAATAAACAACTAAACGTCGATAGAATTTCTAAAGAATAACACAGTATAGAACAAATTCAACCATTCATAGCAGATATCTTAAATAGCTTGTGCCACAAAAAATTATTTGAAGTAAAACGTGTATTTTAATTGAGATCTACTGTATCTACTGCACTACAGTATATTTTATCGCTTAACGTTTATTAGTTATACAACAATACAAGGTACATTCAATAAGTTCTTAGAAAAATAAGGAAAACAAATTATTTTTGTTAATAATTTTAATTTTCAACATAATCTCGTTTCACGGTGATTCTGCAACTGTTTTACGCCCTCCAAAAAGTAGGATTTTGGAAGGTCCTTGAAATAAGCATCCGATCTTCATTAGATGCGAATTCGTTTTCCGCTGAGCCATCTTTCAAGTTTGGTAATAAAAAAGTAGTCACTGACGGTGGATGTCATAGTAATTTGAACTGATTTTTAAAGTATTTAAAACCAATAAGTTGATTTGAAACCGCTTAATCACCTTGGCGTGTTATTTGTTCTATATTATGCGAGTGTCTATATTCCATCGTATGTTCAAACTTATGTTGGATTTCTTTAACTTTTTACACAAACTCCAAGATCCAACTACTTTATCTTTCTTGTGTTATATTTAAGCACCCTGTATAATACTTAACGAACGAATTAACAGTCTACATGTATTACTGAAACAAAATACTTTATTAATTATAATGTATCGAAAAACTGTGATGAGTTCTATATCTATTCTGCAACAATCTATTCTTCTATCTAAGAATAATATTCAAGCTAATCGATGGCAATTAGCAGAAATGGTTTTGATACATATTTCCTTGTAGTTTCAAACAATCAGTCAAACATTTTAAGAACTGGCCGCTATGCGGTACCTGAAATTTCATTCTCTTTGCTTGACTAGGAGCGAGGAAAACTTACAAACAGTTTAAAATTGAAACCAATAACAGGCAATGTCTCGGTAACAGTTAACTCCACAAATGCGTATTTTGCACAAATGGTATGTTTTAAGGGCATCAACATTGTTGTTTTTATCTATGTTTTAAGGCTTACCAGTAATAGGCTCAGAGGCTATTACCATAATATTCCAGATTATTTTATTTGTCATATACATTTGTTAAACCTATCAAAATAGTTGGACTAATTTTAGAAAGAATTAACACTTTCGAAAATTTGTCCATGTAAAATGCTGGTTGAAGTAGGGGTTAGTCTGGAAAATTTGTGTGTCGCATCTTGGTAGATTCTTAACCACCACCACCACTACCACCACCGCCGCCGCTGCCACTGCTAGTGCTACTGCTACCTCTACTACTACTACTACTACTACTGCTGCTACTACTACGATTACGACCACTAATAATAATAATAATAATAATAATAATAATAACAACAAAAATGGTAATGATGAGTCACTTTCGTTTCCGAGTTATGCTGCGCACATACACTCAAACACAGGCATGTATACGTATTCACGGCTTTTTTAAAAGTTTGTTTCGGATGCTGAAGGTCTCAAAATGTGCCCCGTCGGTCGGAATGGAATTATGAGGTAGGTTGCAATACTTTCCGTTTTTAATATTTACAGAAATTATTCCATTTACATGACCTTTATTACCTATTGGGCTTTTAGTTGTTTCTTTAATTGTATGGAAATAGTATGGAGCATAAAGATTAGTATAAAACCTATTGTACCTATTGGGCAAAAAATTCTTATTAAAAATCGTATTCTTTTATCTCCTTCACGCTAATCGAAATAAATATTAGTAGTCGTTTGTTACTTATTTCCATTTAAGTATAAAGAAAATAAGGGAATACACTAGGCTAAAGCAATAGTCAACTCTTTAAAAACAAACGCACCTCTTTTTACGGCCAGGAGCAAAATAAAAGAGGTCTGAGAAAACTATAAGTATTTTAAAACTGACAACTAACAACTAGGAATATCTCGAAAATATTTAACCTCACAGAATTGTATGGGACACAAACTATGTCCTATTTTGATCTACATTTTTAGTGTAGTAAGATGTGTCTATTCGAATGGTTGACTAGTTATGCTAAATTCCTTCAAAGGATATTCCCAGAAAGCTTAGAGTATACATTTTATTTGTCGTGTAAATATTTTAATATATTGTATTTTAATCTAGAACTGGACCCATTAGTGAAAGAGATAGAGAAATAAATTCCAACTGGTATGGACATCTAATTAGAATGGATGCTCAGCGTAAAACAAAACAAGTATTTGAGACAAGATCAGAGAGGAGTAGAAGACCCGGAAGACCAAGAAAGAAACGGGAACAATATATTGGAGAAATAGCAAGAAAAAGAAGAATGAAAATGACGTATTTGAAGAGGAAGGCACAGGATAGATAACAGTACAAAAATGGGTAGAAAGTTCTACGCTGAAAGGCAGAAAAGGATGTGAAGAAGAAGAAGAAGAAGAAGTATTTTAATCAAAATTGTTAAGAGTCATTTCATATAAAATCCAAATTTCCGAAAATTCTTCCATAATTGTGGTGGGAGACTTTCTTAAAATACTAGGTTTTATAGTTCTAAACACACAGACACACATGCACACACTGACCTTTTTCTAATTTTTTATAATTCAGTGTCTTTACAGTGAAAACTCGGTATTGCCTTTTTGTGTGGAATGCAACATCTTTTCTACTTATGTAATGTGCACAACATAGAGAAAGTAAAAATAGTAGTATACTTTTATTGTATTCAGCCAGAAGAAAAATATGCTGGTATTTTATTTTCCTCGTGTATAATAGTGGGTAGGATTACTTCGTCTTCACTTTACGTACCGGATAGCGAAGGATGAGATACTGTAAGATCCTCGCTCATGAGAGATAAACCTTTGACCTATTTTCTGAATTCCGCAAAAGTGACCTATTTCTGAGACCCAATAATTTTGAAAGACAAAAGGAGAATCGAGGGAATTCAGATATTAAAAGGACTGGAGATGTTTTTTTCGTACTTCAGTATCGATAGGTATTGCCGCTTGGCTCTCGATGGATGGGAAAGAAGCGAAAGAATGTCTGGGGAAATCAAATATTAAGTCTACCCCAGCTTATATTCTTACTCTGCTCTCTCTTCAGTAATGGTGGTAGGAGGAGCTAGATACTTTTGTGGATTTTGTAATTTTACAATGATATTTCCCTCTGTTTCTAGCAGAATGCTTTATTTCCCTTTACTTGCATTTTCAAGTGGAATACAGACCTTCCACAAAGCCTTTTTCCAGAAATAATTCTCAAATCGTAAATAATACCTCTTCATATTACTGTACGTTAAATCCACTCAATTGAATGATAATATGTTCTGATTTTACTTTTACAAGTCTTTTAGCACTTTCAATACTAAAATGGAAATACCAGTACGGCAGAATGACTTAAAAGTAAGCTTTAAGTATCTGTTGAAATGCAATTATACCAACGTTAAATAAATAAAAACGCTATAGGAAACCAAACTCACTGGTAGGTATTTTTATAGAATATATGCACACATTTATATAATGTAATATCAGCTTAAGAAGCTTTATAAATTTATTTTACAGCAGATACACTTTTTTTTTAGAGTTGCTTATACCAGGTGGTTCATCTGTCCCTTATTATTTTTGGAGATAGGCCACACTTCATGCTCTGAAAGCAATAAGGCCGAAATTACCGTGCTTGTCGACCAGTTGATTGCCATGCAAATCTAGCCTGCTTTTCATAGGAAAATAGGCCTTAGCAGCAATAGTTAAGTCCATTCCAAAAGCATGCGCTTAATAACTCCTGTTACAGTACATACAATAGCAATAGGATCGCTGTCATATGTATCGCAAGTAAATTATAATGAATGAAGGTGAAATGAACGGCTTAAGCTACAAAAAGAAGTCGCACAACAGTTATAAAGAGATCAGAAGCGGAGAGGAAGAAATGTGTGACACCATACCTACAAGTTTTGACGGGAAAAGCGGGCGCAATGGTTGTAGCTCAACTGGTTAATTTCTGTTCCATCAATTCCAGCGTGTCCGCGGTTCGGGTCCCACAGTCTGAGTGAACTTTTTTCTACTTTATTACCCATCAAGGCGCAAAGTTAGTCCAGTGTTTGTCACACTAACAAATTTAATTGTAAATTAAAAGGTATACGAATTAAGAAAAAAAAAAAAAAAACGGCAGTTCATTTTACGTGTTCTTCAGTTTTTGATCCATAGTTTTCATTTTAATTGTTTTGGAAGAGAAACTTTACTAAGACTGTAAATAATACTGGACTGATAAACTTAGAATAAACACAAATAAGCAAGCTAACAAATTTTCTGATATCCCAGCTAGATTTGTAGCAAATCAGGAAGAAAAAAAGCGGCTGAAAAAAAGCGTCAACGTTTTGGTAAAATTCGAACCTGAATAGAGTATCTTGAAACTCATGCTAACAGCGTGCGTGTTAACCAAATACGCTACTGTTTAGCTGCAACATGCAGCGCTAAAGCTAATAATGTTAGTTTGCAGAAGATGGGTCTCGGGAACGATGTTTTCATATTAGAATATAATCTGCGGGTAGCATAAAACCAGAGAATAAGAGACAGGTGAACCACCTTGTATATAATAATGACTTGGGAAACAAAATATAACAGTAGTCTAATATAAAGAGATGTTTCCTACAGTTAACCTACATGAAACCCATTGAAAAGTTCTCTCTCGTTCATAGTTGCGAAACACTTGCTCTACGATATTGGAATTCGATTCAATATTTGAAGTTTAAAATTTTTTTGCATACCTAATGCTATTTAACTAGTTTTCACAAAAATACTCTCTGTCTAAACCAATAGCTTTGTATATTTAGCTTGAATACGTCGAATGGATAAAGGGAAAAGTATCTCCATTTTATTTGTTCAAAAATAATGACTGCATATTTTCTTATTTTCCGTAAACCATTCTCGTATATTGGACAATTGCTATAAACATTTAGGGTGTTGCAATGCCTCACACATTTATAAACTCTTTTTAAGTAGAGTAATTAAGAATAACAAGATAGTTGCGTTCAGTGTTGAATCAAAAAAGTTACACATCTGTTCAACAACTTTAGATAATTCTACCGCAAGCGGAAGATGAATTTTCGGGTTTAATTTTACTCCGAAAGTAAAGGTGAATTAAATTCGTTACATTAAATCGTTAAATCGTTAATTTTATTTATCTTTATTCGACAGAATAGAAGCTTCAAGTTTTAATTATTATATATTTTAATTTAATTATTTTAATTAATTTTCCAGTGACTACGACTCCAAAGAAATCCGTATATCTACTTTGACTGTATGCACTCATCTTAGTCACCTTAAAAATCCAGTTCTACGCTGTAATGAAAATCAGTCTTACACGAAGTTAAGAATGAAAAAATCTACAGAACTTTTTAAGATTGAACTATTCCAATTAGCCAGATATACATGTGGTCCTCAATTGTTATACCTTCACTACATAGTGCCGCAATTTATTCGGAACGTTCAGTCATCCAATGATCTCAAAGCTTTAGGGAAACAAAATCTTATCCGATTTTGGAATCATTGATACTCGCCTAATGCAAATACTAACGTTAGGTGTGTAACAAGTACCTTGAAATCTAGTTTTGGCACTTTACACTGAATATAATAGTTTTACATAAAATCATTACATCTTAAGATATAAAAGTCAGTGTTTGCATATACATATATATATGTAATGTATGTACGTACGTAAGCACGCACGCGCTTTATAGGCTCCTACACCATTGCACCGATTTCGGCCAAACATGACAAAAATGCACTTTGACACAAAAAATGAGAAATGTTGTCCAGTTTAAAATACGAAATTTCGTCCCATTCGCAGGATTAATTATTTAATATATATTATGCCTATCAAAGCTGAGAAGGTCATCTGTATCTTTCCCAAACACAATAGTAACAGTTCGAACAATAATTTGTGTATTGCCCACCTAAATAATGTGAAATTAGGGAGTCTGTCTAACATTCAACAGGTCGTGAGTTCGAATCTTGCTTAAAGTGAGTTACTCGTATAAGGCTTTTTCAGGGTTTTCCCTTATACTGAGAAGACGTATGTTGAGTAACTTTATACTCCATTGACCCCAAGACCACTTGAGCATCATTTTACCAATTTCATTCACAGTCTGATACGACTAACGAGGTTAAAGGACGTTAAGCCACATAAAAACCAAGTTGTATATTAATGTTTGTCTTTTTTCCGCTGTACGTTTTATTATATTTCTATGTACGTATTTACTGGAATAAACAAGATTATATTGACGTTATTAAACTGTTGATATTCTTCCCAACTGAGATGTTCTCTACAAATAACCACGAGGCATCCCTAATCCCAAAAGCAAAGTTCCCAATTTTTTTAAAAATATAGAGAAACGTTTATTGACAATTAATGATGCATAGTTTTGACGCTTGAACATTTTTATATGTTTCCACATAATCGCTATTTCGATCAATTCATTTTTGTAGCTCTGTGGTAGTTTTTGTATGCCCATATCATACCAGCTTGCGCCTGCTCTTGAAGAAGTTATAGACCTCATTTTTCACTTCATCGTCGTCACCGAAACGTCTTCCAGCCAAGTGTTTTTTCAACTTGGGAAACAGGTGGTAATCACTGGGTGCTAAGTCCAGACTGTAGGGTTTGACGAGCGGTGTGGGGGCGAGCAATGTCATATAGAAGGCTTTTGCCCTTGCTCAAAATTCCTGTTCTTCGGTTCTGAACTGCCCATCTGAGTTTATTTAATGTCTGACAATACCTGTCGGTATTTGTTGTCCCAGGATCCATAAAATCCACCAAAAATATCCTCTTTCGATCCCAAAACACAATTGCCATATTTTTACCGGCAGACTGTGTTCTCTTGAATTTTCGTGGTTTGGGTGAACCGGAATGCCTCCACTCACGTGATTGTTGTTTGGTCTCAGGTGTGAAGTGGAAAGTCCAGGTTTCATCACCGATGACTATTGAATCCAAAAGGTTGTCCTTTTCATCTGCATAGCGTTGAAGAATTTGGCGGGAAGTTTCAACGCGTTGCCTTTTTGTGATCTTCTGTCAGCATTCTTGGGACTCATCTTGCGCACACCTTCCGAAATGTCAACTCTTCAATCAAAGCCCGATGAATGGTGCTTCGAGAAATCTCAGGAACAACAATGCAGAGCATCGAAAGTGATCCGCCGATTTTGAAGCACGATTTGTTCAATCTTTGTGATTATTTCGTCAGAAATGGACGGTCTCCCGCTTCTTTCCTCATCATGAATTTCCGCACGACCATATGCAGACTCTCTACACTACCTGCGGACATTTTTGACACCCATACAAGACTCTTCATACACTTCCATCAACTGTAAATGGATTTCGATTGGTTTAATCCCTTCTGCACTCAAAAAGCGAACCTAGCACTTGGTGGTAGTGGCTAACTGGAGCTCCATTATAACTGGCTGCCAAGCCAAGACTGAGGGCGCTACCGGATGTAGAGTAGAGGGAGAAGGGAATAAAGCAGTATGCCAGCATCCACACAAGCAGTTTCCCTGCGACTCCAGCGCTTTGGAGACCTTACTTTTGGGATTACTCTCGTATAACAACCTGAAGGTCGCTCAAATGCATTCTTGAGAAATTATCATTACAAAGTGTGGTATTTGTGGCTGTTAAGGTGCTTTTGCATACATATTACATAACAGTTTACATTTGTTACCAGCTAATATAACGCATTTCAGAAGCGATTTATCCACTGATCCCTTTCAAAATTCGGAACATTAAATATGTTTATAATAAAATAAATAGCTTATATATGTAGAAGACAGGATTTTATAATATTATAGCCGGTCAAGTCAGCTTTCAATCTCGCTCGTTCTCGCTGCCGCTAAGCGAGCCTCCCGCAGCCAGTAGGATAAGCTGAACACATAGCTGGCAGGAGAGAGCTTAGCTAACGAGGGCCCGAGATTCTGCATTACTCAAAAATTCATAAGACTTGCAAGACTGCGTGTAATGCCCGGAAACTCGAATAATCAGTCCTTCAAGCTATATTATTCCATCTGTTTAAATGACTCAAGGCTTAAATAGCCAACCGGGATAAGCATGCTATTTAAATAACCCACGCTTGGGAATGGGTTAAAAAGGAAACGTGGTATCACAGAATCTGCTGTACGTGGACTCCACTTTTATAACAAATAAGTGTATATATATTTTATTACTGCTAAGAAATTTATGTTGCAAGATGTAATTGTAACATGTTAATCTGAACATGTTTATTTGAGTATAAGTAAAGTAGCACACAAATTATGTCATTAACGATTAATATGGCTGATTCAAGTCATTTACTGTGGACGTATTTGGGATATATATACCGTAAAACGATAGGTCGTCTTCTGTCATTACTAGAGCCCTGGATTTTAGCTTTTATAAATGCAGTTTTAGCCTTTTAATATTTTCTACAAGCCTCATCAGTTTTTTAAACAGTAACTCTAGATTTTTACACTTTTAAACAATATTCCTAGCCTTTTATGGGGGGGATTTTTACATAATTTTCCTACATATTTAAGGAAGTCAATGATGAACACCTATTACAATATAATACAGATAAAAATACGAAAACCATTTTACTTTAAGGAAGAATGCTATTAGTAAGTAATATTACACAGAATATTCGTGTAAGAACATTTTAACTAAATAATTCAGCATTTATTTTTAATATAGTATAGCGCTCACATAAAAGAAACTTCACATTTCTGCACTATTGCTGTACACAACCGCCCATGTTTTTCAAAATTTCTGTTGCTTTTAATATTCCTATAGGCAGAGAGTAATTTCTATACCAAGATAAACGTCGTGATGAATTCATTCCCTGGCTAACACACATATACCCTCAAAACAAAACTAAATGAACTGTTTAAAACATCTAATGCAAATGCACCGAAGGAAAAAAATTAATACATTTTCTACTGAGATTAAAACAAAGCTTAAGTTTAGCGAGTTTTTGGTCTTAATGTCCCATTTAGCTTTTTTTTAGGTTGAATACGATTCACCCATTAGCAACCAAAATGAAAAAATGCAGTCCTGTTACTTCACCCTTAATTTTATTGTAGGATTTACTCAATACTAAAACGTAGGTATAGAGAAATCGCACCACGGAAGGTTACTACTAAATACTTTACTACATTTGTTTAAAATGGCAGTTAATAATTAATGACTGCTTTTGGGAATTCGGCAAACTCGATAAAAGCACTAGTAATGCGGTCCATTATTTAGAGTGGGGTGCATATCCATATGGGTGCGCATATTTATTGTAGGGGATAGTGCGTTGTGGTTTTTATATAAAAACAAATACACATCACTGATTTGTGTTTGAAAGGATTATACCTTTCCACAGATTTTATCGCTCCCTCAATTCATTTCGTACTCTTCGTAAAACGCACAGTTTCTATTATTCTTGTTCTTTTTACCATTAGTTCGTCCGTCATGTCGACTTTTTACTTTTTCTACACGTATTACGTATGTAGTGTATTGAGAAAGTATTGCATTCTACCCAAAAATTAAATTCAATACCAAAATTTCACACCTTAAATTCCCAGGTACCAAAAAAAAAAAAAAAAAATAGAAAAAATTCCATGTGTATGCGAATGTGTGAGTGTTTGTGTGTGTGTGTGTGTGTGTGTGTGCCTGTCTGTCTATCTGTCTAGGAACACATTAGCACAAAAACGGAAAGTCGGTAACATATCAAACTTCGTATTTAAGTTTAGTATCTTTCAAGAATGCGGCAAGAGGATTATGAGCAGAATTCTCCCCCCTCAAACTACCCTTTAGATGGAAAACATTTAAACATATTTGACTTTCTCAAAAATGGCTCTAACGGTTTTTATTAATACCATATATTAAATATATTTATATGACAAATAAAATTTTATCCAGAATTTTGTAAGCAGAGCCTCTGAAGACCTCTTTACTCTGGATGAATTTTGCTGAATTTTGTATAACTACTAAACTGTAAGAGCTAGACAAATTTACTGTATGAAACGTGTAGATCTCGCTAAAACACACAATTTGCTGTTTTAAATTACTTTTCTCATATGGGAATTTGGCCATGCAAAGAAACAGTTTTCAATCACATGGAAACCAGCTTTTGAAAGATTTTATTATCGTCTTAGTCTATGAATTCTTATTTCCCTTCTATTTACAAGGAAACAAGTAATAAGAACATATCTGCTAATATTTATGCCGATTGGTATGACAAATTCAAGCCTTTTAACAATAATTTGATACAGAGTTGTAGAGAATGTTATATGAATGGAACACATAAACTTTCAAACATGTACTTTACAGTAAAGTTATATATTTTACCTCAATACTGAAATAATATTCTTAGTTTTTGATAACCAAAAGAAGTATTGTAAATAAAAAACCAAAATAGGCACCGAAATTTCACAGAAAATACATCTTTTGGGGACCCTTGAATAAAAAAAAGCATTTTTAGAAAACGGTTCGTGTGTGTGTGTGGGTGTGTGTTTGGACAACATTTTTAAAATACGAAAAGACCGTTAAATGCCAAACTTGGTATTTAAGCTAAGTATCTCCCAAGGATGCAACACGAAGGGTTTAAGGAAAATCCCCCCACTCACTATCTTTTACATGGAAAACAATTGTGAAACTTTTGATTGGCTCTAATTATTTTGAGTAAAATATCATATATTAAATATATTTACATGAACAATAAAATTTATATGTTGAACTTTCTGTGAATAGCCACTGAAGACGTCTTTATTCCTGATGAATTTTGTTGAATTCTGCATAACTTTTAAACCGTAAGAGATAGACATAACTTACTACACCAAAAATGCATATCTCGTTAAAACACGCATTTATATCATTTATATTTTTTTTTTGTAGAGCTGATCTTTATGACATATTCGTTGTTATCAGTTTCAGCTTTAAACTACTTATTCTTTCCTCATACTGGAATTTGTCAACTCCTATCCATACAAAGTAATTTCAATCACATAGTAACCAGCTTTTAAGAAATTTGACCATTATACTCCCTTATTTCCTTTTTACTTTCAAGGAAGCAAGTAATAAGGTCTTTATACTAGTTGTATCTGAATTAACATGAAATAGACAGAAGAATAAGATTTTTAACAATAATTTCTAGCAGCGAGATAGAGAAATCATGTGAACAATCTATTTGTTTTATGTTAATATTCCGAAATAATAGTAATCTTCTCAAATAAGTTTAAGAAACTATAATTTAAGAATCCTGCCATTCTGCACATTAGAAAACTTAAACTTTTGTGAAAAAATCTATAAATAAATAAGCTTAAATTAAGGAACACTTTCCTGAGCGTTTATTATAATAGTCACTTCCAATCATGTTTTAACTCGCACTGAAATTTCGAAGCCAAGTAACAAAATATGAAAACCGGGTAGTTAATAGCGCCGTAACTACCTCTTTATAAACTCCATGGCACGACAGCTCACGGGGAACCTTGGCCTACCGCCCGGCCGCTGCGTCCCCCATCTCGGTCCACTACAGACGTCATGGATGGGGTGCAGTATTGGAGGTTGAGACGTAGTCAGCGTCTCGAGACCCCCCGACCGGTTAATGCGGTCCTCATGACCTGGAGCCGCTACTTCTCCATCAAGTAGCTCCTCAATTGGCCCCCCAGGGACCTTACGAGGCTGAGTGCACCCCGGGCCAGGTCTCCCAGCGGGGGAAAAATCCCCACGCTGGTACTGGGGATCGAACCCAGGTCTCCCGCTTGGTAAACTACCGCTTTATGCTTGCATAATATATATATATGTTTTTAAGAATAAGGGTCTGAAAGGATATTAGCCGATTTAAAGGCCCTCCTGTGCCTGCTAATGTGCGCTTATGGAGGGTGGTGCCCGTTTAGGCTGAATCGGATATCTTTCACATACGTGGAAGACTGCACGTAACGTCGAATATACTTTATTTGCTCTAACCTGAATATATATATATATATATATATATATATATATATATATTTTAGCACTCCGATTTCCTTCCAACATATAGTTCTACGCTTTATTAAATATTAAGCTTTCCTTGTATTTTGTAAAACATTCCAGGTTATGTAATAGTTCACCATTGCGCTGAACATTACGCTGTATGCTTATCGTGAACTATTTAGAAATATCATCACGATATGCTGTTTAAATGTCTTAAAATGCTCTTACTCCTCAAAAATTATATATTTTCTGAAACTGAAAATAATGAATGTTTTATTAATGTCTAAAACAAACAAAACAAAACAAAAATACTTTTGCCATTTCAGAGTGTACCTTGTCCCCTATGGTAGAGATAAGTTTTTATGAGGACTGGGGATGGATTTGAATGGCTGAATTTGAACTACGGACCTTCCATTCCAGAGTCGATTCTTTAACAAAGTCGGCCACCTGTGTCAGTAAAAGACGTTGCTCATCCTTTCTGTAAAGACATTCTCAGTTCCCGGTAACGGCACTGTTAGTTAAGTAATTCGCTACTCGTCTCCATCAACGGGATACTTACACCATAATGTGATATGTGTGATAGTTAATTAACGCTAGATATACAAGTAGAAGTCAGTAATTATTTCGCGAGTGAAAATTTACAAGTTGCGCGAAAGGAAAATGCAATAATTAACGTTGGCACATTTATATTCATGACACGACGAAGTTGAAGATCACTGGTGGGCTGGGGTTCGTATCCCGGGTTCAGGTTATGGGTATTAGGAATGTTGTGGATATGAAAGTGACCTAGCTCCGGATATTTACTAGCATGGAAACTCTTTCAGGGTGTGGTACGACTCAAGTGCTTTATTCAGTTAGTTCGGCCTTTTTCCGCCGTCGAACACACACGCATTCCTCTTAAATTTTCAACTGCGAAACTACACTTTACCCAACCGCGACTCTTCTTACTTATTAATTTTGATACAGTGATCTTGTCCGTACTCTGATGTGTATTAAAATTAACTATTTCCATCACAACTAAGGGCTACACCACGCACCCAAATACCACATCTTTGCTCTGCCGATGTTCTATACCAAGTGCCAGAAACAGTGTCGCATGTCCAGCGGTAGCATTTTTTCTCTTCCGTTATGTTCCCCTCGGTCAGTGTCCTCTCACCCCCTTCGGTTCAATGCCCAACCCGCTTAATGGTACTGTCCTACCAGCTCGTGAAAACTCGGCTATTTAGACGTGTTTGAAATCTTTCTTCCCTGCCCGTTTACAAATGTCTACATTTTTTCCTTCTTGGTATAATTTATATTCTTAGCTATGATTTATATTTCCCTTCTGAATAATTCTTAGCACAGGGACAAGACATGTACTGTCTCAGGGCAGAGAATGATGGTAGCTGTCGTTGCGTGTCGTTGTTAGATTTTTAAGCTTAGAGCCAAGTTAAAAACGGAATAAGAAGGATATATGAATGAACGGCTTTAGGTGTAGATTACTTGTAGATTCCAGAAAACAAGAATTTTGTGTGCATGCTTAAATCAATGAGAAAGAAATCTACCTTTATGATAAAACTTGCACAAGACCAGCCAGTAGTGCATCACATTACAAATCTGATGTAGCAGATTATCGTTAATAAGTATTCTTCTATTTAATTTTAAAATATTAGCAGAAACACTCTTATTGCTTAGTTCCTTATAAGGGAATACACACGGCCAAACTGACAGTCAAATGTTTTAAACTATGGTTTCTCTGGAATTCAAATTCGTTTCTATGCGTGGCCAGGCCTTCACAAGTTCCTGAATGAGAAAAGCTTTAAGTATTTTAAATCTAAAATAAATAACAAGGAATGTCTAAAAATGGTCAGTTCCTCAAAAAAACTGTATATGTCATAAATTTTAAGTTTCAACGAGATCTACATATTTTGTGCAGTAAGTGTTTGTCTCTCTCTTATGGTTTACTGCTTATGCAAAATCCAGCAAAATCCGTCTACAGTAACCAGATCTTCAGAGGCTAAAGCAGAAAATTCAAGATACACATTTTATATGTCGTGGAAATATGTTTAATATACGACATTTTAATCAAAATCGTTTAGCCATTTTTGATAAAATCAAAATTTTTGAAAATATTCCATGTAAAGGGTAGTTTGGGGTGTGGGCATTTTCCCCAAAATCTTCGTGCCGTATCCTTGGAAGATACTAAACATTTTTGCCAAGTTTGTTACTTTAGCGCTTTTATTTTTTGAGATAAGGTTCACTGACACACGGATGGACACACACAAGCAGATCTTTTTCTAAAAATGCTTTTTACTTTCTCTATACGCACTATGCACATAGTGTATAGAGAAGGTATTGCATTCCACCCAAAAATTCGAAACCGATATTTCACCGGAAATATATGTTTTAGGGTCCCCAATATCCAAAAAAAGCATTTTCCCAAAAAGGTCCGTGTCTATGTGTGTGTCCGTGTGTCCGTATGTCCGTGTGTCCGTCTGTCAGTGTGTCCGTGTGTCCATGTGTCTGTGAACACGATAACTCAAAAACGAAAAGTCGGTAAAATACCAAACTTGGTATTTAAGTTTAGTATCTTGTAGGGATGCGACACAAATATTTTGAGAAAAATCCCCCCACCCCCAACTACTCTTTACATGGAACTTTTTCGAAAATTTTGATTTCTCAAAAATGGCTCTAACAATTTTGATTAAAATTTCGTATATTAAACATATTTACCTGACAAATAAAATGTACATCTTGAATTTTCTGGGAATAGCCTCTGAAGACTACTTTATTCTGGATGAATTTTACTGAATTTTGAATAATTGCTAAACCGTAAGAGATGAACAAAAACTTACTACACAACACATGTAGAGCACGTTAAAACACAAAATTTATGTTATATACATTTTTTTCGTGGAGTTTGTCGTTTTTGAGACATTCCTTATTTTTGGTTTCTGCTATGAAAAACTTATATTTTTCTCATACAGGAACTTGTCAACTCCGATCCATATAAACAAAGGAACTTCATTGACCTAGCAACCAGCTTTTGACTATCATTTTAACCTACGGTAGTCTCTTATTTCGCTTCTACATACAAGGAAGTAAGTAATAAGTCTGTTTCTGCTAAATTTTTCTGATTAACATAAAGTAAATAGAAGTATAAGTTTTTTAAGAATAATTTGTTGCAGGGATATAGAGAAAGTCATGTGAATGGTACACATCAGATTTTTCGGATTCACGTGACCCTAAAACGTCTATTTCCGATGAAATTCGGGTATCAAATTTTTGGACGGAATGCAATATCTTCCCTATACACTATGCACATAGTACGTTCAAAGAGAATAAAAAAGCTTTAAATAACATTCGTGCTTTGACCACGTGCCCTTTGTTTACTTGTGATAGGTTTCGCTCTTACCTCTGGCTAAACCTGTCCTTCAAGCGCTCACTATGTATACTACTACAGGTGGGGTATAAATACCTAAAGGTCCCTAACTGTTTGGCTAAAATTTCATCTTGGTCTACGCAGCTCACATCACCTTGCCTGGATGTTGGTAAGGCAACCGTCCCCGGACAAGTACTGCAACCACAACGCCGTCCCAATTCCAAGAACAGCATTCACAAATTCCATGTGTCCGCACGCCACCTTCCAGCATTGCCACACATTACATCACACCTAAAGGATGGTAAGGAAATGACATGAACGGGAATGAGGGAAAGGAGTGACAGAGGAGACCAAGAGAAACCCCATGTTAGGGAACAGGTCGACGGGGACTGAACCCGCGACTTCGCGAATACGAGACGCACAAGTTATCGCCACGCTGTCTCGCTCGTTTAATTTACGTTTAGGCGGATACGGTTGAACTTCTTGTTTTAAATACACAAACAAAAATTCTCTGCGATTCTATCCGGAGTTTATTCAAATGAATAATACTATTTGAGCCCCTCCATAGAGCAAGATATGAAAAAATATTGCGATTTCTTCCAAAAGCAGGTTAAATTTATTAGATTATGTTTATAAACAAAATAGTTAATGCCTGCCTCCGTGGTCGAGTGTTCAGCGAGCTGAGGCGGGGAAGTTTTCTTTAGCCAAAATTATTCCCTATCCCCCACAGAGTCTGGAAGTATGTATGTGAAAGTGAATGTGTGTGTGTGTGTGTGTGTGTGTGTGTGTGTGTGTGTTTGAGGAAACTAAAATGACTTAAACCAAACATAAAAGAACCTACAGACGAGTTGTTTGAAGTGCAATGCCTCCGATATGACCTTAGATGTTAAAGGGGGCTATATAAATGAAACAATAAAAAGAAAAATCTGATGTGTTATACTCACATGACTTTATCTAGCTACTCTACAAACAAACTTCTCACAAAAGATAACTCTTCTTCCAACACCATGCTATTCGAGATAAACATTAGCAGAATTTTATTACTTAGTTCCTTATAAGCAGACTAGAACTAAGGGAATGCACAAGGCCAAAGTGATAGTCAAATGTTTTAAAAGCTGTCTATATGCGATTGTCATTGCAAATCGCTTCTTTGCTTGACCAGGAGTAAAAGAAACACACACACACACACACACACACACACACACACACACACACACACACTTCCGTCTGAGAAAAGTAGAAGTACCTCACAATTAGAACTAATGATAAGGAATACCTCGAAAACGGTAAGCTCCACGAAAAAAGTGTATATGATATAACTGGTGTATTGTAACCAGATCTACATTTTTTGTGCAGCAAGTTTTTGTATATCTCTTACGGTTTACTAGCAAATTCATTCAGAATAAACAGGTCTTTAGAAGCTATTCCCATAAAATGCAATATATACATTTTATTTGTAATAGAAATGGCTTTAATATGAGGTATTTTAATCAAAATCGTTAAAGCCATTTTTAAGAAAACAACATTTTCGAAAAATTTTCCACGTAAAGGGTAGTTAGCGGTGGGGGGATTTTCTTGAAATCTTCGTGTCACATCCTTGGAAGACACCAAACTAAAATAGATATTTAACTGCCTTTTCGTTTTTGGGATATGCTGTCCACAGACACACACACAGACAGACACACACACACACGCACACGGAACTGTTTCTAAAGTTTTTTTTTTTTTTTTTTTTTTTGATTCAGGGTGTCCTAAAACATGTATTTCCGGTGAAATCTCGACATCGAATTTTTAGGTGGAATACAATACTTCTCTTTTCCTATGTTCATTGTACATACGGGGCTAGAGAAAGTAAAAACAAACAAAAAATAGTTAATCTGTACTAATAGATTTTCGCAAAGTTAATTTGCACAGTGTGCGTGTAGTAGAAGCTATCATTCAAGATAACGACCATTTTGTAACAGCGACTGTACGCGGGTGAAGGACTCTTGCATCGATAAGAGGTGTGATGGTCGATCTGTTTGGAGAAGCAATTACAGGATAAGATATAGCAGTTGGTAGCATGTACAGCGCCGATTAAGGTTGTTTGTTCTTCTCGCGAACGGGTTTTATGGCTCGCTGATTGCTGCTGGCTCTTCTGTTCTCTTAAAGGTGATGGTGTGTTTTTTATTAGTGAGTGTTTTGTTAGACTGAAGACCAAGACAAGGGATTTTTCTTTTACTCTCGTGCTTTCTAGCGATAAATTGTGTGGTTATCATCTGCCTCTCCACTGTTGTTGATACCGCAATTCTCCTTGAGGTAAGTAACTGATAAGTAGGTATCAGGTTAAAATAATCTCGAATATGTGGTGTTCAAGTGGCGGCGCCATAAAGATTCTCTGGGGCAACATAGAATAACTAAACGGGATGATGAAATGAAGGGAGAATGCTTTTAACTAGATATAATGTATTAGTTTACGCAGTATAATAATAGATCTTATGCCATACTTTTCGGTCATTGATTTGCAGTGGAGTTAGTATTGTGTGTGTGTGTGTGTGTGTGTGTGTGTACAGAATGTTAATGAACTATACCGAAATATTTTCACAGAATATGTAGATTACTTAAATAAGTAATTTGAGATAGGAGACTTATGGCTTGTTTATTGAAATTTCGAAGTAACGGCTATAAATTCCTGAAGTACCAGTACTCCACGTATCGCGGCACTTCGCCAGGATGAGATTTTAAGTAATTTTATAATTATAGCATTACAAACAGTAATTTTGGCTTAATTTTTAATAAACTACAGTTGTGCTATAAATTCCGAATATATTTATATAATTTCAAAGAATACATAAAAAGCAAATGCAACATATTGAAAGAATATATAAAAAGTGGATGTAGCAAAGGATTCAAGGATAGGTTTACCAAATGACCCCACAAAACATAAATTATGGCACCTTTAAATGGACATTTTGGAAGTTTAAAATACGGTTTAAATAGCAGTTAATTGCAGAATCATTCAAAAAGATTCATTTGGAACAACTGTCTAGGTAAAAAACAAAAAAAAAAAAAAAATACTGAAATGGCTCCAGTTGAAACCACTGCACAGGATGGAAGAATACCACTTCAAAATGATCCCGCACAAGATAAAAAATGATACCTTGGAATGGAGATTCTGTAAATTTGGAAATAATTTAGATTCTTTAAATGACGTTACTTTACTGTGTAATTCTTTTGAGGCTGCTGTGTAGGTAACAAGGAAAAAAGTAAATACTGAAAATCACTATGCCTAAAAGGTTTAAGTGCAATGCTAAGAAACAAAAGGTACATTAACAGTCCCCCATCTACGCAGTGAGCTGACATCTGGTGTCATTAATTGAAATTTGTGCAAATAGATCGTGAAAAAAGAAGCTTCTCAAGAGCACGCCTTGAAGTGTGCATGGCGCGTGAAAATTGTACAAATAGATCGCGGAAAAAACAAGCTTCTAAAGAGCATGCTTTGAAGTGTGCACGCAGCAAGTGTATTTGGCCCATAAGTCAGTTACGTCATATCATTCGCGCAAACGCAAAATCCCTTAAAACGTGCACAACACAATTAAAGATAGGCCACCGACATTCATGACACATGTCATAGTTTAGGTATCAGCGCGGTAGATTTAAACATCTATTTGAACGACGGATATAAGTTAAGTTCAATAGCGCTTAAAAAAAATGCCAAAAGTTTGAATGTTCACGTGCTGTTGTGCTCTTTCGTATTGGCCGCCACTGCACTGTATAAGTCAACTTAAAATAACCGGATCCACTTAGATAGTCCTAGGTAGGCCACGGTGTAACTCCGTGCTGAATTAATAAAAGAAAATTACCCCAATTAAACGCAAACTTTCAATTGTTAAGATCAGGCAAATGGGTTTCGGTAAGAAGAGCATCATAGCCAGGATCGCACCAAGAGTTGATAGCGAGCGAAGGTGGAAACTACTGCGACCTTGCAGTGTTGTCTATACATAAAAAAGAGAAATTTGAAAACACTACACTTTGCCTTGAAAGTAGGTCGATTACGATTAAGAACTATCGGAAGAAAATAACTATGTATAGCTAATAGTACTGTACAATAAAATTGTTGCGTTATTTAGTTAAGGTATTAACGCAGAGAAATCTGAGTTGCATTGAACTTTTTTTTTTTTGAATCGTGAACTTTACGATCTATAAAAAGTGTTTTATTACTGTATAGAATGTAAACCGCGTGCGTTATGCCAGGTAGATAGCTTTTTCTTTCTCTACCACAAGCTAGGTAGAGAAGCCATTGTATTTCAGCAACAAATTCATGTCGACATCACTGGAAAATATATTTTGAGGTATCCTAAATAAAAAAAAAGCATTTTAGAAAAAAAATGCCCGAATGCTTGTGAACAACATAACTTAAAAATGAAAGATGCGCTAAACACCAACTTGGTATTTAAGTTAGATCTTTCAAGCATACGATTAAAACATTTTGAACAAACTGTCTTTTACATAGAAATATTTTCAAATATTTCGAATTTCTCAAAAATAACTAACGATTTTGATTAAACAGTTAAGATATTTTATCGCAAACAAAATGTATATGTTGAGTTTTCTGGAAATAGCCGCTGAAGCCCTCTTCATTCTGGATGATTTTGCATAACCCGTAAATTGTAGATAAAGAATAAGAAAACATTAGATTTCTTTAAAAGACACGGTTTATGTCGTAAGCGATATTGGTTTCAATTTTGCAAGGTTAAGCTTTTCTCGTTTTTCTGTTTTCTCCTGGTCAAGTGAATAGAATGACATTTCGAAACAATCATACAGCAGTCAGCTCTCTAAAGATTTGACTATTGCTTATATTTAATATACTAAGCTATTCAAATTGTATCTACAAGGAAATATGCAATAAAAACATATCTAGAATTTTTTTGTCTCGATTAACGTGAAATACATAGTAGATAAAATTTTTTGCCTCAATTCGTTTAAAATGGACAGGGGAAGTCATGTGAATTTAACACATAAGGTTTTTATATTCTGAAAACTACGTTGCACATCACCTCACATACGTAGTGGGAGCAAAAGCAACACCACCTAAAGAAAAAGCTTGGAATACGATGTATGACGTCACGTGTCTTGGGCTCTTCATTGGCCCGTCAAACCAGTACTGTGCGCGAAAATTATTGCTGATATATGCATATATAAACTGTATTTTTAAACTGTAGTTTCAATATTTATTTTTAGAAGTGAAAAGTCAGCGCAGAATTTTATATTCCCTGTGCAATACTGTTGTAAATGGCGGCTTTTTAAAAGAAACAGGTAATCTCTACTGAAAAGCACAACACCTCACTAAATGCAAGACTATACTTCAATAATATGTACTAACTCCTACGTTTATTAATTGCCAGTATTACTTGTACCTCCATACCATGCAAAACTTTGGAAAAATATACAAAACAATATGCCTAATTTTCATTGAATTTTTACTTTCTCTAGTTCCGTATGTACAATGTACACAGTGGATAGAGCATGTATTGTAATTCACCCAAAAATCGATACCGAGATTTCACCGGAAATATATGTTTAAGAATCTCCTGAATAAAAAGAGAAATCATTTTCAAAAAAGGCCTGTGAGTGTGTGTGTCTGTGGACAGCATAGGTCAAAAACGAAAAGACGATTAAAAACCAAACTTGGTATTTAAGCTTGGTACCTTCTTGGGATGCAACACGAAGATTTTCAAGAAAATCTCCACACACTAGATATCCGTTACTTGGATTTTTTTTTAAAAAAATGCATGTAACGATTTTGATTAAAATGCCACTGTTTAAAGTAATTTCCATCACAAATAAAATGTACCTATATATCTTGAATTTTCTAGGAATAGCTTCTGAATACCTCTTTATTGTGTATGAATTTTAAATAACTAGTAAAGCGTAAAAGATGGACAAAAAACTTACCACACAAAAATGTCGATCGTTAAAATAAACAATTTATGTCATATACATTTTTTTATAACTTAGTTCCTTATAAGTAGGAAGAAAATAAGGGAATACACTAGGCTAAATCGACAGTCAAATGTTTTAAACGCTGTCGTTATGCGATTGTCATTACAAATCGCTTCTTTTCTTGGCAAGGAGTAGACAAACAGAAAAACGGACACTCCCGTCTGAGAAAAGTAGTACATCACAACTGAAACTAATAAAAATGGAATACCTCGAAAACAGTAAGCTCCACGAAGAAAATGTACATGACGTAAGTTGTGTATTTTAACAAGGCCTACATTTGTTGTATAGTAAGTTTTTGTCTATCTTTTACGGTTTACTAGTTATGTCAAATTAAGCAAAATTCATCCAGAATAAACAGGTCTTTAAAAGCTATTCCCAGAAAATTCAAGATATACATTTTATTTGGCAGGTAAATATCTTTAATATACGATATTTTAATCAAAATTGTTAGAGCCATTTTTAAGAAAATCAAACTTTTCGAAAAAAGTTTCATGTAAAGGGTAGTTTGGGGTGGGGGGATTTTTCTCAAAACCTTCGTGTTGCATCCCTGGAACATACTGAACTAAAATACCATGTTTGGTATTTTAGCTACTTTTCGTTTTTGAGTTATCGTGTTCATAGACACACGGACCTTTTTCTGCAAATGCTTTTTTTGGATTCAGGGTGGCCTAAAACATGTATTTCCGGTGAAATTTCGACATCGAATTTTTGGGTGGAATGCAACACTTCTCTATCCCTATGTACATTTTACATGCGGGGCTAGAGAAAGTAAAAATAGTTTAAGATTAATTTAGCATCATCTCTGCTACATATTCTCCCTCAAATGCTCACGTTTTTTCACCATTTTCACTTAGTATCGGATATAGTGTATTTCTTTAAGGGACAAAGATCTGATATAGCTTCCGGATCTAGAGTCCTCTTCTATAGCACTTATTGTTTTCTTCTGGAAGCTGAGACAGTACATGTCTTGTCACGGGTCTAAGAGTTATTCAGAAGGGAAATATAAATCATAGCTAATAATATAAATTACACCAAGAGGGAACAAATATAAATATATATTGAAAATGAGAAGGGAAGAGAGATTTCAAATACGTCTAAGTAGCAGAGTTGTCTCGAGCTAGTAGCACAGTACGGTTAGAGGTAAATCATTGAATCGAAGGGGGTGAGAGTTCACTGCCCGAGGGAAACATAACAGGAAAAGAGAAAACAACGTTACCTCTTGTCAGGCGACACTTTTTGAGGCACTTGACGCAGAACATCGGCAGAGCAAAGATGTGATATTTGAGTTCCATGGCTACCTTTAGCTGTGACGGTATTAATTATATTAATACAGACCAGAGTACGGAATAAATCACTACATCAAAAGTAATAAGTAATAATAGTCGCGGTCGCGTAAAGCATAGTTTCACAGGAGAAAACTTAGGAAGAATGCGTCTGTGTTCGGAGGCGAAAAAAGGCCGAACTAAATGAATAAAGCACTTGTGTCTTACCACACCCGAAAAGAGTTTCCATGCTAGCAAAATCCTGAGATAGTACACACACATATCCACACCATTCCTAATAACCAAAACCTGCACCCGGGATACGAATACGTAAACCCCGTTACCGCCCCAAAGTGATTACGAATTAGAAGGTTTTCAGTGAACAAATAAGTGCAATATTCTCTAAATATTTGGTGCCAGAGGGCCTCATGTGCCCTCACAAGCTATAGAGTGCACCGTTAATTTTAGTTATGATATATCTTATTCTAATTCTGAATAGCGTTCTTAATCTTGAAAAATCTAAATACATGTCTAAAGAAGTTTAGAATTGGGTATCAAACATAGGACGGGAAAAACATGGCTTATATTCTGAGGTTGGAAAGCCCGTAAGATCGTTGACGCTGCTGGTAGGAGGAATTGGCTATTATGAGGGGAGCAGAAGATGAAAGCATATTTTGGTAACTTACGTTTATACGGAGTATACTAGAAATAATTATTAGGTATCTGAAGTAATTAGGCTTCAAATAGACGGAGGAAAACATGCTCGGACTGATTATAAGCAGCCAAAACTGGCCAAGCTTCTACATATACTTAATGGTCGTGTCTTAACCAGCTTTTTCATCTGTTGTACCTCCATACTAAAATTTTAAAGTTAAAACACCATTTATGGAGTATGTGTAATCCACTATTACATGGAGTCTAGAGGAAGGCAAGTCTCTACCATAAACCAAGAGTGTGTTAGTGTTAACAGGAGAGCATATGTCTTCTAAGATCACATTACGTGTTTTATAACCTTGCCCCGCTGACGTGAATCACTCCGCTCTGCGATACGTTTATTAGTTGTGTGAGTTGTATCAGTCGTTGCTTTGTTGTAAGTTGTGAAGTGTTTGACAACACATGTGTTGGGTGTGATTTCCTTAGAAAGTTATTTTGTTATTAGTCCACAGAAATTCATGCCAACGAATTGAGTTAGAACGTCGCATTTTTATGTACAATGCATACGTGAAAACTGAATCGTGTAGACAACTGTGCAGACAATTTCAACAGCAATTTTATGGTTATCCATTTCCAAGTAGAGACACTGTGAGATACGAGGTCAATAAATTTAGAACAACGGGATTGCTAACGGCTAAAACAAAGAAGCGAAAACGATATGTTTTAACGGGGAAAATCTAAACGAAATTGGAGCTGCATTCAAACCTCACCTAAAAAGTCTCTCAGCCCTGTTGCATAGTGATCCATAAATCTCTCTACGTACAGCTGCTAAGCTCTTAAAACTGAAACATTACTATATGACAATAGTGCAAAACTTATTAACATTATGCAAGAATAGCATATACGTGTGAATGATAATTTCATCCGGCGATGTCAGTAATGGCAGATGGACACCACTTTTAACAATACTCACTCATGTGTATGTGTTACTAACACTCGTGAATAAGTAACGCGGGAGTTACGAAACGAAGTACGCGGTGTAGTGGACTATGTACGGAGCACACATTCGGGCGATCCACGGGCTTGGCAGAAAACGAATGCACTGTATGTAGAATTAATGTAACGTTTTTAAGCTCATTAAGCTGAGTATGTCTAAATGGATATTAACACAATTTTCTTCAATGATAGTTGTGCAAGTTCTTAAGTTTATATAATATCCACTATTTCATTTATTGCATTATAAATAATTCTTGATTCTTAACTAAATGTTTATACACTTTACTCCACTCTTTTCCTTTTATGGAAATTTTGAATGTCATTGAAATTGAAACATGTGTGGCATTTATTTCGAGGCATAGTTTAAGACCCATTTTGCTTGAGGACATAGCAATTCTGAAAAAAATGGAGTTTGTAAAATTAACGCAGTAAAAAGATTTTGACGGTAACAGAAGGTAGGAATATATTTCAAAGCGCAGTAACAAGGCATATGCTATTGCCATTCACTTGCCCTAGCGCAATTAATCAGTTCGCCTGACAACAACTGTATGAAATGAACTGTCGAACAATGCATGGAACATTGAAACGAACGAGTAGAACATATGTCCACGACAGATCTAGTTGTCCCCAACACCGCTACACTAAAGAATTGACCTCGCCGCTCACAGGCTAACTTAGTGCTGTACCGAAGACTTATTTTCCAACAATTTCATGGACAAGCTCTAACGGCTGTGTAACAACCATATACCGACGCGTGGAGTAAGGACACAATTCCCGTTCAGACTTTAATTTCAGGTTTGCTTACTTTATTCTACGTTTTGTTTCTGCTTTGATTGCTTCGAATTTGTATTTCATTTCTTTTCTCAGTAATCGAAAACATTGCTTTGGAATCCCTACATCAAACTAACTTTGCTACGTCAGCACCATACACTTTATTTAAATAGCTATTTCATTTTCTATCAGAAAGAGGCTAAACAATTACATTGCGACAATACGGTAATATTCATTTGTGATAACCTTTGTGCATTGCAGGGTATCTGATGGTCACTTTGAAAAAAAAATATTCGTATTTAACAAGAGTTTGATCAATCGATATTAGTGGCACATTATCATAAATGCTTACATAGAGTGGTGTCGTGAGCACAAGGTTCACATAAACATGGTTTTCTCTATAACGGCTCCGACAACTAGGTCACGAGAGCCTTTACATCTTAGAAGCAGACACTGACGGACGTCCTCTGGATCGAGTTGACAGAAAGGGCAAAGTGTTTATTCAAATGTTTATAATTTCCAGAAGATCAGGATGTAGCATGGCAGGTTCTGTGGAATCAGGGTAATCTATTGGGTTTTCCCTTTAGTTCTCAAGCCATGTATTCTCATTAATTCCTCTAAGTAATGTAAAAGCACCGTGTTTCCGCATACCCTTGACGCACTTATTTATATCTGCCCTATCTCTTCTGCTGCTTATATTCCGAGGGGCCCTCTTTCCCCTGTGCATGCGCCAGGCAGTTCTATCCTGAGCCTACTGCCCGCTAAAGATGCACAGTGGCAGGGGTATCTTCTACCTAGCACTGGGTATCTTACAATATAATTCATCCTCTTCAGCAGCAGCAACAGCAGCATTGTCAGTAGCAGCAACAGCACTGCTTGGGTCTGTAAATCCGTTCCCTCCCTTTCAGAAAGTGACTTCAAAGTGATTTAGGGCGAACAATATTTCTTCTACCTTTGGGAAAATAATTGAAACCACTTTTTGGGATTCCTAACCATTCTTCACAGATTGCTGATCTTGAATTTATTACTTTCTCTACTTAGTACATAGATGCCGAGATTTTACTAGAAATGCATGTATTAAGGCCCCCTGTATCGAAAAAAAAATTCCTTGGAAAAAGATCCATGTGTGTCCGTGTATACGATAGCTCAAAAGCAAAAAGTCGGTGAAATACTAGACTTGGTGTTTGAGTTCAATATCTTGTAAGAATGAGACTTGAAATTTTTCAAAAAAATCAGCCCATCCCAAACTATCTCTTGTATGGAAAAAGTTCCCAAACTTTTGGTTTTCTCAAAAGTGGCTCTAACGATTATGATTATAATAATCTGTGTTAAATATATTTAAATGACGAATAAAATGCATATTTTGAATTTTCTGGGAATAGCCTATGTAGAAGGTCTGTTTATTAAGCACGACTTTTGCGTAACTGTTAAACCGTAACAGACAGGCGAAATCACAGCTACAAAAAAAAACGGAGATATCGTTATAACACACACTTTGTCGAACTTTTTTTTCGTGGAGTTGACCATTTCCTGAGATATCCCTTTTTATTCGTTCAAGTTTTAAAACACTTCTCATATGAGAATTTATCTACTCCTACACATGAAAAGAGCTGAATTTCAAGCACATAGCAACCTGTTTTAGAATATTTTACTACTGTTTTAGCCCAGTACACTCACTTATTTCCCTTCTACTTACACAACAAGTTCAACAAGTTCTACTAATGATTATCTCGATTTGCACACATTTGATGGAAGAATAACATGTTTTGCAATAATTTGTTACAGAGTTGTAGAAAGAGTCGTATAACTGCAAAAACATTTTTGGTTATATTATGCTAAGTTGGTCGTCTCCTTAGCGCGGTGGTAGCGTTGCTGCTTACCAAGCGGGAGACCTGGGTTCGATCCCCAGTACCGGCGTGGGAGACCTGGCCCGGGGTGCACTCAGCCTCGTAAGGTCCCTGGGGGGGCCAATTGAGGAGCTACTTGATGGAGAAGTAGCGGCTCCAGGTCATGAGGACCGCATTAACCGGCCGGGGGGACTCGAGGCGCTGACCACGTCTCACCCTCCAATACTGCACCCCATCCATGACGTCTGTAGTGGACCGAGATGCGGGACGCAGTGGCCGGGCGGTAGGCCAAGGTTCCCCCGTGAGCTGTCGTGCCATGGAGTTATTATGCTAAGTTTATGTCTAAGACATTTATTTCTATGTGTTCCGTCAATTTTATACTCGTACGGTATTAGTAGTTGCCAGGAGTGTTTTATTACTTTCTCTAGCACGTATGTACATAGTAGATAGAGAAGGTACTTGATTCCATCCAAAAATTCGATACCGAGATTTCGCCGAAAAACACATGTTTTGAGACCCCGTGAATCAAAAAAAAAAATGTAGTTTTAGAAAAATGATCGTGTGAGTGCATGTGTGGGTATTTGTTTGTGTGTCTGTCTCTGCCTGGATTTCTGTCTTTGGGCAACATAGTTCAAAATGAAAAGACCCTTAAATACTGAAGTTGGTATTTTAGTTCGGTATCTTAAATGATGCGACAAGAAGATTTTCAAGAAAATCACTCCACCCCAAATTACTCTTTACATTGAACATTTTTCGAAAATTTTGATTTTCTCAAAAATGACCTTAACGATTTTGTTTAAAATGTCATATGGCTATGTTATTTTCATGACAAACAAAAGGTGTATCTTGAATTTTCTGGGAATAGCCTCTAAAGACATGTTTATTCTGGATGACTTTTGTATAACTCTTAATACACAAAAATAAAGAGCTCGTCAGAACACACAACCTGTGACCTGTATATTTTTGTTGTAGAGTCAAGCGTTTCCAATATATTCCATGTTAGTGGTTTCAATTTTAAAATACTTAAACTTTTCTCAAACAGAAAGATTTTTTTTTCCTCCAGATCATGCAAAGAAGCAAATTTCAATAACAGCCACAATTTTAAGTCATTTGAATATCTTTTAGCATTATGTATTTCGTTATTTTCAATGAAAATGGTGTAGAAAGGAAAATAATGTTTGTAAGAAGCTTGTTTGTAGAAGCTAGGGAAAGTTATGTGAATGGAATACGTAATATTTTCCGTTTGTATTATTATTATTATTATTGTTGTTGTTGTAGACTAAAATTTATAAAACTTGGTGCTTCTGCCATGGTTCGATTGCCTAAGTAATTTCTTATAGTTCCATATGCATATTGGTATTTATGAAGCTTCTCTTCTGTATCCATTCGTCTCTGATAGAATGATATCCTGAATCACAAACACTTAAAAGTTGGCACCTATTCAATAATTTCATAGTTCATTATATCTTTGGTTGTTTGTGATTTATTCCTAAGAAAGTTATAAATGTTGTCTTTAAACTTGAAAATGGAAGTTATATTATTTAGTAATGTATAATTTCTGACCAGCTATCTGAAGTTTACTTTCTGTATTAAATGGAAGTACGTGCACTAGAGATACAAAATATTTGTGTAAATATTGTATTTGGTGTTTGACTAGTTTATATGTGTGAATACGTGGTGTAGTTGTGAGTGCAAGTGTGTGGTGTGTGTGTGTGTGTTATATCAGAGTGTTCTTCCTTTTATTGTTCTGTGGTTCTGTTGTCGTAGCGCGCGAGCGTGTGTATGTGTCTGTGGAGTGTGTGTGTGTGTGTGTGTGTGTGTGTGTATTATCAATGTTGTTAAGAGTTATAAAATATATGTGGGTAATATTCTAAACTCAAGTATTTTTTCGACAGTATATACGGTCACTCGACCCATGCGATGTGTGACGCAAAAATTATATTATATAAACTTAATAAAATGCCACCACCACTACCACTACCACTACTACTTTCTGTATTAGTCATTATATATATGTATAAAAAGTGAGGTAGAGAAATATTATATACCACCCAAAAATGGATACCTAGTATTTATAGGAAGTACATGTTTGAGGTAATATTTTAAACTCAAGTATTTTTCAACAGCATGTACGGTCACTCGACCCATGCGACTGTTTGACGCAAATATTATTTTATGTAAACTTAATAAAATACCATCACCACCACCACCACCACCACCAGCACCAGCACCACTACCACCACTACTACTTTCTGTATTAGTCATATGTATAAACAATGAGGTAGAGAAATATTATATACCACCCAAAAATGGATACCTAGTATTCATAGGAAGTACATGTTTGAGGTCCCGTGAAAAGAACATCTTTTGAAAAAGGTCCTCGTGTGTGTGTGTTATTTAAGTTCTTTTATCTGCCAAGTATACAACAGGAATAAAGTTCCCCACCCCAAACTACACTTTCCATGGAAAAATGTTCGAAATGTTTTGCTTTGTCAAAAAGTTTTCTAACAATTTTAATTAAAATACCGCATATTAAGTATATTTACATGAAAAATAAAATGCATATGTGAATTTCCTGGAAATAGACTCTTAACTCCTCTTCATTCAGCATGATTTTTGCATAACTGGTACATCATCAAAGAAACAAAATGTTACTCTACGAAAATATGATCTGCTCTATTCAAATGAATGTTTCTATATCTCTGTAACAAACTATTGTTAAAAAGATTATTCTTCTGCCTATTTCGTGTTAATCAAGATAAACATTAGCAGCAATAGTTTCTTTTAAGTAGAAGGGAAATAATGGAATATGCTAGGCTAATACGACTGTGAAATCTTTTGAAAGCTGGTTGACATGTCGATTAAATCCGTCTCTTTGCATTGCCAGGAGTTGGCAAATTTCCGTATGTGAAAAGTTTTAGTATTTTTAAACTGAAACCAATAACAAGTACTATCTGAAAAATGGTCAACTGCACGAAAAAGATGTGTATGACATAAATTGTGTGTTTCAACGAGATCTACATATTTTGTGTAGTATGTTTTTGTCTATTGCTTATGCTTTACTAGTTATGCAAAATTCAGCAAAATTCAAAGGCTATTTCCAGAAAATTCAAAATATATATTTTATTTGTTGTGTAAAACTCTTTAATATGCCGTGTTTTAAACAAAATCTTGAGAGCCATTTTTAAGAAAATAAAATTTTTTGAAAATTCTTCCATGTAAAGGATAGTTTGATGTGGAGAGATTTTCCTAAAAATCTTGATGTCACACCCTTAGAAGGTACTGAACTTATATAGCAAGTTTGGTAATTTGCTAACACACACAACGGACCTTTATCCTCAAAATGCTTTTTTTTTTTTTTTTTTTTTTTTTTTATACAACGTCTTCTTTGGGTGAAATCTAGTACGTGTACAGAAAGTAAAAAATGCGGATCTCGTCATAACACGCTTTCTATGCATTTTTTTGTGTGGCTAACTAACCATTTCCGAGAAACTCCTTGTTATTGGTTTCAATTTTAAAGTGCTTACTTTGTTTTATATGGGAATTTGTATTTTCTGTTTCTTTTGTTTGTACCCCTGGGCATGGGAAGAGAAACAAATTTCAGCGGCATTGCAGCTAGCTTTTAACATTTGGCTAATATATTCCCTTATGTCCTTTCTACTTACAAAGAAGCAAGTGATAAGCCTATTTTTATTAGTTTATCCTGATTGCCATGAAGGCGATATAACTCTTATGTGAATGGAACACGTCAGATATTTAATTATTGTTTTCCAAGAGTTTTATCTATTTACTCTATCTAGGGTATTTTCTAATATATGCGCCGTACCAATGCTTGTTTCTAAATTATGCTGGCTTTTTCAGTATAATTGACAATTATATCTGTAAATAATTGTTAATAGATGATCAGTAATAAGCACATCTGAGAATATTAATGACTAAATGTTAGATATTAATGGTGGTTCAAGGATTGTAAACAGAAGTAAGGCAAGTGGTGGCCGCAAAATTAATTTTACACGTTAATGGCTTTTACGTGTCGGATGAGTTATTGCCATATCTGTGATGAACAAGTTGACGGTGCCCATTAAAGCTTTGCTAATGCCTATTTGGTAGTCGACACCACGTACTGTCGCATGAAAATCTCTCTTTCCGCCATTTAATTCAATTGTGCATTTAACAGAAGAGAATTCCAATTAATTTTCTAATGACTGCACCAGAAACCGATAAATTTTGAAGTCGGAAACAACTGCCATCCAAATGGTAGTGTTGTTTTGAAGGGAAAATGGTTGGCAATTAAGCGCACGAATGAAATAACCGAATTGTTGGAAATGATCCAGAACGAAAGCGAAGACTACCGAACCATGTCAAGTTGTGGGAGCAACAGTAATGGATAAGTTCGCTCGAGAATATCTCCAAACATAAACTCTCGGCTAGCGTGCACCTCAGGTGCGGCAAACTTTCCAGACTTAAATTCCCTCAATATCGCCTCTTTACGCTAAGTGCATTATAAAACATTTCCGAAGCTAAAGTTCTAACTTTAAACAAGTACTCCGTGAGCACATATTCAATCCATTTGCGTGAAGTGAGCTGCAGCTTATAGTCCTTTTCCACTATGTGGTAATTATACTTTTATATGCACCCAATGTTCTCCAGTTGGGAAATTCTTGCTAGCCATTAAGATGCTGGAGGTTTTTATCATCTCATCATGTATATAATAGGTAGAGAAGCTACTGTAGAGAAGGTACTGCATTTCACTCAAACATTATATACTAAACATTCGCCGTAAACACATTATCTGAGACCCTTTGAGGTGACACGTATGAGGTTGATGGTCAATGGTAAGCACCTCCTTTCGTATCTCGACATTTTGTCGATTTTAAATTCCTCAGAGATTCAGGATTAGCCATCTCAGGATCGAATCACGTCATTGATTGGGAACTTATTGATGTTGACAGGTGAAACGTTAAATAGCACACTTGTTGACTATTTCGAAGCGATGATGCATTTAAAATTTTACAGATGGCTTCACGGGATAGTAACCGAGTTAGATTGGAATCATAGAAATCAAAACTTTCGACTATCTGACTTTGTGGTCTTCCTTGACAAAAACCAGAGATCACCAGAGAGTCAAGATGTTAGAAAATTTAGATTTCTTTGATTCAAGTCTAATTCGGTTGTTATCCCGTGAAATCTTCTGTAATAAACACTGAGAAGGCTTCAAATATTTTATTACATTTAAAATCTGTTTCCCTTTGTCTTTAATTTAGTACAAATCTTACAATTTCTTTGTTTCTGACCTATTTGGAAGTACACTTCCTCAAGCTTGACTCTAGTATAACAGAGTAACTTAGATTATTGGCGGTGCAAAGTTGACTCGGAACGACTTGGAGTCTGCATGTGCTTTGTCGAACTAGTGCCGGACTTCGTCGAGAAACTCTGTTTATATTAATTGCAACCCACGCTGATTTTGCTTGTTAGAAAAACTGATGCTTCTCTAGGACATTTTTGTTTACATTTAAAGATTATTATCCCATTGGCTCAAAGGTAGCGTTAGGACCCATTCTACAACGAAACTCAACGGATGGGAGTGGAATGGCACCTCTCTGTCGGAGAGGTAGATGTGAGAGCGTTACACTCTCCGTGTGAACATTAAATTTCGCCTATATATTTAGTTTTACCGCCGATATTTTGGAAAAGAGGCAGCGAAAATAGATATAACATTGAGAATAAATAAAAAGACGAATATGCGATATAAACAGGCAGGAAATTGAATCTAAATGTAGAATCGTCATTGCACTTACAAAACGAAATAAAAATTGAGTGGGGTAAACAAACATATTTTAAAATTAGGTATGAAGCAAAGATCAGGAATAGCGTGGCTCATGTTGGGGGGTGGAAAACCCGTAAGGTAGTTGATGAAGCTGGTAGGTGGATTTGCCCATTATGCGGGGATCAGGAAGACTGGACGCATATTTTGGCAGATTGCGTGCAGATGGAGGATCCCAGGAAAAATTATTGCCGGAAGTATTTTTAGCTTCAAAAAGGTGAAGGACAGCATTCTGGGATTTGATTCTAAACAACCAAACCTGGCCAAGCCTGGTCACATACTTAATGGAAGTACGTGCAATAATAGATGAAATATTTGTGTAAATATTGTATAGGCTTATTTGGTGTTTGAGTAATACGTGGTGTAGTTAAGAGTGCAAGTGTGGGGGTGTGTGGATGTGTGATATCAGAGTGTTCTTTCTTTTATTGTTTCTGTGGTTTTGTTGTCGCAGCTGACGAGCGTGTGTATGTGTCTGTGTGAGTGTGAGAAAGTTTGTGTGTGTGTGTGTGTGAGTGTATTTCCAATGCTGTTAAGAGATATAAAATATACATATAGGTAATATTTTATACTCAAATATTTTTCGACAGGATGTACGGTCACTCGACCCATGCGACTATGTGACGCCAGTATTTTATTTTTGTAAACTTAATAAAATACTACTACAACTACTACTATAACTACTACTGCAACTACCGCTACAACTACTACTACAACCTACTACTACTACTACTACTACTACAATTACTACTACAACTACTACTACAACTACTATTACTGCTACTACAACTCCTACAACTAGTATTACTACTTCTACAACTACTATTACTACAACTACTATTACTACAACTACTATTACTACAACTACTATTACAACTACTACTACAACTACTATTACTACAAATACTATTACTACAACTACTACTACTACAACTACTATTACTACAACTACTACAACTACTATTACTACTATTACTACTACAACTACTATTACTACTATTACTACAACTACTACTACAGCTACTACAAACTACTATTACTACTATTACTACAACTACTACTACTACAACTACTACAACTACTATTACAACTACTACTACAACTACTATTACTACTATTACTACAACTACTACTACAACTACTATTACTACAACTACTACTACAACTACTACAACTACTACTACTACTACAACAACTACTACTACGACAACTCCTATTATTACAACTACTATTACTACAACTACTATTACTACAACTACTATTACTACAACTACTATTACTACAACTACTATTACTACAGCAACAACTACTACTACTACTACTACTTCAACTACTAATACTACTATTACTACTACTACTATTACTACTACAAGTACACATACTTCTACTACTACAACTACTACTACTACTACCACCACTAAAATTACTACAACTACTACTATTACTACTACTACTAAACTACTACTATTAATACTACTACAACAACTACTACAACTACTACTACTACTACAACTACTACTATTACTACTACAACTACTACAACTACTACTATTACTACTACAACTACTACTACTACAAGTACTTCTACTACTACAACTACTAATACAACTACTACTACTAAAATTACTACAACTACTACTATTGCTACTACTATTATTACTTCTACAACAACAACTACTACAACTACTACTACAACTTCTACAACTACTACTATTACTACTACAACTACTACTATTACTACTACAACTACTACTATTACTACTACAACTACTACTACAACTACTACTACAACTACTACTACAACTACTACTACAACTACTACTACTACTACTACAACTACTACAACTACTACTGCTACTACAACTTCTTCTACAACTACTACTGCTTCTACAACTACTACTGCTTCTACAACTACTACAACTACTACTGGTACTCAACTACTACTACAACTATTACTAGAACTACTACAACTACTACTACAATTACTACAACCTATAACTACTACAACTGCTACAACTATTACTAGAATTACTACAACTTATACATACTACAACTGCTACAACTATTACTACTCTACAACTACTACAACTACTACTACTAAACTACTACTATTACTACAACAAATACAACTACTACTACTACTACTACTACTACTACTACTACTACTACTACTACTACTACTACAACGGCAAGTACTACTACTACTGCTGATACTGCTGCTGTTGTTACTACTGCTGCTGCTAGTTTTACAGAGAAATATACCTTAAATTACGTCGTTATAAAACAGGTGCTCAGTATTTCATTGGGCTTCTAATGGTATGTTTTACATTGCAATAATTCCCGGTTTATATTATTTGGATATTAGTTTTATCATCAGTTTTTGATAAATTTCTCTTATTTAACTATTACTTTGTTCGGTCTGATATATTGCCTTAATCTTGAATTATAATTAAAAAGGTCTGGCGTGTTTCATTCACGTGTTTTTCTCTACATCTCTGTGACAAACTATTGTTAAAAAGCGTATGCTTCTATCTACTTCATTCTAATCCAGATAAATATTGGCATAAATGGTCTTATTACTTGATTTCTTGTAAGTGTAAGGAAAATAATGGAATACACTAGGTAAAATGATAGTCATATCTTTTAGTCTTTCCATGTGTTGTAATCCGTTTCTTTGCGTTACCACAGTTGACAAATTCCTGTATGAGAAACGTTTAAGTGTTTTAAAACTGAAACCATTGAAAGGATATTTGAAAAATGGTCAACTCCACGGATAATGTATTTGAGACATAATTTGTGTATTTCAATGAGACCTACATTTTTTAGTAGGTTTTTGTCTATCTCTTATGCAAAATTTAGCAAAATTCATCAAAAATAAGGAGGTATGCAGAAGCTATTTTAGGAAATTCAAGGTATACACATCATGTTAAATTCTTCAATATATGGTATTTTAATCAAAATCATTATAGCCACCTTTGAGAAAATAAAACTTTTCGAAATTGTTTCCATATAAAGATATCTTGAAGTGGAGGGATTTTCCTCAAAACCTTCGTGTCTCATTTTTCGATGATACTAAGCTTAAATAATACTGGACTGTTCATTTTTAGCTATACTGTACTGTACCACACTCATACATACATATGCAAATGCATGCACACAGAGACACACACACTGACCATTTTCTTAAAATGCTTTTTTTTTATTTAGGGGGGGTCATATATTTCCGAAGAAATCCCGGTATCGAATTTTAGGTGGAATACAATACCTTCTCTATACGCTATGGACATGTACGTATAGAGAAAGTAAATGAAAACTAAGAATTCTTCGTACATACATGATTTGAGGTTTCTTGAATAATAATAACAAATTCTGAAATGTTACACTCACGTACCTTTTTCTACCTATTCTGCAGCACACAAAAGCAGTTTTATTTTCTCTCCATAGTATTTAGATGGAGAAAGTATTGCATTTTACTCAAATTATAGTCCCTGTATCCCCAAAACAAAATTTTTACAAAAAGGCACGTGTGTGTGTTCGTGTGTCTGTGAACACGATAACTCAAAAACGAAAAGTTGGTTAAATACCAAACTTGATATTTTGGTTCGGCTTCTTCCAAGAATGCAATATGACGATTATCAAGTAACTCCCCCCCCCCTCGTGTCAAAATTTCGAAAATATAGATTTTTTAAGAAATTGCGTTAACGAGTTTGATTACATACCATAGATTGTATGACAAATGAAATATACTCTCTAATTTTCTGTATATAGCCTCTGAAGTCCTCTACATTTTTAATGACTTTTGTATAACTGATAAATCGTGAGAGGTAGATAAAAAGTTACTATACAAAAATATATAGCTCGCTAAATCACAGAACTTGTCGTATATAATTTCTTGTGGGGGTAACCGTTTTCGAGATGTTCCTTGCTTTTGGTTTCAATTTTAAAATACAGGAATTTTTCAACTCCTGGAGATGCAAAGAGAACGCAGTTTAAACACAGAGCACAGAGCAACCAGCTATTAAAAGGTTTCTAAATTTCCATTTTACTTACAAGGGACTAGTATAAGACAATTTCTGCTAAGTATACAGCATTTCTCGATCACCATAAATTTAGTGAATAATAATATACCTACTAATGAACATTGGGGGATGGGTATGTGAATAAAACATCAATTCTTTCATTCTTTTATTATTCTTTTATTATGACTTCCCTTTTAATGTATTTTACTGTTGCTGTTATTATTTATAAAACAATTTATGTTTGATATAAAACTTCTAAATTTTTTTTTATAGAGAGCAAAGTTGTGGTACCGTCTAGTGTCTATGAGTTTCAAATCCTCTTTGTTAATTATCCCTGCAATAAGTGCACATAGATGTACACTGGAGAAAAGAATGTTATTTGCGCAGGCGCGCCCATAAGTAAGGTGAATGTTTCTTCCACTAGTCATTCTTCCTCCAATAGGTGCGCGTGCATAAATTGTGAACACGTACACCTTCAGTGACGATTTATAATGATAATGAGCTAGTAGGTAGCGGGGTAGGAGAGGCAAGAATGGGGAAGAGTACGTCAAGCAAAACTTCTCTCAATATTCTTATTTATTGGGTTAACTCAACTTAAAACCCAGTTGTTCATTTCCTAACGAAGTGGCTCGTTCATTTCAGTACTAAAACACTTTTTAGGTTTCATTATTCTGTTTATTGCTTTATCTCTTTTACCTCTAAAGGAGTCTTATAATTAATTGCATCAAATAAATTGCAAAAACGAAAATAATATTAATTAGTTCAATTAATTTTGGGGAATTATATTTGAACCAAATTCAACATCTGAAAAATCTAAGTATTCATCTCTTAATCTCTAGAAGATAGTAGTGCTATTGTCGTCCGTTAGTAGCAGTAAAATATTCGTGCAATAGTCCTAGCGAGTGCTAGCCGCTTTTGCTTCAGTTATTGTACACTGAAAAAAACAAAACAAATGTGTTAGATACACATGTCTTTCTCTTTAACTTTTGTCATTTATTTCTGGGCATCCAAGCTGTTATGATGAATGTTTTTATAGGTGCATACTTCATTGTAATTGAAATAAATATTTTCAGAAATAACTTACCATGCTAACTTCATATACCCAAGGTCGCGTGTTCAAACTCGGCGGAGGACGATGGATTTTTTCGAGTGTAATAATCCTTAGAATGGCTTCCTTCGGAAGGGAAGTAAAGCCGCTGGTCGTAGCCTTACGGCACGTAAAAGAACCTCAAACCTGATAGAGAGGCCTCTGAGCAAAATTAAGCGGTCTTTCACGCCGAATTCAGAATGGGATGCTGAGAACCACAGCAGTTAAAGAGCGTCCGTAAATAACACGCCATTTTTATTTACATTTTTCAGAAATAACTACAGTACACATTTCGTTATAGATGCAAACGGAATAGCGATAGTCAATTGTTTAGGAACTGCATGCAATCGCGAAAATATTTGAATATCGAAAGGACTTTAAAAGAGCTACCAACTATTGAACAACTCAAGCCATTACTCGCCTTAGTAGTGCGGGAATAGCGGGTCTCCTCCACATTCAAAAGCTAAAGAGCTCGAATCTCGCTTACAGTGAATTACCCGATAAGATTTATTTAGGGGATTTCTCTTATCCTGAGGAGACGAATGGCGAGTAAGTGTAGGCTTCATGGACCTTGAGACATTTGAGTATTATTTCACTTATTTCATTCAATGTCCGATACCACCCTCAAGCCATTAATAGTGAATATTTCGGAAACGCCTTCAGCACAAAGACTTGCTTCATATAAATTATAAATGGGTGTTTTTGCATAGTCTACGCTGAACATTTACCAGCCTTAAAATGAAGAGAACTTCAGAGATTATTTCTATAAAATGAAACAGACATTCTATATTGAAGTATTTAACTTTAGTGTATAATCTTGTAAATCAATCCTTTTGGGAAATTCTGAAATTCGAAAATTTTCTATGTAAAGTGTAATTTGAAGTGAGTGGATTTTGCTGAAAATCCTCGAGCTCATTGTGAAGATACTGTGGTTAAATACAAAGCTTTCCGTTTTGAGGTAATGCTGTTGAGAAGCACACATAGACCCAAGCACAAAAAGAGACCTTCAAATATGCTTTATTAGATTGAGACGGTCTAAAAATGTTGTTGGATGACATTTTCGGTGGAATACAATATTTCATCTGCTTACTACCTAATAGAGAAGTAATAAATTCTTCATGTTAATAAAGCAAGTGTACGTGCGTATGTGCCGAGGGAGGAGAAACCTTGGTTGCCTTTAAGAGATTTAATAGCAAAAGGGAGGATTAACTGTTTTCTTTCTTCTATTTTATGAAATGACAAACTGTTTAAAGCAAAGTTCTGCTGTTTTCTTTGCTTTGGAAAAGAAGCTGATGATACAAAGCATCGCATTAAAGAAAGGAGATGAACGGAGGGTGTACCCGTATCATGGCAGAGTCAACAATGGGAGATGTTGCCATGTTTATCCAGCGAGGCGAGCTAAGCATTAATTATTCCGTGCAAGTCCAGTGGGACCCTTAGGGGTTCTGCCAGAATGCTCCCCTTTGCCCGATCGAGGTTGCTCCTAATTACGTCTTTTGTGTCCGGCAACTTGAATGGGACCAACCGCAGCAACCATAGGCCATTCACACCTTCGCTTCACGTCACCATGGCACAGTGCTACCCAACGAAATATGCTCTATTCCAACCACATTGAGTTGGGAATATGACTGTATCATGAATGCCTTCGTGGCCACCAGCATTAACTTACCTTTGTGCCCTAGGGAAATGGATTGGACTTCATATCGAATTCAATCGCTGGATATTGCATAGAATCTGTTTGAATGTTATTATTGGATTTTGGTTTGGATATTAGGTTTGGTAACCATATTGTAGTAGTAAGATCGTTATGAGGTTATGAATAGGAATAATTCATTACATTGCAACAGGCAAAACAAGGATGCTTTTATAGCACTGCGGAAATTCCTTTATGAATGAATGAACAAGTGTATTTATTGACATAACAATACCATGCATTGAACTTCAACAGTCGCACGGGTCCGCAGACTGTACGCGCTTTTGTAATACACAAAATAAAAAGAAATATTAAAACAACAACAAAGAATTAAGAGTAAACACGAAAATAAAAAGACAAAGATATTCAAATACAGCAATTTAAATTTACAGCACAGAGTACACCTTATTCAGTAGCATAAATGTACTCTCTTATAATAGATAAATACATTTAAAGGAAATGTGTACACAATATATAAAACCATAACACAATAATGGCATAAGTATAACATAAAATATATATGTATGTAGGACATTGTTGTCACCTTTATTTAGCTGTTCTTATCCCTCCCCCGCCCCCTCTTCTCTATTGGCAGCCTTCTCAGATCTCATCTGTCTTGCCTTAAGTAAATTTCTTTATGACAGTTGAAGCTGGGTACCTACACAAAGGACAATAAGTAGTGTACAAAGTAGTGAAATGAAATTGCTTAGGAAACTAAAGCATATATAAGAGAAGACCGAGTTAATAAATACGAAATAATAACTGACTTTCTCTACATCTGTGTAACAAATTATTGTTAAAAAGCTTAAACCTCTATCTACTTTATGATAATCTAGATGAACATTAGCAGATACTGTCTTATTACTTGCTTCCTTGTAAGTAGAAGGGAAACAAGGGAATACACTAAGCTAAAACGATAGTAAAAACTTTTGAAGCTGGTTGCCATGTGGCTGAAAACCGTTTCTAAGCAGGGTCAAGAGTTTACAGCTTTCCATGTGAGAAAAATATTTTAAACCTTAAAAAAATAACAAAGAATATCTCAGAAATGGTTCAATTCCACGAAAAAAATAATATGTAATAAATTGTGTGTTTTAACATCATGTGCAGTAAACTTCGGTCTATCTTTTACGTTTACCAGTAGCGCAAATTTGAACAAAATTCATTCACAATAAATAGGTTTTTAGAGGCTATTCCCAGAAAATTCTTGATAAAATATTATATTTGCAATATAAATATCTATAAAATGCGCTATTTTAATGAATAGCATTAGATCCATTTTTGAGAAAATCAAAATTTCGAATTTTTATTCATGTAAAGGGTAGTTTGGGGTGGGGGAATTTTTGTCAAAATCTTCGTATCGCATCTCTGGAAGATACTAAACTTAAATACTAAGCTAGGTACTTTACTAACGTTTCGTTTTGAGTTATCGTGTTCACGAACACACGGACACACAGACACACACACACGTACCTTTTTCTACAAATGCTTTTTTTTTTTTTTTTGATACAGGGGACCCTAAAATGTGTATTGCCGGTGAAATCTCGGTATCGAATTTTTGAGTGGAGTCCAATACCTTCTCTGTATACTATGTACATAGTGCATGCAGAGAAAATAATAAGTAGAAGTAAACGAACATAGTAAAATATAATAAACTGAATGGACATATTAAGAAATGTTTTGGAAGAAGTATGAGAACAAAATTAAAACAGAGGCTGTATAAGGTATCTAAACCAGCCTTCAAATATAGTAGTAAAACATGGACATTAAGAAGTCAACATAAACGACGGTTAGAAGTAATACAAGTGTACTTCATGCGGTGTTTGGAGGGGAAGACTACAAGAGATAGAATTAGAAACCAGATACACGAACACAGTTGAAAGTCGAAAGTATAGTCAAGTTGACGAAAATGTAACTACCAGAAGCAATGGAAAGAACATCTTATGAGAATGCCATCTTGTAAATCTACAATATATTATAAACTCTAGCAATATATTATAAACCTAAGGGAACAAGAGACTTAGGATGACCAAGAGGAAGGTGGAGTGACCAACACAACTGATAGGGAATTTGCCTAGGAACAGGTTATTGGCCTAAACTTGAAAGAAAGGAAGGAGGAAGAAACAGAAGACGAAGTAGAAGCAGAAGCTGTTAACTCATGAATGAATGGGTACAGAACAACATGGTTAGAACAAGTTAGAAGGTTGGAAGATACCATACTGAAAAGAAAAAAAAAATATCTGATGTATTCCATTCACATGACTTTAGTTAATTGTTCTTCATACAAACTTCTTACAAAATATTCTTCTTCTTTCTACACAATGCTAATCAAGATAATAATTAGCAGAATGTTCTTATTTCTTAGTTCCTTATAAGTAGAACAGAACTAAGAGAATGCATAGAGTCCAATGTTTTAAAAGCTATCGTTGCAAATCGCTTCTTTGCGTGGCCAGGAGTAGAACAAAAGAAAAACGGACACTTCCTGTCTGAGAAAAGTATAACAAGGAACAGCTCGGAAACGGTTGCCTCCACAACAAAACTGTATGTAAATTGTGTGTTTTGATGAGATCTACGTTTTTTGTATAGTTAGTTTTTACGGTTTAGCAGTTACGCAAAATTCATTCAGAATAAAGAGGCCTCCGGAGGCTATTCCCAGAAAATTCAAGATATACATTTTATTTGCCACATAAATGTCTTTAATATATGGTATTTAAATCCAAATCCTTTTTCCATAGAAAGGATATTTGGGGGGGGTGATTTTTCTCAAAACCTTCGTGTCGCATTCCTGGAAGATACTAAAATGAAATACTATATTTTTATTTTACCGACTTTTCGTTTTTGAGTTATCGTGTTCAAAGACACGTGGACACACACGCACACACGGTGAAATATCGGTAGCGAGTTTTTGGGTGGAATGCAATACATTTTCCACGCACTATGTACATAGTACGCGTAGAGAAAGTAAAAAATACATTTGCAATAAGCCCCTCAAGGAAAAATACGTGGGAAGGACGAGGAGATGAAAGCAGACACCGTGAAGACGAATCAGTCAGACGTCTAATCCATGAAGTGTATAAGAAGAAGGACAGGTGAAGAAATTTGACTTTAATTAAAAATTGTGTACGCTTTATAGACCTTAGCAGTCTTCTTCAATTCTGCTTGAGGCCCTCAACTCCCAGAGGGTTGTTGTGGGCTTTTCAAGACGTTTTTTATCATTCTTTCTATCCTGAAATGGATTCAGTTGTTAACACAAAGTTCTCCTAAGTCGCTTATTACGTCCCCTTTCCACGTATGCTTGCATCTTCTTCTTCGTCCTACTCCTTATAGATTCCACTCGAATATTTCTTTAGGTAGCCTTCGCTTTTCTATTCTCATATGTGACCAACTTTAACTTATTGCAATACTTAAGAACAATTATCTGGTTGTACAATTTCGGGATATTTGTGATATTTTAAGAAAATTTCATAATAAAATGTAAGTCAAAATATTCTTATAACCACAATACCTGTTGCTAAAGAATGATTGTGCTAAAGTGAGAGAGAGGGAGAAAGACCAAGAGACAGAGTTTGTGTATATGTGTCAGGCGAGATGCAAGTGGACTTCAAAACATTTAGTCTTACATTCGTAAGCGTTTCCGTACCCAATACTCCCTAAATTTTACTTTTATTTTGCAAACCTTTGTTATAAAATATTTAAACATGTACAGACATATTTTATTATTATTAAGAACGAAGATTTCATATTATACTTTTTGGTCCTCCTTTCTTAATACTTCTTTGGTGAAGAAGTTTCAACAGGTAATCCTCTAGCAGATCTACGGACGCTAAATAAGTATTTAAGTTTTGTTTAAACATTGTTTCGAAAAAATCTGAGATAAAGTAGTAGAGTAAGATTGAAATTTGAAGAAAGAAACTTGCAAAGTTTCAAAATATTGGCCCACATCGGTATATGAACCTCGTATTCCTAACTCTGTAGGACTAGGAGAAGTGCTTATGCAACTTTTGTATATAATCCAAATATAATTCATGATTTCTATACGTTAAATAAAATACGAAACGAAATGATATGGATTCCGATTGTTATTTCCTCCCAACAAAATATGTGATGAAAATTAAACCTTTGAACCAAAATTAAAGTATTTATCTGCAGTAACATAAGATCTAAATTTTGCTAAACGACTTTGATTCATCAGGGACTTTTCGTTAAAATTCATTTCTTCGAAAGATAAAATTGCTAAATTTTATTAGAAAAAAAAACAGTATTGTAAATAATGAAACATTTAAATTAAGATAAATCGAGCGTTATGACACAAAATTGTGTCTAAAGAAAGCAAAATTAAATTTCAGGTATAAATAAACTTATTGGGACAGAATACATGAATGATTTCATATGCTCCAATTAAAGAAACCTGTTTCGCTAAAAATTAACTATCCGATTATAAATAAGATTATCTAAGATAGAATTAAAACAAATTTTTAAATCTAAATATTGGAACGTGGTATAAAATTAAATTAAATATAACTATAACGTTAAGAAAACCCTCCCAAAGGAATCCGCAGGAAACAAGAAGAAAAGTATCCTACAACGCGAAGTGAAGATTGCGATGAGAGAAAAAGGACTGAAAATAAAACCGAGAAAACCGAGGTGAATGGAGAAGGAAAACCACTGTTTAATTTGGATATAGGAAGATGAGTAAACACATAAATGAAACATGTTCTAATACCGCAAATATCGCCCACTGGCCTCGTCACGTTGCATTATTTACCTAAGCATTGCCTGAGAGAAAACCATTACAAATAGCTCCGTTAATATTCACTAGGGACAAAGCAAACCTCGTTGGCTTCAGGCAGTCATTGATTAGTCTCTACGAGGCAAGACTAACTGTATAGTCTGCACATCAGTTCATTCATTTAACAAAAGAAGCTCTACCACACATCTTCGATAACTGGGAAGAAAATACTCATGTAAGTTCTCATGAACTTATGTCAGAAAATACTAAATAACATGAAAAACAACAAATATAATCAACATAAATAATGCAAAGGGATAAGGTTTGTATATATTATATATGTAAGTATGAATAAACAATTGGCAAATTCCTATAAAATAAATATCCTAACATGCTTTACATTATGAATTAATATTTTTCCAAACGTATAAGTAATAATGTATGTACAGATGTATGCATGGAAAGATTGATTGGTTAGTACATATCCGAGGGAGTTCCACATTGCAACTACTGGGCTCATTGTGCTTCAGACCCAGGAGGATAGGATAATATTAGAGTATCCGATGGCGGCCGTAACCGACCACGGGGAAAGAGCCACAATCTGGATCCCTTAAAATACTCGAGTAATTCATCTCAAAGTGGGGAGCCCTGGGCCTGCCTGAACCCTTCAAATCCCGCTAACGACTCCACCGGTCCCAGTGACCGACAGCTGTATTTGCAAAGCTTATTCGCTACCACAGTGAGGTGCCACCATCGCAGTCTCGCCCACACAACCCTGAGAGAGATACGTTGAAATCAAATGGAGATGAAATGAAAGGACAGGACGTTCGGGGGAGTGAAGGAACTTCTCTCAGCATTCGCTATTACTCCGGGAAAACTTCCGGAAAAGACATGGGTCAGAAAGGTCTGCAGCAAGAATGGAACCCACGATCTCCCAAATGCCAGTCCCAGACGAAATATCTGAGCCAACTGGCTTGGTTTTGATTGGTAGGATAATCTGATTTCGATAATTCATTCACCATTAAAGAATACTAGTTTTAATAATGGGCATGTGCTATAAAATACCTTCTAAGTTTAATTCATAAATTTAAATAATGGAATTTCTTCTTCCTAATGTAAAAACTTCTTATTCCATAGAAAATACCATCCATATTTTACTGCTAGCCATATAGCTGACATACATGATTGTGGTGTAATAAAAGGCACTAGATATATACTTGTACATTTTTACGCTTAGCACAAGTAAAGTAAGAATGACCGTGTAAAAGTTGAAAGCTGTTGCTAAAATATTTCCTCAAACATTAAATAGTTTTAATTTCCGAAACAAATACTCATTTTCAAAAACTTCCTTGTGCTTTCACATTTGCCTGACAAGTGTGATGGTGACATTTTATAATACTCAAATGCATTGGAAATAAATGTAACCATATGGTTTAAGTTGATGTAATTAAACGTGGATAATTAAATTTCGTTCTTATGAAGTCGTTGGTGTTGAAATTTCCTGGTTTTAAGAAATTATTTTTAAGGAATAAATAAAGCGATAATAAGATTTGATCCTAAAGTCTTTGGATAGCACAATCGTGTTTATTTACACAAATTTTAAAACAATCCAGAGCAAAACTGAAACGCAAGTAATGAATTTCATGCATAAAAATGTAAAACCATGGGGAGAAAATACGTAGAGAAAGGACAGGTGGAGTTAAAATGTAACACTTGGTTGACTTAAATATTCTGTTGGCTTTAAAAAATGGCTAACAGTGAAAAAGTATTGACCAATAATCTTTAGAGATCTGTGTAGAATATTTATATAATTAAAAAGTCCAGAATGTCATTTTGACCAAAAACAACAGCTCCTTAAGGAAACAGATCATAGATAAGTAACAACGAAATCACAGCAAAAGAAGTGAGTAGAATTTATCATTAACGCTAGGCTAGGCATGTGATACCAATGCAGAAATATTTTAAGTACTCTGTTGAAAATATGTCTTGATTTCTTTCCTTTGCTATTATGGGTAACCAAGTTCGTTAGGAGGGCATGCTAAATAAATGTATTAAGTGAGAAACCTGTTAACTTTAGAAATCAATGAAACAATATTTTATAATTTAACATCTAAGAAGGTTTTTTTCTCGGTGGTCACAGAATATTGTGTATCTTCCAAAGAGGTTAAGTTGGTCGTCTCTATTTCTTTAAATGTCTTTTTAAGGGTTTCTGCATTATCTGGATTTTATGCTATTAAATAACTAAGGAACTGATATTAAAGAGATCCATGTTGCCAAGGTTTACTGTCCTTCAGAGTAGTCACCAGCATTGTGTACAATCCGTTGCCAGTAATTGGCAGTCTATGATACCTTAATCAGCATCTGTTGTGTGATAGTTGGAATGAAGCGGTCTACGGCTTGATAAAAGGCTCTGAAACGAATGCCAAGAACTGATTCCTTCATCTCCGGAATAAAGTGAAAATACCAAGTCTGGGGAGTTGGGTGGATGCTTCAGCAATTCCAAAACCCATCGACTAAACAAATCACCCCCGCTTATACTGTTTGGGTTCTGCAGAAAGTGTCGCCAAAGATCAAAAGTTCGTCGTCGAAGATTGGAAGTTTGTCGAAACCGAACAATAAGAAAGTTATGATGCTTCTCGAGTACGGCTGTGATGGTGTTATCCGAACGCATTACGCTTCTTCACAGCAGACGGCCAATTTGTAATATTGTAGGGTATCTGATATGGTCGTTTTGAACAACATATATTTCATTTAGCAAACGGTAATATTGAACCAGTTTCTCCAATCTCCAATATTAGTGGAAAGGTGTCGAAATGCTGACATAGCTGAGCCCTCTTAAAGCCATACTTGCCTAGATATGGCTTTATTTTAAAGCGCGAATAATTAAGTCCAATGGACCTTATTCATCTCAGCTGCTGATGTTGTAGGATGTCCTTCGGACCAAGCGGGCCTAGTTTTATTAAAATGTCATAACTTAAATATTTACATGTTCAGGGAGTGCTGAATAAATTTAAACCCTTTTTAGCCCTTGGGTTCTCTCACCCCTAACCATACATCATCTTCTTGAAAGTAAAAGTCCATGTCTCCTTGCTCCCTTGTGTATTTTATTCATAGCTCCTGATCTTTCTATTCAAAAATACACCCTTCTGCACCCTCAACCCTGAGGCTTCTCCCTCGCAGGCTCAAACATCTCCGTCTCTGAAACCAATACCCCCTAGGATGCGCAGTGTAAGGGTGATTCCTACCCTTCTATGGGCATTCTACAATGTAAATGGGCATTCGTTTTTGCTATCAGCTTTGAGAAAGAAGCAACGTTTTATCGCCTTACTATCGGAACTGAATGCTGGACATTAAGCAGAGATCAAATAAGAAGAATAGTCTAAGAGATTATCTAACTTTCTTAATATAGGATAACATAATTTTATAACAGTTTACAATAGATAAATTAGACAGAATTAGAATATCAAATCATAGATAAACTTGTTAAAGCAATAGAATGTCCAAGGGAATGATTACTTTCTCAAAAAATGTAAATGGCAGGTTAAGAGGTATTCATTACACCAATAAATTCCATATGTGAATTGGTCACAAATGATGTTTTGAGGATCTCTAAATTAAAAGAAGCATTTTATAAAAATGAGGATGTGTTTGACTGTTATCTATCTTGTCGATCTGGCTGTCTAACTGTGAACAACATAGCTCAAAAGCGAAAATACAGTTAAGTACTAAACCTGATACTTAACTTTAGTATGTTACAAGGATACGACACGAAGATCTTCAGAAAAATCCCGCGACTCGTATTTCCCTTTATAAGGCAGAGTTTTATAAATGTGAAATTTTGATTAAAATCACATATTAAAGATATTTACATAACATTACATGTATTCATTTTATATTGTGATGCTTACCTTTGTATTATGACATTTATATTATGCTACAAAATTTAATCTTCAGAATATTTTCAATTTTTCTGTAAATAGCCTCTGAAGTCCTCTTGATGCTGGATGACTCTGCATAACTGGTAAACTATAAGAGATAGACAAAATCTTGTTGCACAAAAAATATAGATCTCGTTGAAACAAACAGTTTATATAAAATGTTTGTAGAGTTAACCGAGATGTTCATTGCTTTTGGTTTACATTTTCATATACTTATAATTGTGTAAATGAAAAAGTTATGATTTGTTTCCTTTATTTTCAATCTGGTTATGCACTTCGAACAGAATTTCAAGAGTATCACTTCAAGACCAACTTTTACAAAGTTTGACTTTAGCCCAGTGTATTCCTTTGAAACTATAAGGCATATGTAATAAGCCATATTTGTTAAAGTTCATCTTTATTAACATGAAGTAGATAGAAGAATAATTTGTTTAAGAATATTTTGTTGTAAAATAGGAAGAGGAACTCATGTGAATGTAAGCATCTATAGACCAAATGGATGAAGAAACATAAGAAGTTTATTAAATAGATGCTATGAAGATCGTCCAAAAGCCGGAACAGACTGAAAAGTCTAATCTTTGAAGCTATTAATGCTGATGATGATCCAGTTTCTACAGCTCCTGATATAGCAATCCTAATATTGAATAGAAGGTAACGAACTTGCGGACAGCGTCGCCAAAGAAGCTGCTCGAGACAATGAACTACCCATAGTATACAACAAAATACCTGCAACAACAATAGTCTCCGAATTGAAGAAAGCAACCCAAGAAAAATGGCAAAGACAGTGGGATAACATATAGAAAGGAACCAAATGTTATTTTTTCCAAGAACAGAACAAAGACTAAACCTCACAATTCCGATAACAACAACAATAGTAACCGGCCATAGTAAAACAAAATCATACTTGCGCAGATTTAAAATAATAGAAGACTCAACGTGTACCTGCATTCTAGGAGAACAGACAATAGACCATCTGATATATGACTACACACTACGGAATAGAACAACATACAATTCTTAAACATGAAGTTTAAGACTTTGACAAATTAAAATAACACAAACGCTCAACAAAATGGAAACAGCACATAAAAAAATATGAAATAAAATACTTTAAACTACAAAAAGTGAGAACCTACTTAAGCAAATTTAATATCTTTGGAATTAGAAATTACACTTAACTTAATAGAAGTAATAATTTTCCACATCCATATTTGTAGCCTTACATATTTGATTCAATAAAAACATAACACTAAAAGAAAACAGAAACATGTAAGGTTACATTTAATGGAGTATGTTATTAAAAAAAATATGAAATTAGCACAACTAGTCGTATTACTTGCTTCCTTGTAAGTAGAGGCGAATAAGGGAGCACCATAGATTAAATGATAGTCAAAAGCTGGTTGCTATGTGGCTGAAGTGCCTTTGTTTGTATGGACAGGAGTTGACAAATTCTGTATGAGAAAAGTATAACTTTTAAAGCTGAAACCAATAACAAGGAATATTTCAAAAACCATCAATTCCACGAATATATATATATATATATATATATATATATATATATATATATATATATATTACATAAATTGTGTGCTTTGACGTGCTCTGCATTTTTTGTGTGGTAAGTTTTTGTCTATCTCTTAATATTTAGCAGTTATGCAAAATTCCGTAAAATTCATCCAGAATAAAGTAGTCTTTAGAAGCTATTCCCAGAAAATTCAAGATATATATTTTATTTGCCAGGCAAATATCTTTAATATACGACATTTTAATCAAAATTGTTAGAGCCATTTTTGAGAAAATCAAAATTTTCGAAAGAGTAATTGGGGATGGAGGGATTTTCTTGGAAATCTTCGTGTCGCATCCTTGAAAGATACCAAACTTAAATACCAAGTTTGATAGTTTACCGAGTTTTCGTTTTTGAGTTATCATGTTCACGGTCACACACACACAGACACACACACACACGGACCTTTTTGTGAAAATGCTTTTTTTGAATATAGGGGACCCTAAAATATGTATTTCCGGTGAAACATCGGCATGGAATTTTTGGGTGGAGTGCAATACCTTCTCTATACACTGTGTACATAGCGCGTGTAGAGAACAAGAATCCCTAATATTTTTACTTCGGAAATAATTAGGATAATTACATGGAAAACATCTATTCATAATTATACTGTTTTTAAAGGAAGGGCTAAGCTCATGAAACTGAGTCAGAAAGGGAGTGTTAACCATCCTGGGAGGCTTGGTGGAATTACAGAGTTGTTAAAAACAAAAGTATAATGGCAGTACTTTGAGATGGTAATTTACGTCAAGGCAGGCGATTATCCTCCCGCCAACACCAAGACACAAACCAGGCGCAGCTCTCAACAAACCACAAAATCTCTTGAAAGCCACCTTCCTCATTTTTCGCCTTTGAGTGGGAGATTACTTTCGTCTCCTTTTGAATGTTTTCAAGCAAGTATTGCATAAAGTGTGCTAGCTAGATTTCTATGGTCACAATTTTGTTGGTTCAGAAAGAAACCTCGCTTTCTATTACTTTCTATACTATTTACGCATATTAAGTAGAGTAAGCATGTATTCCATCACATAGACTACACTGGAAATACACGGTTAAAAGTCCCCTGAATCCAAGAGTTAAACTTTTATAAAAAGGTCCATGTTTATGTGGACGGTATAACTCAAATGTTGGTTAACAAAAGACATATTTTAGATATTAACAGAAACTTAAATTCGTTTCAGCACGTGATACAATTAAGAAGATGCATCTGTAAATTTTTACTGAATATTGTGATAAATTAAACAATTATTTTTTTGTATAACAAAATGATATGAATTCCAAACTTTAATAAAATATATCTTTTCCCCATTTGGCAAACTTTTATTACTAGTTAATTAAAGCTTTAAATAATTGGGGGCATGCTTATTAATAGGCTTTAAACCGGACTTTAAACCGTATTTTATCGAAATAGTTTTTCAAACACTTTTCTGTAGGATCACGATGCCATTTTTCACTATTATTTTAAACTGTAAGTCTGCCTCTCAAAAGCGCATTACAGAAAACAGTTATAGTTTTTTTGAAATAATACTCCAGTTTTGAAAAATAAATTATTCAATTTTCAAAAATCAAAAGTTTTGAAGATTACGAGAAGTAATCGTTTTTCTACACTAATAAGAGATAATATAAAGCAATATATTATTACATATCAATTTGTAAACTCAATTTCTGTAAAACTGTATTTTATGAGAATATTTTGAAGAATTCATCTCGTGACTCACTAATATTAAAACAATAAATTTAAACAGTAAACCTTATTATTTAAATGACCATAGCACCTATAATTGTTATACGCGGAAAAAGCATCACTATTGTGTGTTTAATAACTGGTATACACTTTAAAAATATATCTAACATGATGTGGATTTTCCAAGAACGATACAAAGAAAGCCCGTAGAGAAACTGTGCTTATAGGTTATAAAGTTTTATTAAAGTGATCTGAATGTTGAACTGTATTCTACGAAAGCTGGAAGCAAAAGAATGAAATTTATAATACATGTAACAGATAAGCAAAAGAATGAAGATATCCGAAAAGAACTACAAATGGAGAGAGTGGTGACGAAAACAGAAGAATATACAAATAACTGGTTTGAACGTGCCAGTGAATTTATTGATTAAGAGAGTCTGCCTAATGTGATTCTAAATTCTAATCCACAAATCTATACCCAGAAATCTAATCAGATCAGTAATGGTCTAAACCATGATAACTACAGGACACAATAGTCCACAAGGGACCTTAGGCTACCGCCCGGTCGCTTCATCCCCCATCTCGGCATGGGGTGCAGTGCTGGAGGACGAAATGTGATCAGCGTCTCGAGTTCCTCCCGGCCGGTTGTTGCGGTCTTCTTGAATTGGAGCTGCTACTTCTCAATCAAGTAGCTCCTCAATTGGCTCTACAGGGAGACCTTACAAGTTTGAATGCATACCGGATCAGGTCTCCCAGCGGGGGAAAATTCCCCACGGCGATACCGGGAATCAAACCCAGGTCTCCCACTTCGCAAACAGCCACACTACCACTGCGCTAAGGAGATGACTGTTCATAATAGTAGAAGTTATTTTAGTTCAACATTATGCGTTATTTGACATTTTTTTATTGTTTTTGTTTAGTTTATTATGTTTTTGTGAGGGGATTTTAATTTAGTACCAAAATATAAAGTAGGAGAAAAAAAGCAAATAATAGTTTATGTAAATAAGGATTATAATATTTATTTACAGTGTTTGAGGGAAGAATGTTAAATTGCACTATTCATATACAGAGGCGTTAATTTATAATATGCAATTTACTGCCTGGTCATACTTTTGTTTTGTGACATTTATTTCTAGGTCATTCTTTTGTTTAGTCTGTGTCTCAAGGTTATTGCTCTTACAGAATTTAACATATTTTGGTAAAACCTGTGCGATATACCATTTAAATTAATATTTTATTTGTGAAACAGTCCAGATAAATATCATTCAACGGTCTGAGTTTCCAAGATAAACTCTCTGGCTCCGCTCGAAAATTTATCATTAAAAGCATGTTCTTCTCTCTACAGTTTAAAAGCACGTTCTTCTATCTACTTCATGATAATTGAGATAAATATTAACAGAAATTGTCTTGGTCCCTTGTAAGTAGAAGGAAAATAGGTTATAACGATGGTCAAATCTTTATAATGCTAGTTGTCATGTGCTTGAAATCCGTTTCTATGCAGAGTTTACAACTTTCCGTGTGAGAAAATAACAAGGAATATCTCAGAAATGGTCAATTCCACGAAAAAATGTAATGACAAAAATTGTATGCTTTAACGTGATCTATATTTTTATGTAGAAATTTTTTGTCTATCTCTTACGATTTAGCAGTTACGCAAAATTCAGCAAAATTCATTCAGAATAAAGAAGATGAAGAGGAGCTGAGCAAAAAAAAATTCAGATATACATTTGTTTGTCATGTAACTATTTTAATCAAAATCGTAAAGACCATTTTTCAGCAAATCTAAAATTTCGAAAAATCTTCCATGTTAAGGTTAGTTTGAGTTGGATGGGTTTCCTAAAAGTCTTCGTGTCGCATCCTTGGGAGATATTAAACTTAAATGCCAATATTTAACTGGCTTTTGTTTTTTATTATGTTATTCACACTTGCACACACAAGAGAAAGAAAAAGAGAGGGGAACACACGGAATTTTTCTAAAAATGCTTTATTTGGATTCATGGGCTCTTAGAACAAGTATTTCCGATAATATTTCGGTATTGATTTCAGGATGAAATATAATAGTTTTTCTACCCACCAGTCACATTGAATATGTGCGCTAGTGACAACAAAAGGATGAATAGTAATAATATTACAGTCCGTTTGGTGTATGCGCCGCGAAAATTTATATCTGCTTTTGAAACGCCATCCAGAATATAAGATGGTATGTGGTTTGTTAGTAATTCTCAGGAACAGCTGCAAGTGCATGACTTTACTTCAGTTTCTAGGAGACCTTTTCCCTTCCCCAACCTTCACCGGAGCTTCCAATTAAGGAAGAAAGCCGTGTTTACCAATGCTTTCGGAAATCTCCATCGCGAGGGAAATTCTTCTGTAATCTCTAAAAGCTACATTCTGATCATCTGCTTAGAAAACCGAATGCAGCCTTCTGTTTGCTCACCGACTGCCAAGTAATTGGATTCCGTTTCTCCACGACAAGAGCTTCCATTCGTCTCTTTAAGGCTCGCTCCCACTTTCACAGAAAGTGCTCAAGTGTCTCCGCCGACTTCCTCACTTGAAAACGTATTGAAGAAAGCTGTTGAAAACCAAATTATTCATGGCTCATCATACATTTGTTCGATTCACCAATGCAAGATCACGTGTCTATGAGTAATACTGGGCTGCTCCACTAGTCCACAGGATTTAATATAAATATGTGTGTGAAATAACAAACGTATCATAAACAGATATTAATAAAATAAAAAAAAAATAGCTACATAACAGGTACAATAAAAAGAGCTTTAAATGATATAACAAGAAAAAATTCAACAATAAAATTTATAAAAAATGGCTATCTCAATTATAACAACAGGACTAATGACAGCACAACATGAAAGACGTATTCAAATGGCAGAAATGAAGTTCCTCAACTTGATAGAAAACAAAACAATGGAATACGACAACTAAAAATCTCATGTGCTCCAATCACATGAGTTACTCTACATTAATGTAGCACATTATTGTTGAAAAGCATATTCTTCTATCCGCTACATGATAATCCTGATAAAATTAGCAGAAATTATCTTAATTACTGGCCTTCCTGTAAGTAGAAGGAAAAATAAGGGAATACAATAGGCTAAAGTGATAGTCAAAACTTGGGATTTGGGTGAAATCCATTTCTGCATGGTCAGGAGTTCACAACATTCCGTGTGAGAAAAGTTAAAGTATTTTTAATCTGAAATAGCTTGAAAGATCTTAAAAATGGTCAATTCTATGAAAAAATATATGTGTTTTAAGGATATCTACATGTTTTATGTAGTAAGTTTTTGTCTATCTCTTGCGCTTTACCAGTTATGCAAAACTCGACAACATTCATCCAGAATAACAAAGGCTTTAGATGCTATTCCATGAAAATTCAAGATATACATTTTCTTTGCCATGTAAATATTTTTAATATACGATATTTTAATTAAAATCGTTAGCAATTTTCGAGAAAATCAAAATTTTCAATATGTTTTCTATGTAAAGGTTAATTTGGGATGTGGGGATTTTTCTCAAAATCTTCGTGTCGCATCCTTAGAAGATATTAAATTTAAATATAAAGTTTGGTGTTTTACCGACTTTTCGTTTTTAAATTATCGTATTCACAGACACACGGACCATTTCGTATTTCCCGTGAAATCTCGGTATCGAATTTTTGGGTGGAGTGGAATACATTCTCCATATACTATGTACATAGTACGTGTAGACAAAATAAAAGTAGATGTGTTAAACAAAATAACATAATATTTAAACAAAGGGAAACAACACTTTACCAAAATGAAAGAAAACAGATTTCCCAAAATTGCATTTGCTTACCATCACAAGGACAAGCAAAACCGGTACGTCCGAGAAAAAGATGAAAGAGCAAGACTTTGGAGCCGGAGCAGGCTAATAGCCTAAACTGTATTGTAGAAGAAGAATATTATTGTTGCAGAATGGAATAAGTAGAAGAAAGTAAGCTTTGTAAACTAGGAATGATTACCGAATAGAGTTGATCTTGCGGAAGACCAAGTTATTTGCGCGGAATCTAAAACTCAATAACAAGAATACATACAAATGCTGAACATGATCATGGAAAAATATAATATCTACCTAAAAATAAGGGAGTTGTGTGTTTTGGAAAACACTCTATAAGATCAAAAACATGAGTTCAACAATATAAACAGTGAATAAGCTCAGAGCTTTAATTATTTAAGCTCCACAAACCCTGAGATCATTTGAGCATCATTTCATCGATTTCATTCATCATCCGATATGATAACATGTTTAAATAACGCTAAGCTAAAATATATTATATATAAACTTTCACACACAGAGACACAAGAATACACAAGGACCTTTTACTAAAACCTTTTTTAGGATTTTCAAATCATGTCATACCTATCGAATTTTTTGGTGGAACACAGTATCTACTACACATGTCATACTTGTTAGAGAAAGTAACAATTTATGTGAGCATGCTTTAAGATTACAAAACAGCACTGTTTTACAAGCTATAGTGTCCCAAAAACAAAACATTCTGCAAATGTGTTTATAATTCTTTTGATTTTAATTTATTTTAGGTTGCTTTAACACCTAGGTCATATCGTAAACATACAACACTTATAACAATTTAATTCATAATATTAAAATAAAAGTATTTATTCACATTAAACAAAGGTCTGTGAATTATAAATTATAGTAAGAAAGCAAGTTTCACATAGATTCAAATAAAATATAGTGAATTAGTACAGTGCTGTTGAAGGTCAAGTTTTACACAATTTAAAACTATTGTGAAATTTATTATTATCATTATTATTATTCGTTTGAAAGTTAACATTTTAAAATAGTAATTAGGCGTACCGTAGTTGCCAGGGCTTTCAGTATGGTCTATGTTCCATTAGGTTATTTCATTCTATTGGAAAAAACTAGGTTACCAGAAAAATGTATTTTGCATGCTTACACATCCAAGAATGCTTCCATCCATGTTAACAACCACTAGATACTGTCGTTGCCTCCTATAATACTGGTATATGCTGCAGTCCAAATTTAGTTGACAATGGCATGTGAACGTTTATGTTTTACTGGGCGGTAATACACATATCTGTAAAATGCGTCCCTAACTTGCTCTCCATTCTGAGGAGAAATGTTTAATCTATTTAGTTTTCAAACTATTACATGCAATTTTATAAAACTTTGGCACAGTATGCTTTTAATTACGAGGGTTGGAACTTTAACAATGAAAACCATTTGTTTACGACTGATACATGAGAGATACATGCTGCCAAGTCTTACTGCCCATCAAAGTAGTCATCAGTATTGCCTAAAACCCTTTGCCAGCGATGTAAAAGTGGTATGACACACTTAGCAGCGTCCGTTGTGTTGAAGATATGCCTGAAATCTCTGGAACAGTTCTAAAGCGAATGCCATCAAGTCTAAGTCACAGTTCTTAAGTCCAGTGTCACTGCTTCTTTCTCAGCGTTGGTCTCAGATTGTGTTCCAAAATTGAACAGTAATAGCTACTGCGCTTTGACGTTCTGCTGTGGAGGAAGGTAATGCATTAGGATAACGACATCACGGTCCTGCATGAGAACTTTCTCAGTGCTGGTGTTCTGATGAACTTTCTATCTTTCGATCTTCGACTTTCGAACTTTCTGATTCTCGACGACACTTTCTTCATTACTGTGCAAAACATTCTCGGCCGCATACAGCTCCAACTTCAGCTGATTTGTTCGTCGATGGAACTGTGAATTGCGGTTCAATCCACCATATCTCCCAGTTTTAAGCTCTTGTGAATAACTTGAAAGAACTGCTTCGCGGCATTTGTTTCAGAACTGTTCCAAGGATACGTCAGGAGGTAGCTTCATTCAAACTCCCAGCACAAAAGGCGCTGCTCAAGTTACCCTATGACTACCATATCGCTAGCAACGGGGTGTACTCTACTCAATGCTGGTAGCTACTTTGAAGGACAGTAAAATTGGTAATATGTATATCTTTTGTATCAGTTATAAATAAGTAGTGGCCACTATTAAATTTCCATACCTCGTATATAAAATAGTTTTAATATTTTAGTGGGAAATAATTACTTGGATGCATAATTTGTAATATCTTTGTTCATTCATGCACTAATTTCCTTTTTAGGACTCATCTGGGTTATGTTACACCTCAAAATAAAACTCATCTCAGAAACTGAGATGTTGAATGAAATATTTACTGTATAATGTAATAATAGTTATAAAATTTAAACAATTTGAATACGTGTAATAGCAGTGCTCTAACTTTAAATAATGATACCCCGACGATATCGTTTCTGTATATGACTGACTTGAAAAACAATTAAGGGGCACATAAATAATCCAAGGAACCAAGTTATATCGTATTAAACGAAGAGGTGCTTCGGATTTCACTTCTATGTGGTATCAATACAAGGGGTAAACAAGGAAAAGTGTTTTAGAATTATTGACATTCTTCATTAAACTGGATGGAAGTTACGACATTTATACTAGAATTTTTTATCAATTATTTTGGATATTCATATCAACCGACTTATGTCAGTTTCTGCCAAGACACGGTAACGGGAGGTTCCTGTTCAATTCTTGGAGACTGCCAACCCTATCCCATGGGTTTCTCCTGGGATACAGGAGATGGAATGATTTCTCTCACCCCCCCCCAATTTCCTGCCCCTGCATATCATTCCATTAGTCGTTTCATTTATTCTTGGGAAATTCGTTGGACCCTAGAAATTAAGCATGCCTCTTCGGCTCCTATGGCGACTCAATATGGAAACTGTAGGGTCCCACTCTTTGTGGTCCTGGTTTCGTCCGTCCGTTTGATCCCTCCCTTTAGAGGACGCTCCGAAAGCGCCCGATCCTATTCTTATGTTAGTTTCTACAAATAAACTGAGGAGTAACACCAGAAAATTCAATTATTTATTTGATGCAATGTCTATTATTGGTAAAAGATAACATATCCGGGCTCTTATTTTAATTATTTTAATAGTTATGATTTTCGACCACGGCCTACAAGCCCGGATATGTTATCTTTTACTAATAATAACACCCGCCGTGAAAGCCTACGAGCATATGCAATGTCTATTGTTGACTGCCTCCGTGGTCGAGTGGTCAGCGAGCTGACTTCTCATCCGGAGGTCCCGGGTTCCATTCCCGGCTGGGACGGGGAATTTTTCTTTAACCAGAATTATACCCTATCCCCCACAGAGTCTGGAAGTGTGTTTGTTAGAGTGAATGTGTGCGTGTTTAAGGAAATAAAATAGTTTGTTTCTAATTCGAAGCCCCAGATATGACCTTAGATGTTATAGGGGGCATAAAAAAAAAGAGTCTGTTGTTTGAAGCAATTGAGAGCTTCCCACTCAAATACAATAACTATATCCGTCATATGGGATATAAAATAAATATAGGGTGTAATTTAAAAATATTGACACACAGCCAATGATATTAAGAATGAGCCGTTTATGCGAAAAAAAAAAGTAATTTAAAATATAGTGTTTGAATGACAAGCATTTTCACTTTCTCTACACGTACATAGAAGCTATTGTAATACACCCAAAAATTCGATACCGAGACCTCCTGAATCTAAATAAGCATTTTAAGAAAAAGGTCCGTGTATCTATGTGCGTGTCTGTGAACAATATAACTCAAAAACTAAATGGGCGTTAAGTTTAACACGATGCAACACGAAGATTTTTAAGAAAATCCCCCCACCCCAACTACCCTTTGCATGGAACATTTTCAAAAAGTTTGATTTTTTTCCAAAATGACTAACGATTTAAATTAAAATAGTTTACGTGTAAGATATCTTTATGATAAACCTGCCTGTGTTCATTCTGGATGACTTTTATATAACTGGCAAATCGTAAGAGATATCCAAAAACTTACTACACAAAGAATGTAGATCTCACTAAAGCATGTAATTTATGCCATACATATTTTTTTTTATTCCGGATTATTGGTTTCAATTTTAAGCCACTTAAACTTTTCTGGAACGGGAAGAAATCTTTTTTTCTTCTTTGTCGTTTGTTTATTCGTAAGCAAAGAGACTGGAATTTCAGTTGTTTCACATAGCGACCGGCTTTTAAAGGATGAGACTATCGCTTTAGTCTGTGCATTTTATTTCCCTTCTGCTTACAAGGAAGCTAGTAATAAGACAAATTTTACTTATGTTTATCTTTATTAGGATAAAATAGATAACAGATGGATGTTTTGAATAAAACGTTTGCTTAGCAAACGGCTAAAGTACATCATGTGAATGATACACATTAGATTGTTTCGCTCCTACTTAAAAGGATCCAAGTAATAAGGACAATTTGTGTTAATGTTTATCTATATTATCTTGAAGTGGGTAGAATAGTAGATTTTAACAATAGTTTGTTGCAGAGATATAGAGTAAGTCGTGTGAATGGAACACGTCAGCTTTTTTGAAAAGTATTTACATTTAACTGTAGCAGAAAATGTGCAGAATCTTTGAATTTGCAATGGACACAGAAACGGTAGTCTTTTTCACGGCTGGTTCTTGAAAAGAATAATTTTACTTTAATGTGTATACGGGAGCCCTATAAATAATAAATATAGAAAATACATTTCTGCAAGTTCTATTTAATTACGTTAAACTTTAAAATTAATAGAGAAGCATGAATGTGCTAAATTCAACACAAATCGTAACAAGTTGACTGCTCTTTATTGGCTCAGGGTAAAATATATTATAGACCTCTTAATCGGCCTAAGGTACAGTTTTCTGGAGGATTGGCCAAGTATTTTGCACAAAATGCATGTAGGAGCTGTTAAAATTAGAATGTTTCATATCTCACAATTCTAGAAGATAATTGAAATTATGAAGAAAATGAAAGTTAATTTCCTGGCTGCGGAAATGAATCCCTCCGGAGAGATGCAGGAAACGCAGAGTGAGAACGAGGGAATTAAGGAGATTATGAGAATAGTCCCAGTATAACTGAGGAAGTAAAAAAGCTATGAATATTTCCAAGAATGGAGAAAAATAATTTTTAAAGAGGCAAAACACTGATGAGTATAAAAGAATAAAAAGGATAAAATACAAATACTATATGAGTGGTTAGACCACTCGCCTCCCGTCTAGACGGCCCGGGTTTGATTCCCAACGCCCACATGTGGGATTTGTATTAGCCGAGGCGGTGTTTAGACGGGTTACTCCTGCCATTCATTCCACCAGTTGCTCCATCATCACCTTTCCAATCATCAACTTTGCTTCTTGGCTCCGGGGGCCCGACCCCCCGTAAGAGGTTCTTGATTCTGTGGTTTCGTGCCGTAGGCTCCCCGACAGGCTTCTGACTCCTAGGCACTGGCTTGTAAATCATAGTGATGTGTCAATCCTACAAATGCGGGGAGGGAACCGAAAAAATAGAAGCGATAAAAATAGCATTTTATATTCTGGTTATAACAAATTTGTTTTTCTTCTTGTAATATAAAACACAGTACTTTGAGTAACCCTTAAATTACAAAAGTATTACCGCTGAAAATAATTCAATTTATTGAAAATGTTTTCCAACTTTGAAAAAGTACAACTGTGTCTTTTTTTTTCACTCCAGATCACTTACGTGTGCGTGGATCTTATCTCATTGTTCGATTTCTCTCTATCTTGACCTTTTATTTTTTTATACTTCTATTGGCCTTCTGGCATGACCTAGTTAGCCATAATGGAAGAGAGAATGAACAAGATTACATACTTCAAGCTTTTTTAATAGCTCATAGTAAAATATTGGCACTAATTTATAAACAAAGCATTTTTAGCTAGGCCCTTAATTTTCCATGATTTTATTAAGAGGGCAAATATAGATGCGAAAAATGTTTAAAACATACCTACGTAAATTGAAACTGTTAGAGTATAGAGCTCAACTATTTAAATTTCACCTAGAAACAATTCCTGTTTTTCATATTATTGCACTGTTTAAATAAATAAACAAAGCTGTTAGGAATTTCCTGGTATTGAGAAAATATGTTTTATTTAAGGCGTTATGTGGTGATTGAAAATCCTTTCGTTAGACTTCCACTCCTAGGAAAGTCAGAATTTCCTCTCCCCAATTTATTCTTGCTTTAGGTATTAATGTTAAAATAATATTTTAGTTCTTGTTTCAAAGAACCCAAGTGTGTTTGCAGCACATGTAAATATGCAAAAATTACCCGGAATACCATGCATTGAACGTAATCACCGAAAACGGATCCAAGAAAAAGTTATATTAATAGCTTTCCTCTCCGCCATTTTATAAACCCAATTGCAATATAAAACCCAAACTGAACCGAAAGCCTGGGTTTATATTCAAAGAAATCTCAGGGAAATCTAAAACAACAGAAAGCAACGAATCCTCCCTTTATAAGCCACCCTAATGCAGGAAAAAATTTGAAAAGATACTTTGTCGCAAGAAAAGATTACTTCCTGATTTGCAGTTTTTATTGAAAGCAAATGGTCCGTATGCTATTTTCCACCGTATATAGCAATGAAAGGCGAAGAGATGGTCTGTTGTACAAAGGAATCTGACGTTTGCAAACCACTTTTGGTTATTAAAAAAATATTGATCAGAAGCTTAAGATACCTTTATTGGAGCTATCTCCAAGCAATCATAGCATTTCTACAGCTATACTACTATACATTAAAGGAAGCAAAAAAAAAAAAAGTGCAAGCTAAATGAGGCTTATCAGCTCTGTACACTTTTGAAACATAATTGCTGAAGTGGAATCAAATTTGAAAAATATAATCCTGCTTGTGAAATTGTAACCAAATAGGGAACGTTGCAAATATCCAAACATGCATCGTATTTACCTCATGCCTTAAGGCAACACATCTGTGAAATTTGTATAACAATTTTGAAAAATGTTGAAACATTATTATTTTTAACTGTAAAATAATATGTATTCTAAACTTTAAGAATATACCTTATTTTGTCACTTTTCGCATTTAAACTCAATCTCTACATGACAAGTGCATATTTATTAGTGGCCATATCCAACTTTTAAACCTCGTTTTTCTGAAAGTATTTTAAGCGTTTTAACTCCATACGTTAGAATTTATTATTAATGTTATAAAACTTAATTGCTCTCTCCTCTCAAAACTGCACCACAGATCATTATTTTATGCTTTTTCAAAGTAATGTTCAAATTTTTAATATATTATTAACTTTTCAGCTATCAGAGTTTTGGAGAATACAAAAGGTAACAGGTTTTCTGTAATTATTAGGTCTTGATATAAAAACATATAATATGGAGCATCTATTTTTAAATTCGCTTACTATGAAACTTGAATGTTTTTGTGAATATTTTCAAAAACGAATCGTGTGGTGACTTTTATTAGAACAATGATTTTAGACAACAAAACACTATTAGAAAGCCATGTAAGCTATAAATTTGAAATACGGGGAAAATACAGTTATTGAGTATAATATCATTTCAACAAGAAATCTTAGAGCCGGTTCTGTAACTCATATGCTGTGCGAAAGGTCCGGTGTTCGATTCCCCGTTGAGGGCTGGAACATTTTCTGCAGTCAAGTCATCCTTCCCAGCATAAGGAGATATGAATGTGTGTGATGTTAACACCATTGCCGGTTGGAAATGTGTTCCTAAGGGAAATGCTAACGATAGAACCATGTATTAAAGGCAATTAAAAGTGAAACAATAAGAAATTGATCTTATATCCCGTGATTTTCAAATTTCAAACATGCATTTCCTTAATATGAGTCTACGCGGTAATTTCCGTGATTTTTTTTTTTTTTCAGAGTAATCCGTCTCACTCATCTTGTTAGTAAATATTAGTACTAAAACAAGATTCGTATTGTTTTGCGGACAGCTTCACTGAAGCTTTTGGCAGAACCAAGTATGTACATGACACAGAAAACTAACGATTACGAACATTTTAAACAGCATAACTAGTTTTCCTAAAATGTAACATACAGTCTCCATTCCACTGTTCTAGAGGAACATGCTAGCCTCTGATTTCCAAGGTTGTGGACGGAGAAGGATTTTTTTTTTTTTTTAGCATGATTTCCTTCGGCAAGGAAGTATAGCCATTGGTTCAGTGTCTTAGGACCTCAGGCCTGACAAAGAGCCTCTGAGGAGAAGGATTTTTTTTTTTTTTTTTTTAGCATGATTTCCTTCGGCAAGGAAGTATAGCCATTGGTTCAGTGTCTTAGGACCTAAGGCCTGACAAAGAGCCTCTGAGGAAAATTAAGGGGTATTTTATACCAATACGGAATGGAGCGCTGAGAACCACTGCAGCTAAATAACGTGCATAAATAAAACTAAATCTATTTTAATTTATATTTCAGTACATAGATTGACTGTTGGTAGGTGTGGTTAGACCCTTTAGGTTATTTTACCTATGATTAAGGATAAGTTGCTTAATCTGAGATGAGGTTTAATCTGATGATGATGATGATGACGGTGATAAAAGCAACCGATCTGAGAACCATTTTGTTTATTTTCTAAAAGTATTACTATATCTGTTTTCACTTTCTCTATACGTACTACGTACATAGTGTATAGAGAATGTATTGTGATGCACCCAAACATTCGATACCGAAATTTCACCGGAAATACATGTTTTGAGACCTCCTGTATGCCAAAATACATTTTTAGAAAAATGTCCGTGTGTGTCTGTGTGTATGTAAGTGTGTGTGTGCCTGTGGGCAGCATAGCTCAAAAACGAAAAGTCCGTTAAAAACCAAATTTGGTGTTTACGTTTAGTATCTTCCAGGGATGCGAAACGAAGATTTTCAAGAAAATCCCCCCACCCCAACTACCCTTTACATGTAATTCTTTCGAGATTTGTTATTTTCTCAAAAATGACTAACGATTTTGATTAAAATATCGTATATTAAAGATATTTACCTAACAAATAAAATGTATATCTTGAATTTTCTGGGAATAGTCCCTGAAGAGTACTTTATTCTGAATGAATTTTTTAGAAATTTGTATAACTGATAAACCGTAAAAGATGGACAAAAACTTACCACACAACAAATGTAGAGCACGTTAACACACACAATTGAAGTTATATACATAAATTCTTTGCAGTTGATTTTTTTTTTTATATATATATACATCCTTGTTATTGGTTTCAGCTTTGCAAAATTTCTGCTGTCCACATAAACAAAGGAAGTTCAGTCACATAGCAGAAAGCTTTTAACCATCACTGTAACCTATGGTACTCCCTTATTTCCGATCTACTTACAAGGAAGCAAGTAATAAAGCTATTTCTGCTAAGTTTTCTCGATTATAATAAAGTAAATAGAAGCATAAGCTTTTTAACAATAATTGGTTGCAGAGATGTGGAGAAAGTCATGTGAATGGACCACATCAGATTTTTAGAACTAATACTGCATTCTAAACATGCTGTTTAATTTTCATTTTGTAAACCACGGATACTAATTAAGAGAATTTAACATTTAGTAGAAAATAGCGATATTAATGTAACAATTAACAAACCCGCAGTTACTATTTCAGAAAGAGGCTTGCATTTAAGGTAAATACAAACAAAATCTTCTTAAAACATTCTCTCCAACAACTTGTTTATGAAATTAAAGAGTGAGGAACGATTCAGTTATTTGTAAAATTGCTCTACACCTTTCCTTAAAGGGCGAATATAGATGGAGATTTTCGTGATTGTTTTCCTTTTTACTTTCTTTATACGTACTATGTGCATAGTGTATAGAGAAGGTATTGCACTCCACCAAAAGATTCGATACCGAGATTTCACCGGAAATATATGTTTTAGGGTCCCCTGGATCCAAAAAAAAAGTATTTTCAGAAAAAGGTCCGTGTGTGTGTCTCCGTGTGTCTGTGAACACGTAATTCAGAAACGAAAAGTCGGTAAAATACCAAACTTGGAATTTAAGCTTAGTATCTTCCAGGGATGCGACACGAAGATTTTGACAAAAATCCCCCCGCCCCAAAGTACCCTTTACATAGAACTTTTTTCAAAAAATTGGATTTTGTAACTGCATAACTGCTAAACCGTAAGAGATGGATAAAAACTTACCACACAGCAAATGTAGAGCACTTTAAAACACACAATTTATCTTATATACATTTTTTTCGTGGAGGTGATTCTTTTTTAGATATTCCTTGTTTTAGGTTTCAGCTATAAAAAACTTATACTTTTTCTCATACAGGACCTTATGAACTCGTATCCATACAAACAAAGGAACTTCAGTCACATAGCAACCAGCTTTTGACTATCACTTTTACTTGTGGTACTTCCTTATTTCGCTTCTACTTACAAGGAAGCTAGTAATAAGTCTATTTCTGCTAATTTTTTCTCGATTAGCAGAAGTAAATAGGAGCATAAGCTTTTTAAAAATAATTTATTGCAGAGATATAGAAAAAGTCATGTGAATGTAACGCATCTGATTTTTAAAATTATGATATTATGTTTATCTTCAAAATGCTATCCTCAGTTTAGTGTACCTCTTAAGATATTGCTGAATATTTCATTCAGGTTCACTAATATTATTAAAACATCAACTACCTATTAAATATTACTAATAGAAAGGAAAGCCTTTATTATTTTGATCGGAAAGTTTACTAGATCTTTTATCAAAACAAGGTGTACCTATTATATCATAGAGGGGACCATTCTGAATGTTTATGATCCATTCTGTGTAAAATCACAAGTATTTGTTTAAATTTTACATTTAATTGAAATTTCTAATAAAGTTCAATGTTTCACCTCAATGTCCCTTTAAATTTGACACTAATTAATAAAAATATTTATATTTTATCTCCCATTTGCCACTAAATAGGTTTTATTTTATATATAATGCATATTTACACTAAAATTTAACTTCTATTGTTTTTCAGGAAACTTTAAGGTATTTTATTAAAACCATCTTAACTATTTTCATGATCTTTCATCAACCAACAGTAAAAGAATTGCCAAATATCTCTGAAAAAACGTAATATCATATAACAAATTAATTAAATTTAGTACTGCTGAGATACGGAGCTCCCTAAAAGTCATTTTAATTTTCGGGTCATGCTTGGCACGGAGCTGATTTTAAATATATTAAAACTCCCAGCCTTACTCTAGTGATTTATAAAATACTGTGTAGTGTAATATACTATAAATACGATAAACCTTCTCCCTTAATGAAATCCTCGTTTATTTCCTGATTCAGCAAGATATAATCCAAATGATAATATATTTCAATTTCTTATTGTTTAACAGCGACACTGTCGTACATTATTGGAGATAAAAAAGTTAATTCCAAGTCTGCGTTTATCCTGTAATGCTTAATCATTTCTGCTAATCTTATCTCTAGAGCTATAATTCATAGGTATCCTTTGGAGATCAAGTGTAAACATTTGGAGGAAAAAGAAAACAAAGAAAAAGGCGGTCATTCTCAGGTTTTATGACACAGTTGGATAAACTCATATTCTGTTTTCAAATGACTGTTTTAGTAACATCAATTGCCGGAGAGAATGCTCTCCTCGTGCTGCTGTAACGAAAAGTTTTGTAGGACGTGTGAACCGCGCTTTTTGTTGTCTAGGACTTCAAATACTTGCTTATCTTCGGTATTGTATTCCACCCAAAAATCCGATGTCGAGATTTCACTGGAAATATATATTTTTTGGCCCCCTGAGTCCAAAAAAAACATTTTTAGAAACAAGATCCGCGTGTGTATGTGTCTGTGGACAGAATAGCTCAGAAACCAAAAGACCGTTAAATACCAATCTTGGTATTTAGATTTAGTATTTCTCAAGGATGCAACACGAATATTTAAAAAAAAATCCCGCCACCACAGACTACCCTTTACATGGACAAATTTTCGGAAATTTTGATTTTCTCAAAAATGGATATAGCGATTCTGATTAAAATCTTATATAAGAAGATATTTATATCCAAATAAAAGGTACGCATATCTTCAATTTTCTGCAAAAAGCCTCTGAAGACTTCTTTATTCCTGATGAATTTTGCCAATTTTTGTTTAACTGCTAAACCGTAAAAGATAGACAAAAACTTATTACACAAAAAATTTAGATCTTTTCAAAACATACAATTTAACACTTTTACGTTTTTTGTTGTGGAGGTAACCGTTTCCAAGATATTCCTTGTTATTGGTTTATATTGTAAAGTACTTATACTTTTCTCAGACAGGAAGTGTCCGTTTTTCTTTTATTCTACTCCTGCCAAGCAAAGAAGCGATTTGCATTAACAATCGCTTATCGATAGCTTAAAACATTTGACCATCACTTTAGTATAGCGCATTCCTTTAGTTCCCCTCTACTTATAAGGAACTAAGTATTAGGACGTTCTGCTAATATTTATCTCGATTAGAAATGTGTAGAAAGAAGAATAATCTTTTGTAAGAATTTTGTAGAGCTGCTAGAAAAAGTCATGTGAGTGTAAAACATCAGCTTTTTTGTTCCTTCTTTTTGGCTTACTCTGATGTCTGCCTATGGTAGGTCAGGGAAAATATTGTAATCCATTGAATAGTTTGATTTGGATTTCTCTGGAAATACCATACTTTTAACATCCCTAAACATTTACCATTAAAAAACGATGTGTTCCATTCACATAGATTTCTTTAGCCGTTCTACAAACGAATTTTTGTCACAAAGGATTAATCTGTTATCTACGTCGTGATAATCGAGATAAACATTAGCAGAATTGGGTCTATTTACATGTTTTCTTGTAAGTAGAAGGAAAATAAGGGAATACATTAGGCTAAAGCGGTAGTTAAATATTATAAAAGCTGGTCGCTATGCTAAACAATTAAGGTTAGGCTTGCTTTGCCTGAGAGTTTGAGCAGTTAATTAGTTTAAAATTGAAGTCAATGACAATGAATATCTTGAAAACCGTCAACCCACAAGAAAAGCGTATAGGGCATAAATTGTGTGTTTTAAAGAGATCTGTATTTTTTATATAGTAAGGTTTATCTAGAGTGGTGTCGTGACCGAGTGGTTAGACCACTTGCCTCCCATCTAGGCGACCCGCATGTGGGATTTGCCATGGACGAACTGGTGTCTGGACGGGTTTTCTCCGGGTCCTCCGGTTTCCTCCGTCTCTCAATCTACCAATTCCTCCATCATCAATTTTCCTATCATCCATTTCGCTTGCATTTCATATCATTAGCTTCCTCACGCCCATACCTGGCCGTGGGTAGATCACTAGTTCCAGGTTATCCATTCTGTGATTCGTTCCATTGGCTCCCCGAGAGGCTTCTTATTCCTAGGCTTTCCTTTTTTACCTAAGTGGTTGGTTGCCAATCCCAAATATAGGGAGGCTAAACTGACTACTAAGATTTACCTATCTCTTATGGTTTAACCGTTATGCAAAATTCTGCAAAACTGAACCACAATAAAGAGCTATTCAGAAGTTATTCCCGGAAAATTCAAGACAGACATTTCGTCTGTCACGAAAATATCTTAAACATATGACATTTTAATCAAAATCGTTAGAAGCATCGCTGAGAAAATCAACATTTTCGAAAAATGTTCCATGTAAGCGGTAGTTGATGGTGGAGGAATTTCCTTCAAAATTTTCGTGCCGCATCTTTGGAAGATACTAAACTTAAGCACCAAGTTTGGTATTTAAGCGACTTTTTGTTTTTGAACTATGCTTCCATAGGCGCGCGCGTGGCCACACACACACCCACACACACACAGACAGACAAAAACAATCGAACCTTTTTCCGAAAATGCTTTTTTCGGACTCCGGAGGCCTCAAAACATACATTTACGGTGAAATGTCGATATCGAAATTTTATGTGGAATACAATAGGTACCTTCCCTATCCACTATGTACATTGTACATACGGGCTAGAGAAACTAAAAATCTTATGTGTTCCACTCACATGACTTTCTCTACAATTGTATAACAAAGCGTTGCCCAAAAGTTTGTTCTTCTATTTACTTCATGCTATTCACGAACAAATTCCTAGAAATGGTGTTATTACTTGCTTCCTTGTAAGTAGAAAGGAAATAAACGACAGTCAAATCTTTTAAAGGCTGTATAATTGAAATTCCTTTGTTTGTATGGCCCGTATAAGAAAAGTGTAAGTATTCTGAAGCTGAAACTAATAAAGGAGTATCTCAGAAACAATATGTGACATTCATTATGTGTTTTAACGAGATCTACATTTTTATGTACTACGTTTTATGCAAAATTCATCCAGAATAAAGACGCCTACACTTTATGTGTCTCCCAAGGATGCGACAAGAAGATTTTCCAGAAAATCCCTCCTCCCCAAACTACCCTTTACATGGAAATATTTTCGAAACATTTGATTTTCTCAAAAAAGGACTATTATACTGTATAAAAGGACATTCACATGGCAAATAAAATGTATATTTTGAAGTTTCCGAGAATAGCCTCTGAATTCGTTTGGTATTTAACAGACTTTTAGTTTTTGAGCATTGCTGTCCACATGCACACCATCCTTTTTCTAAAAAAAAGGTCTGATATGTTTCACCCACATGAATATCTCTTGCCGTTCTATTAAAATCTTTCCTTATAACATCATTACTTTCTCTATACGTACTATGTACATGATATAGAGAAGGTAATGTATTGCACCCAAAGATTCGATACCGAGATTTCACCGGAAATATATGTTTTGATACCCCCTGAACCCAAAAAAAGCATTTTTAGAAAAATGTCCGTGTGTCTGTCTGTCTGTCTGTGTTTCTGTGTGTATGTGTGTGTGTGTGTGTCTGCGGCAGCATAGCTCAAAAACGAGAAGATCGTTGAATACCAATCTTGGTATTTAAGTTAGATATCTTCCAAGGATGCGACACGAAGATTTTCAAGAAAATTCCCTCACCCGGAACTACCCCTTACATCGAAATGTTTTCGATTAAAATCTCTTATATTTAAGATATTTACATACCAAATAAAATGTATAGCAACTCTGTAACAACTCTTTATGGTGACCCTAAATTTCATACCCTTTCCGTGCACTAAACTTCGAAAATACTTTAAATGAAGGATCAAAAATTCAAGATTAATAACGGATGTTCTGGAAATAGTATCTTAGTTGGAAGGAACTGTGTACTTTAAAGAACGTATATGTTCTGTTTTGTATGTTTTCGTCTATCGTTTAAAGTTTACCAGTCAAACAACGTTATACGAAATTTCTTTTGAATAAAGATGAACTCATAGGATATTATCAGAAAATTTAAGATATCGATTTTATTTGTAATTAAGTATCTTTAATACTGTTTAATATGTAATATTTTAATCAACATCGTTACATCCATTTTTCACAAAATAATCGACGTATAAAGTAGGCGTTATTAATCCTTGATGCCGCATTCTTGGAAGATACTGAATTTAATACCAAGTTTGGTATTTATCCAACTTTTTCTTTTAGAGTTATGTTGCTCACAGACACACCCACGTGCATGCGCGCGCACATACACACACCCACTCATCACTCGATGTATTTAAGGTTCTTGTTAATGAATTGCCGGTCCCCATGGGCGCGACGCTAAGATATCTAGTTTTGGTGCTTTATGGCACAGAGGATCGTAGGTTCGAGTCCCGCCTTTGGCATGGGTGTTTTTGTGTTTGTAAATGTGTATATGTATGTGTATTTTTAAATAAAAAGAAAACGGTAAACGTACAAACAAGGAAATGTAGGGGAAATGAAAAAAAGGAAAAAAGGGAGAAAATAAAAGCAAACACAAGACGGTCCCTTTAAATCCATTTTTGGAAGGTAATTCAGGTCCCTCAAAGCATGCATTTGTGAAAACATAAGGATTCGATAAAATGCTTCAATCCTGAATTATCGTTTACATGGAGCAAAACCATTTTTATTTTTAATTTGTTTTCTCATAGCACTATTCAACGAATTTTATTAAAATATCATGTGTTTAACAGGAAATAAAATAAAAGCCTTATTCTGTGAGTATCTGTGAAATCGCTTTCAATCAGAGTGTAGTTCGTATAACTGGGAAACAATGAAAGAGACCAAAAGTTATTTCAAAGGAAAAACTCCATGGTTCTTTAAAATATACGACTTCTGTAAAATATATATTTATTCTTGTATTAGCAGGTTTCGAGATAATTCCATGCTGTAGACTACATTTTTGTTAATAATTGTTAGTGTATCATCTGATGGAAGACTCTTGAAGGTTTCACATTCTTCTTTTCTCTGTTACTGTGTGTTAGTTGTTTCCTGTAACTTTTATGTGGAGCATATGGCATCGTTCCGATGTTACGATGATCGGATTTGAATTTCTGGTTTGCCAGTATGCGCCATGGCACTGTAGGACGAAATCACGACGCACGGACGCGAAATGGCGGAATTTTGTTAAAGAACTTTCTTCTTTATGATATATAATTATTTTACGTGTAAATAAACATTACACGTCACCACCGGCTTTACTTCACTTCCGAAGGAAGCCATGTTAAGGACTTTGGTGTCCAAAAAAAATCCACGAAGGCGACTCTGATTACTATGACCAAGGAGTAAAATATTTCTTCTACTACTTTTAAATAAAGTGACTAAATTCCGCTTAATTAGAAAAAACAGCACTATCTCACGACACCGCCGTTAGCAGACTAGTGTTTACCATACGGTCCTTAAGAAAAGACTCACTATGAATCAACAATCAGAAGTTGTATTACTATTTATAAAACGAGAAGCATTGTTATAGCTCAAGGGATTTCCACAATTTAGTAAATGATGAGTTCATTAAAACAAAATTCATAAGCTGTATCAGAAATTTGTGAACCGAATTTACCTCGTCCAAAGAGAATCATTGCAGAAGAATATAGATGTGGTACGGAGGAGATATGAATGAATAAATGAATGAATAAGTGTATTTATTGATATAACAATATCATACATTGAATTTCAACAATCGCACGGGTCCACAGACCTACATGCTTTTGTAATACACTAAAAGCAATATTAAAACAACAACAAAGAATAAAAAGAGCAAACACGATAATAAAAATACAAAGATAATCAAATACAGCAATTTAACTTTACAGCGCATGAATGTACCCTCTTATAATAGATAAATACACTTACCAGAAATATTTTACACATACCTAATATACACAATATACAAAACCATAACACTACAGTGACTTAAGTATGACATAAAATATATGTATCTAAAACATTGTAGTTTCTTTTGGCAGCCTTCTCAAATCTCAGCTGTTTTGCCTTAAGTATAAATTAACCTAGCGTAGAATTTTACTAAAGAAAATCATTGTTTGCTAGCCGTGCCCATACATTAATCATATGTCATTTGTTCAAACTTCATCCGTGTCGTATAATTGCAACGACGCAGGTTTGAGACAGTACTCATCGTATCACGGAATTAAAAGGTATTTATAAGGGAAATATAACTTACATTGAGAAGGGACAAATATTCATTTGAAATGGCAAGGGAAGAAATATTGTGAAACCCGTCGAAAAGTGTAAAGACAGATTTTACTAAGGTGCGAATGTGCCCAGTACACGGGTTGGAAAACGACTCAGGCAAACATGTACCGTTACTGCCGGGACAGTGAACTGAAAGAGGTGTAAGGTCCATTGCCCGAGGGTGGTTATGACAAAGGAAATACAACGGGTTTCTTGTTGATCGAGAGAAGCGACTTCACTTGCTAAGAGAAATACGATGAGTTAAAATTCAGCGGGCCATGTGTAGCCGGTACAGAAACAGTGTTATTACACTATAATAAGAATCTCAAGTAGTATAGTAGGTCCCGTATAGAGTAGCTAAAAGGCTGAAAATATCAAAGAAAAGAAATAAATGAATTCAATAGTAATAGTGAACTCAAAGATAACCACTTGTGTCTGAACTCCACCCCTGAGAAATATTCCATACTGACATACTGAGCTAGGGCATTCACAAATCCACATCATTCCTTAATCTCCTGTACTATCACGCGGGATTCGAACCCGGACCCCCTTTAAAGGAACCTATAACACGAATCGCTGCAGATGGGATATACGATTATAGACATTGGACATGCTGTAAACGGACAGAAACATATAATAGGGTGTTCCATAAGGTTTTTTGAAAGTTAGGAAAGCTTACATTATAAAGAGGTGCTAAGCAAACATTTATAATAACCGTTGTGCAACAAAAATGTTGCATTGTCATACAGTATTGGTTCAAAATTCCGAAGTGAATTGTTTATATGATTAAAGTATTTAATTAATAATTGTGCACTACATAAATATTTTAATTTGTAACATTATACTGTCGTTTTCCTATTTATAGTCGCAAAGTGCTGAGTAGTTCTTGCGTCTTATTTTAAAGGCGAAAGTTTGAATTCGTATTAAGTTAATCACTTTGTAAGACGGTATTCAGTGTTCCTTGTCACCCATTAAGCTAATGTAAGGCAACTTCAGGCTTTAAATTCAGACTTTCTCTCGTTCTTGTGATGCCACTCAACTTAACATGCAAAGCAGAACGAAAAATAAAAACTGTACTTACGAATAACAAATATTAATTTGAATGCACTTTGAATATTAATAGTTTCAGTTTTTAAGTGTAATGCATACTAAATTTAAAACATTTTGTATAATTCATAATATTACTTTCTTTAACGTTTGTGAGAAGTAGGAATAAACAGGCATTTAGTAAATTAATTTTCATTGTTAGGCACAGAAAACATAAAAATATTAGCTTTTTAATTGCAATGCACTCTCAAATCTGAAGAACTGTTACAAAAACTCTCTTTTTCTCCAAAAACAACTCCTTTTTTTCCACAAACTGACTACGGACTGCCCATTAAAAATTCTGTCCTATAGTTTCTTTTCAACATTCGCTGCAGCGACAATACAGCTCACTACAGTCCTCTTCGAACTCTCAACTATTGCATGCGATACAATCCCAGTTAAAACTGCACTCTCCACAGGGTTTCGTTGCCTCTTTTCATACCTATTGGTCACGTCACTGGACATTTCCAGAAGCCGCGCCGGTATTCACAAACTCACTGAGGCTTAACAATGAGAGCTTCGACATCAAAGAACCTTCCGAAGGAACGCCTGTCCACTCGCGCGTTTATAGCAATCAGGGCTGCAATGTCATACGAACTTATCGTGGCACAGGTGTTCACTGACGTATGTAACAATGGATGCCAGCTATCACCTATGACACATGTTCGACGATTACGGCCACAGAGCGTAGTCGCAATACACGGAATTAGAATCTGAAAGGCACTGTGGCAAATAAAGTTGTAAACAAAGAATTACCTAGGATATATTAGTGTATAACGTTTCTTCCACAAAGTGTGGATGTCACTCTGTTCATTGCATGTGTTTAATAAAAAAATTACGTAATTTTATCTGGTCAAATAACGTCCAATGGCGCCGTGGTTGAGTGGCTAAACTGCTCGCCTCTCAATAAGGTGGCGCGGTATGATCTCAGGGCTTGTGATGGACAAAGCGGCGTCTGGGCTTGTTTTCTCAGGTTCTCCGACTTTCCGCGCCGGACCTTCATAACCACCTGCATTATAATCACTTTTCCTTTCATCCATTTCACTGACATTTCACAAAATCATCTTCGTCACTCTCGTAGCAGGAATCGGGCTCAGCAACCATCCCGGTTGCTCTATCTGATTCAGAGTTCGACTGCTCCTTAACGACATCTGACCAAAGACGCTGGCTTGTAGCTCCTAGAGGATGGAAGTCCTCTAGTCAAACAGGATAAATAGCGAAGAATAGTGTTAGAATTTAACACAAAACGAGAAAGCAGTTACTCCAACAAAATAAAGGTTTGTATTATTTTCTCATTCAGCATAACTCTGTTCATAAATTGCATTAGACAGTCACGTTATCGAAGGGCTAAATCGAATGATTATGCAATGCAATTTGTGATAAATGAAGTTCTGAGTTGCGAACTGGCACCCTTCAAACCTCCAGGTCAAACAATTAGCCACTTCTCCCACCGGATGGTACAAGGCTAAGTAATGAGCCTAATTCGAAGTGCTAATTTTAAGATGCAGGCAGTGAGCTTCATCAATATAACTCCTTTACTGCCTTTGAGGGAGCGTCATGTGACGCTGAAAAGCAGAGAATCCTTGCAAGACCCAATACGGCTTAAACAATTCATATTTTCAGCTAAAGCACTGTGCCAAACGTATCTCTAAAGTTTTCCAATTCTAAAACTGAGAATGTTCAGCCACTCTATTCAAGGATTATTATAAGTGACTTCTGTGTGTACTCGTAAAAGATGACGTCTGTCCATAACCTCACTGAAAAACACAAGTGTCATGTTTGCTCGCTGAGAGAATGATAAGATAACCAACAAATTCAATGAAATGTTTGGATTTCTGTGGAGGCACATTTTTAGTTATGTGGTATGGTTAGCAAACAAAAGTATGATTTTGGGCTACTGAAAATTCGGATGAGAAACGAGGATAGATTGGCCTTTTTTGCTTTCAAAAAAGACGTGTCAGAAACGGTGAATTGCATGTTTCGCAACAGCTTTCTTCAACAACATTGCCCCTTTGGATTCTATACTCAGCTGGGGTTGAGTATTTTTCTCTGGCCAAGATTACTCCTCATCCTTCTAAAATTCTGGAGGTATATATGAGAGTGTGAATGTGTGCGTGTACAGTTAAAGATAATTAGCTACAGATCAACACCAATAGTAAAGAGTGAATGGTCCAAAAGATAAATTCCCTTTTCAAGATGAAGCAAAATTGCATTTTTACAGCCGTCGTGCAGGATTTCATATACGAACGTCATGAAAGTCATGTGAGTCATTTCACACAGTTCCCAAGCCATTTCAATGATTGGACAATACAACCTCAAACAGTCCCGACGTCAACCCATGTGTCTTCTTTCTTTGGGGGTGCTTAGGATCCACTGGAATTCGGAAGACCTACTCTGTAAGCTTATGAAATTATAGAAGAAAAGTGCCGTAGTGTAATATTAATATGTGTTTGCTTGAATGCTATATTGAGCATGTGCTAGACTGGTATAGTTCTACATTGCACACTACACATTGCAGTCAGTATACGTGTGCTTGAGATTGAATTAAGAATAATATTTTCATCAGGAAGGTCTTGCATTCAAACCCTATAGGCCGAGTAAACCGACTGTTTATTCTTTTTCTTTTTTCATTGTTTCCCTCAGTCTCAAAGGTAATTACCGGATTGGATATCTAATACCAGCACCTATTTTTCATTCTAAAATAACAATAAACACCTAAAATTGTGCTGCCATCTAATCACAGATAGTTAAAGCATCTAACCACAGATAGTTAAAGTAGCTTGATTGTGTGACACTCTAATGCCGCCTGCTTGTCGGGGAGCTGAGTAGTGTGGTATAAAAGTGTGATATCGAGGACTGACTATACTCCACCATCTGACTATGGATGGCTGAAGCAGCTAAACGGGAGACCTAAACGCTGGCTGTACACCATCATCTGAGTATGGATGGTGATAGCATATAGACTATCGCGAAAGTACTATGCTATTGGAATGTTAGGCTATTCTTCCATGTACGTTAACATATGACGTTAACGATATGACCAAGAAAGCGACGTAAAATATAATAGATTAAGAAATAAAATTGTTTTTGCTAAACAAAATATCAAGCTTATTTCGTACGCGACATTATACAGGATTGAAGAACGTTAAATATTAAAAAAAAAAAAACTGTGTAAACACTAGAAGGTAACATTTAAACACCCATTTTTTATTCCTCGAAGCAGAAAAGGGACGAAAATCAAGTGCAAAAGTAGGTCAGCTTTTAATCACGTCATGCTCAGCGACCCTCAAATTACCAAGCGGAAAGTCCAAGGGATAGAAGATGTTTTGTAATAGTTTTTGTTGCAATATAACATCAGTTTGACAGCAATATGGGCATTGTAAAGCCGAGCCAACCCTGTCTTTACTTGATATAGACAAGGTGACTTTGATAAACTGCCTCAACTTTGAAAGTGCAGTGCCGGCAACACAACAACTTACTTTGTTGCCGCTGCGATATGCTGAACCACCAAGTTTATGCATTGTGTGTTCAAAGTTCTTGTCTTTCGTCGTTCTGACTTTTATTCCCTTCCTGTCTCACTGTCGCACCTTATTTAACTTTTCGCCATTACTCTGGCTCCAGGGCTCTGTGTGCTTCGAGAAAGTGAAAGGTGAGATTATGAGTTTATAGGTGTGTGTGGTTTAATGTTGCCGTCGTAAACTTCATTGTATCCCTGCCACAGACCCTTTTGGGGTTTTAAAGGGCTATAAACATAAACCAACGTCTAACTTAAAACTGTTATAGTTTTTAAACATTTCCCTCATGACTATCTTTACGCAGGTTCTTAGGAATAGAGGATGCGTACTTATAAGCCACCTTCGTGGAACGTCTCAGTGATATTGAAATAAATTAAATAGCATAGAATTGTCTGCCATAGTCAAATCTTAATGCATCAATTTTAGATGTCCATAGCGGTAATTACACACATTGGGAGCCATATACATAGAGATATAATAACCAAAAACACAGGGAACATAAAGGGTATTCTCTTTCATTTGGCTGTGTATACCTATTAATTATTAAACATGTTTTTGGATCTTGGTGTATATCTGTTCAAAACAAATGACCTCCACCACCGCAGCCCTTGCCGACACTTACAACCCTGAAAGAGACAGCTGGATGAAATAGAGATGAAATGGAGGGACAAGAACCCTGGAGAAATTAAAAAACCTCCTCAGCATTCGTCTAGTAACCTGAAAAAAACAAAGACGCATAAGTCAGAGAGGTCGACCACTGGGATTGAACCCACGACTTCCTGAATGGTATACCAGTGCGACCTGGCTGATAAATCGAAATATACATTTTAATTATCATAAGCGATAGATACTACGAGTGTTCAATCAAGTTCTAGATAATTCACGACGAAGTGAATTGTCGGAGTGAATTCTCCTAAGAGATGGATTTGATAAGACAATTCAACGAAATAGACTATTAATAATTTATAATATATAGGGATATTTTATCATGTTATGATTATAATACAATATTTTCAAATGGTAAATGACTCATTCGACCATGTTTATTTACGGAATGCTTCTTTTTTCTTTCTTCACTGCCTCCTGAATTAAGATATGGTCGACAGTGTTACACCCATGTACGAATACAAATAGGCAACAATTATTTTATTTGAGCTTTTAGTAAGTAAATCATGAAAAGAAACATTATATTTGAGGTTATTGCACTCATCTGATACATAAGAAATACAAATAATGATTATTTTCACTCCTTTTTTTAACTATATACATTATGAATGGGATAACGCTTTAAGTAAATAATGTAACTGAATTAATTGTAAGTACAATTTTGGAACTGACAGTTATTAAAGGTAAAGGTTGGCTGCCTAGATTGCCACATTGTTAACAATAAACAAGACAGAAGATTAAACATACAAACGTCAAGGAGGACAAGATTTCAAAGAAATGAACGTCAGTAGCGATGTTTGGACAATATCGCTCCAGTCAGATGACCGCGATTGGTTAAAATTGCATAATTTCAGCCATTCCATTGGTGCTTCAATATTGGAGCTGAATTCTCATATAAATATCTTTGATATACGGTATTTTAATGAAAAACCAAAAAAATTTTTTAAAAAAATAAACGTCTGGAATTTTCCCAGGTAAATAATAATTGGGATTCTCTTTTAACTTCGTGTTGCACCCAATACAAAAATGTTTCACTTAAATATCAAAATTCATGTTCAAACAACTTGTCGTTTTTGACTCATGCTGTTCATAGACACACACCCATGCATACCCACCCATACCCTTTAAGACAAATACATGGACAATTTTCTAAAAATTCTGTATCATGCATCATCAATCCAGTTTCAGTAATAATCATTCCAATTGTTTGTCACAATGCGTTGGAATTTCAAGGTCGACATGTGTGTAACCGATAGTGAGTACAAAAAGTCATCTGAATATAATACATCAATTTTTTACTTTTTATATCTTGTACATAGTATTAGGCTGTCTCATAAGTAATGTCGGTTTTTTGATTTTGGTGTTTTGAAAATTTATTGGGGTTCTTTGGTTTGGCAATGTTATTTACAGAATGCCGTGGCTAGTGTTGCGTATATTGTGAGCATGTAGACTTCAGTTGTTAATAAACAGTCACAAAATGGAGATAAAAAATATTTTGAACTTCGAGTTCTTCTAAAGCAGTACTGGAAACAAGATTATAAAGCCGCTGCCGCAGCTCGAAGAATATGTGAAGTGGAAGGAGAAGGTGTCGTTAGTGAGCGTGTGGCACAACGATGGTTCCAACGTTTCAACAATGGAGACGAAAACACTAAAGATTTACCACGTTCTGGAAGACCTAAAATATGGAATATTGAAGATGTACGCCACGTTTTGCGAGAAAATCAGCAAAAGAAGTATCCGTAGGCTTTCAGAAGAACTTGGTGCATCAAAAGATGCCATACATCGCCACATTAAGAAACTTGGAAAACCATTCAGAACTGTAGATCTGTGCCTCATGAACTAACACCTCAACAGGTTCAACATAAGAGTCGATATCTGTCGTCAGCTTATCCGTAATTCCATGGATGACAGATTTATCAGGAGAACTGTCAGTTGTGACGAAAAATGGGTATATTATCATGATGCCTCGAAACAGTGGCTTGATCCCCGCCAACCTGCCAAAGTCATCGTTTAGAAACATGGTTTGGTCTCAAAGTAACGTTGTGTGTATGGTGGAATTTTGAAGGTATGATTCACTGGAAGTCTGTTCAAAAACGCCGGGCGATTGATGCGGATCTTTATTCTCAACAACTGGAACGAGTTCATGAAACAATTCAGTAATTGGGAGGAGTCGAACTGCCACCACACCCAACATACAGCCCTGATCTCGCACCATCAAATTATCATCTTTTTCGATCCATGGCCCATTTTCATCTGGAAGAAATTTTGACAACATTGAAGCAGTGCCGGCATGTTGCCATGGTAGCTCAGTGGCAGAGCAACCGGCTAGAGATCGGGAGATCCATGGTTCAAATCCTGGCCATGGCATACCATTTTTCAGTCTGACTCTACCTATCCAAGTGAGAGTTAGTTGATATTTGTTATTCCAAAAGAAATAGGCAAACATGTATGATAGGTCAGTTGAAGTTTGACATTTCCTTACGGAACCAGGACTAGTAAATCGATATGCCTCAAATAATAATAATAATAATAATAATAATAATAATAATAATAATAATAATAATGATAATAAAATAACCCTTTGCAGGCAAATCGTACAATCAATGGAGTTTCAAGCTCGGGATCTACGCAGATTTGGCATATCCGCTGCACATTTCACCATGTAAGGGACACGCTAACATTTGAAATGTTTCTGTTGCACTCTCAAACAGTTTTTGCAATACTTTTCCTAAAGCGATTGATGTCACAACATTGATTTTCAATTCATTGCCAGATATTCCCACATCTTTTAAACGATGGTGCATAGGGTATCATCTAAATCAAACATCTCCTTAGAATTAAAATTCTCTTTCCGCTGCATAGGTGAAATGATCCGAAATGTATCATTTATTTTTAAAGCAAACAATGCAGATTAAAGTGATAGGCCAGAGTGGGGTTGACTTTACATTTACTTCACAAAAAATTAGCCTGGTAAAAATTTAAGCTATTACATTCATATGAGTTTCTGTACCTAATCTCCTGCAAACTATTCTTACACAATTTAATTCTCCTACAGTTTGCTAAATGGTGGTAAACATTAGTAACATATATTTAATTACATAATATGAAAATATTTTATTACAAGTTCAAGGAGAATAAGCGAAAGTACTAGGCTATGGCAATATTCAAAACTTTTAAAGCTCCTTGCTATGTGATAGTCTTTAACTTCCGTTCTATTTGCATGACGAGGATGGAAAAAAAAAAATAAACGAATAACGATTGATGACTTCTAATTTAAGAAGAGTCTAAGTATCGATGAAATTTAAAACAAGAAATATCTCGGAAATGGTCAACTGAAAATATATATTTGACACAAATTGTATATACGAGGGTCGGCTGATAAATCCCGGGCCTTACACAGATATTGCGCCACTAGGCCGGTTAGACGGTAGCATCGTATAATTTAACTCTAGACTAGCTTGTTGTATCCATAGTTACAGGTCAATAGCTTATTTAGTTTTCGAATGACAGCATTTTAAACAAGACAACTTCAGAGTGGAGGATTTGGAAAAACGAGCAGTGATTAAATACTTATATTTGAAAGGCTTAACGCCTAAACAAATCAAGAAGGAAATGGAAAGTACATTGAAAGACTCTGCTCCTTCATATTCAATGATTAAGAGGTGGGTTGCAGAGTTTAAAATGGAACGTACGAGCACTAGTGATGAGCCTTGCTCTGGACGCCCTGTTGAAGGGACAACTCCAGAGATCATTGAAAAAATGCATTTTTTAGTACTGGATGACCACAGATTAAAGTTGCTTGAGATAGCAGAGGCTGTAAACATATCAAAAGAACGTGCAGGTAATATTTTAAGTAATGTTTTGGGCATTCATAAGATGAACGCGTGCCGCGTTTGTTTACACCTGATCAAATGTTACGAAGAAAAACTGTTTCTGTTAAGAATGTGGAGCTCTACCGTAAAAATCCCAGTGAATTTTTGAGACGGTTTATTACTATGGATGAAACTTGGATACATCACTACACTCCAGAAAGTAAATCACTGTCATAACAGTGGATTGCGCCAGGTGAACTAACTCCAAAAAAAAGGCAAAGTCAATTTTGTCAGCTAACAAGGTTATGGCGAGTGTTTTCTGGGATGCACAGGAATTACTTTTATTGATTCCTTGTAAAAGGTTAAAAGTATCACTGGTGACTACTACGCAAGCCTACTGGAATATTTGAGTGATGAGGTGAAAAGAAAAAGAGCTCATTTAAAAAAAAAAAAAATGTTTCAACACGACAATGCTCCGGCCCTTCGTTCAGTCATTGTAATGGGAAAAATGTCCGAATTAAATTTCAAATTGCTTGAATATCTACCCTATTCGCCAATCTAGCACCCAGTGGCTACCACCTGTTCCCAACCTCAAAACTTTCTTGGAGGACGTAGATTTCACAGCAACGAGAACATCACTGATGCGGTAAACAGCTAATTTGAGGACCTTGATAAATCGCACTACAGAGATAGTTTAATTAAACTGGAACACTGATATGACAAATGTATTAGCCTTTCTGGAGATTATGATGATAAATAAAGCAAGTTTTGTAAATGCTTCATTCAGAGCCCAGGGACTTAAAAGCCGACCCTAGTACATTTAAAAACATACAATATGGAAATTTATTGTGCTAAGATAAAGATATTAGTTATTTAGAGTCAACCTATAGAGTACAGTTTTAAATGTGTTTGGGTGTAATCTATCGATTAAATATTTCTTGATCAAGAGGGAATAAATGTAGAGGCATAATCGAATAAATGGGATGATAAGAAAACGTTTCGGCAAAGTATATCAAAAGATATTAGAATATGATTCCATAAATTGTTGTCAATCACTGTACTTCTGTATAGAAGTGAAACGTGAATTTTGGAGCCCAAGATATAAAGTTACCTTAGACAAAATTAGAAAAAATGAAATCGAGATAAATTAAAAACTAAAAGTATACGGAAGATGTCGATAATCATTAAAGAAGATAATATCACTATGTGGAAAGAATACTCTTCGAAAAACTGCCAAAGCAAGCTTTATATTACCTCTCTGTTGGAAAGCGTGACCTGAGTCAACCAAGAACAATATTGGAGGGAAAATATTAATCTCGGAACGGGACAGCAATGCCCCAATCCATGACGGGAAGAAGAACAGTTACATATATACTGTGCAGCAAGCCTTTATTAGTCTCTTAGTGTTTACCAGTTATCCAAAAGTCTGCCAGCAAGAAGACTTTTATAAAGTATTCCAAGAAATTCAAGTTGTCTATAGATTCTATTTTCTATATAAATAATTGTAATATATGGCATATTAAACAAAATCGTTAGCACCATTTTTTAGAGAATCAAAAGTTTCGAAAAATCTGCCATGTAAAAGATAGTTTGGAACGGAGAGGATTTCATGAAAATCTTCGAGTTCTATGCTTGGAAAATACTGAACGAAATACTAATGTCTTGGTACTTAATGATTTCACGTTTTTGAGTTATTCTGTTCACAGTCATATACAGACCCACACTGGTCCTTTTTCAAAAAATGCTTCCTTTTATATTCAAGGGTTGTAGTTCCGATGAAGACTCGTTATCCAATTTTTGGGTGGAATGCAGTACCTTGGTTATACTATACGTGATAGAAAAGCCATTCTTCTTCCCAGAGATTTGCGGTTTTTTATTTCACCCTTCTTTATCGTTACCTAATACTCTTTTATGTACAAACACTTTCATAGATGTAAAATTAAATGGAATTATGAGCGCAAGAAGGATTTGTCAGCGCAAGGAAAGCGAACTGCCTATTTCCAACTTGACTTAATTGAAAATGAAGGAAACTGCAAGATTATTAATCCATTTGATATGTGCACCGTAATCCGTCCGTGCGTTTATCGCTGATCTTTTTACTTTCTCTATACGCACTATATACATAGTGTATAGAGAAGGTATTGCACTCCACCAAAAAATTCGATACCGAGATTTCATAGTAATATATGTTTTAGCGTCCCCTGTATCCAAAAAAGTATTTTCAGAAAAAGATCCGTGTGTGTGTCCGTGTGTCCGTATGTCAGTGTGTCTGTGAACACGATAACTCAAAAACGAAAAGTCTGTAAAATACCAAACTTGGTGAAGTTTAGTATCTTCCAGGGATGCGACACGAAGATTTTGAGAAAAATCCCCCACCCCAAACTACCCTTAGCATGGAACTTTTTTCGAAAATTTTGATTTTCTTAAAAATGGCTCAAACGATTTTGATTAAAATATCGTATATTAAAGATATTTACCTGACAAATAAACTGCATATCTTGAATTTTCTGGGAATAGCCTCTGTAGACTATTCTTGATGAATTTTACGGAATTTTGCATAACTGCTAAACCGTAAGAGATGCACAAAAACTTAGCACACAAAACATGTAGAGCACGTTAAAACACAATTTATGTTATATACATTTGTTTCCTGGAGTTGATCTTTTTTAGATATTCCTTGTTTTGGTTTTAGCTTGGAATTTTCTCATACAGGAATTTGTCAACTCCTGTCCATACAAACAAAGGAACTTCAGTAACATAGCAACCAGCTTTTGACTGTCACTTTAACCTATGGTACTCCCTTATTTTGCTTCTACTTACAAGGAAGCAACTAATAAGACCGTTTCTGTAATTTGTTGTCAATTAGTATGAAGTAAATAGAAGCATAAGCTTTTTAACAATAATTTGTTGCAGAGATGTAGAGAAAGTCATGTGAATGGAACACATCAGATTTTTTGTCTCTGCTCTACTAGATAATTGTCTGTAGAAGACAAGTATTCGGTTACTTATGGTACAAGAGGAAAATATTCGATGTTTTGCATGACTTTCTCTACTTGGCAATAAATTATTCTAAAACCTTATTCTATCTACTTTATGCTAATCGGAGTTGAATTACTTATTTCTTTGTAAATAGAAGGAAAATAGAAGGAATACACAAGGCTAAAACGAGAGCGAAATCTTTTAAAACCAAGCGTTATGTGATACCAATACCCGGTTACTCTTTGCATTGTCAAGAGTTAAAAAAGTAACCGCTTCCCATTTGAAAAAGTATAAGCATTACAAAATGTAAACCAATAATGAGAAACATCTCGAAATTATTAATTCCACAAAAAGGATGTATCTGATATAAATTCTGTGTATTTAATGAGATCTACATTTTTATGTAATAAGATTTTGTGTCTCTCTTACAGTTTATTGGTTGTGTAAAAGTCATCTAGCATGAACATGGTTCCAGAGACTATTCCGAGATTATTTAAGATCTACATTTTTTTTGTCATGTAAATATCTTCAAAATAATAATGGTATTTGAATCAAAATCGATAGAAGCATTTGTAAAATTGATGTCAAAATATATTATATAATTATTTTCCTGAAAATCTTCGCTTCGGAAGATACTGAATTTAAATACCAAGTTTGATGCTTAATCGACTTTCCATTTTTGACAAACACACACAGATATTTTACTAAAAATGCATAAAATACAATAGCAATTACTTTTAAATGAATCATAAATGGGTTTAAGAGTATTTTTTTTCTAAACGTAAACATTTGTTAATGACTTTGCTGCTTATGGGTTCAGGTGTCCGCAAAAAATGTATTTCCGATGAACTCCCGGCATCGAATTTCGGGTAGACGCCATAATTTCTTTAATATGTAACATTGTGCATGGTAGGGAAAGTAAATCATTTATTTGAAGTATTATTTTTTTTCTGGAGAAGAGCACAAATCAGTAACTTGGTTAAAGTGTTTCCTTATCGATGTTGACTTGTCATTTAACTTATTTTGTTATGTATTTGAATATATGTGATAGAAGTGTGATAGGTTACATATCTATTCCTAATTTCGGGCGCTTTGTACAGATGACTACAATATCACATATGGCTTTCACACACATCCAAGCATTGTTGTATATTTTAAAATGTTAAAAAAGCCATTACATGCAGTGAAGCTGTCAATTTTATGAAAATCTGGACATCTATTACCAACACGTGCTTCACTTGGTCGTGGTGTAGATGGAGTACCCTGGACGCGCGTTTCCACAACTTTCGTTGTCATCCTCTTGCAGGTTTGCAGATGTCTCACAACGAAAGTTGTGGAAACGCACGTCCAGGGTACTCCATCTACACCATGACCAAGAGAAGCACGTGTTGGTAATAGATGTCCAGATTTTAATAAAACGGTTGTATATGGTGATATATTATGTGTAAAACATGACCTATTTGTTCGCATTGATAAACTCATAGTAACGAAAACGAGGGCATCAATCCCAATAACAGTCATTGAATGAGAGATCACTGTAAGGCTTCAGAAGCCTTCCCACCTAAAACTAACAGTTTTGCCATGAGAGAAAGAACATTGTAATAAGTGATTGTATAAACCGTAGGCCGCGCTTTGGACTACCATCAACACTTCAAGATACGTTATTGAGGCCGCAGCATCCGTTTAATTTTCTCCTTAATTATAAAGACCACAAGAGTTGGCAGTTCCATAATGGACTTTGGGGAAATATATAGAGGTAGATTTGGAGTTAAAGATAGTTAAAACGGTCTTGAACTTTTACGAGATTTGTGGGTAATTTCTCGATGTTTTTCTAATTTTCCCTTCAGAGGAAAAGGTGCTTTCTCGGACGAATGTGCAATACGTCGATGTGTAAATTCAAGAAACGTTTATTTCTTGAGTAAAGTGAATCTACATTTTTTCAACAATTCGAAAGTAACCCACCGCAAGTCATAAGCTTTGTTACAATATCTACAATCTATTTAATTGGTCCATATTCCTTTGGCGTTACTGTGCATCAAATAACGTATCAGGACAATTCGTGATAGGATAATTCCTTAGCTGTAAGATGTTGGATATGTTACTAGCACCAGAGCATTGTGATATTGTCGTCAGATTATCTCTAAGAAGTATTTGGTTAATGGATTGGACGTGTAGTTTGTCTGTGGCTCTGGAATGGTGGTACACCATTTTTCTAGGATGTCTCCTTTAAAATTGTAGTGCACTTATTGGGTGATCTCGAAGTTCTCTAGCATCTCGAGAACTCTCCATGCTCGTGTTAAGACCTGTTGCGCGGCGGTGAAGCGGTGGAAGTGGGTGTTGAGGAAAGAGATTTTAGATATTGCAATAGTTAAGTTGTTCAGACATGGGTGTGACCTGGGCGGGATTGGTGTTGCTGATCGATTAGTATACGAAATTAGCAATTGTATGTGTATAAAACATTTGAATAAATAAAACCTGAACGGCTTTCATTAAGCTGAGTCGTGGTCACATATTTGTAATCATTTATATTAATCATCTCACTCCGAAAACAAAACCACGATCTCAAAAACACTTAATTTTGATGCTTATATAAAAACAAAAACTGTGTGTTTCATAAAAACTAATGATAAAAATTACACAAAATCTAATTGCTAGAATTCCCATAATACTGTATGAACTTACTCTCCATTTTGCAGGGTGAAACACATCACTGGATTAATTATCTGAGCCAGAGGCTCAATGCCCAAAAAATTATACAAATTTTGGGTAGATTACTATCTAGTTAAAGTTTGCTGTATACAATGGCATCGTAACAATCAGAGAATATATTCTTATCCCCAGAAAGCATTTGTTTTCCCTTTAGTATTCATACTATACGCATGCATTAAAATTTCTTATGCAGTTCTTTTAGATAATAGTGTAGAACGCTATTATGCCAAGATTTCAATATGTCTTCTTTTATTAGATTTTAAGTTTAGTATTATTAATTTTATATATTTTCTGTACTTAGTTGTATAATTGTTTTGTCATTGTAAATTATTTTAAAACATGTTTATTATATATGCATAATTTGCCTACATGACAGCCTTAAAGTGAGGAAGGTATAGATAAATTGTGGCTGGCATTAGTCCAACTACTTATTGTGCAAAGGGTGGGTTTCTATAGTGTATACAATCGCTTTAGGATTTAGGTTTAAAATTTTAATAACTATTTATAAAATATATATTTAAAATATGTATAAATATTTAATTTAATATAATTTTTACAAAGCAGCATCAGTTCGACGCCAACTAAGTAGCCAGATTTTTTTTTATGCAACTTGTTATAGTTGTCCTTTACCCTTGCTTACCTGTTGAACACATTTTTAAAACATATCTAATGGCTCGATGTCATTCTGACACCAATGAAATGAATTTGCTCAGCTTTTACTTGGTGTTTAATGGTAGGCTCAATTATGGTATCTTCAGAGAAACAATGTAACAAAAATCCAATGCATTCCATTCAAATGACTTTCGCTATAAACTATTGTTACAAAGGATTATTCCTTCATCTTCTTCATAATGACAGAGACAAACTTTAGCAGCAATTGCTGTATTATCTGTAGCAGTATCTTTCGTCTACCTTGGAGTCGGTCTGATTTAGCGTGTACATTACTTTATAAACGAGCGTGTACATACCTCTTAGAATTTATATGATGCGCCGGCTATGCTCATCCATATAGAACACACAAATTTGACTATTACTGAGGGGAGAAAAATGACTGGGGTATGTCACACGGGGTAGACTCACTAACAGAAGTACTTCACTAAGATTCTTCAGTATTGGTACTTTTATTCACCTTTGTTACTTGTTGAGGCATTAACTCTATGAGCGACTTCCGACATATTAGTTCTTAAGGACGTAGAAATATATGCTGATAACTAGTGCTATTTTCTTCGGCTTACCACGTTCTCGTTTTCTACGGTCATCGATAATTATCGTGTACTTTCCTATTACACGACATATTGACTCATGCGCTGACTGCAATATTTCACGTAATCATATCACATACTCGAGGACTAACGCTGCCTCATCCACGTACATACAACGTACAGCCTACAGCGTACAGCATAAAAACAGTACCACGCCTAATTTCTTGTAAGCACTCCGCTTATATACCTAAAATTAAAATATCCAATCTTGATGCTCATTCCTAATTGGTTGAAATGAAGCGCGAAAATAACGTCACATGATTAAATTTGGAAGTTCTTTGTATTAGACTCACGTGACCGTTCTTTATAATGGAAAAGTCCCGAGCTGCTAACTTTTAGGAAAAAGACCTATGTGTATAAAAATCCCTATCACTTATGCCTCTAATGCGGTAACACCTTGCTCTTACAAAAGCATTTGTGTTGTAGGATTAACAAAGGAAGTAACATTGGCGTATACAATAACTTCTCACCCTAATATTTTGTGTTCTGCAATTGGCTACTGAAGCAAATATATCTCCTATATTAAACCTGTGTAAAATAATAATTCATATAATAAAATACAACGCGTGCTAATATACTGTGTATTCCAACTAGGTAGAAGGAAAATAAAGTAATACACCTGTTAAAGCAATAGTGACATATTTTTAAAACCCGGTCTCTGATGGAAACTATTGAAATTCGGTTCGCTATGCACAGCTAGGAATAAAGCAAAAGAGAGATGAAACGATGGATGGCCTTCCGTTTGAGAAATCTTTAATTAGCTTAGAATTAAATCCAAAAAGAAGCAATATCCGGAAACGGTTAACTCTGCAAAAAAAAAGAAAAAAAAAAAAAGGTATATGAGATGTATTGTGTGTGTTTAACGAGAGCTACATATTTGTGCAGCAAGTTTTGTTCTATCTCTTAAGGTTTACCATTTAGGCAAAAATCTATTAAAAATGAAGAGGTCTTTAGAGGCTATGTCCAGAAAATTCAAGCTATACGTTTTATTTGTTATGTAAATATATTTAATACACGGCATTTTAAACAAACTCGTTATAGCCATTTTTTAGAACAACAAAGTTTTCAAACATTTTTTTTCATATAAAGGGAGTTTGGAGTAAGGGATTTTCCTGAACATATTCGTATCGAATCTTTGGAAGATAGTAAACCTAAATATCATATTTGTTATTTAACGCTCTATTTACCTTTTAGCTATGCTGTCAGCAGGAACACATACACACGTCTTTTTCTAAAAATATACTTTGTTTTAAATTCAAGGTACCGCAAAACATATATCCGGTGAAATCTCGACATCAAAATGTTTGGTGGAATACAATACCTTCGCTAACAATGCATAATAGACGTAGAGAAAGTAAATATAGTGTTGAAGGAGTGTAAGACCGGATCTTAAACAGCTGTAAATCGAATAATGAACTCATCTGTGAGCTACTTCAAAGACTAAGCATTTACATTTGATACTTGGATGAATTTCACAAGAATTATAGCATACAAGTAATTAAATCCTTATTAAATCAGTCTCCTGCTGAAAGCATTTTCACGCAGGTGAACTTTTAAGTCATTAAATCATTTCGTTTACTGTTGAATGCGTTTCTGAAATTAGACCGTGTTAATTGACAAAAGTAAAACCAAACTGAGAAACACGATGAGAAGCCGGACTGCATCATACCCTACCCTAGCAATAAATTGCTTCTGCAACTCGGTGGAAACTGGGCTCGCCTTTATGCCTGAGCCATGGCTGTAAAACGGTTAGAATTGAAATTGATTTAATGGTGACTAAGCAAGAATACCATTCTTTATTACTGCTGAAGCCACTTGCATAGGAAAATTGTATAAATCTCTGGCTGTAGACTATGTTGATTACACGCTAGCAGTTTGAGCTATAAACACCTCAGTTTAATAAGCATTCAAATCAAAATTGCATTAAAAAAATCTAAAAGAACTTTATCAAGAAGAGCAAAATAATCTGACGACAATTTTATAGAGAACATATTAATATTTGAAAGCTGTGGATACCACAATTAGAGAAATTGGTAGAAAATCTAAACTGTGTGAGAACGTATGATTCTTTGCAAGCGTATAGGAAATGTATCCTAAGACATATTAAGAATCTATAAAATCTTAAAATACAACCTTACAATTATATTTTATCATCAGTTTACTCTTCTTATCGGCATCACAAAGACTTGGTTGGCTCAATTGTTTCAGGATCATGCTGCAGCTAAACACATTCTCTACGCTCGCTTTATATATTGGATTTCAAAATTCATTAGACTTTGCCTCTTATTGCATGACTGATAATAGAGATACAAAACTTGAAATTTCGGCAATAGAAGCGATGTCGAGAGAGTGTTGTCGCCTGATTTTGTCTCGTACATGTTGTGCTAGCGCGTCTTTTGTTTTGTGTTCTTTGTGTAGTGATGACTGAGAAGGAGAAACAAACGGCAGGGTTTAAACATCTCCAAATGTTATTTTTATACGAATATGAAATACACGATTGGGTATACAGAACATTAGAACTGGCTCCAGAAAGGTACATTTGGTATGAAGAGCAAATATTTTCACCAGTGCAGTGTTTATGAACACTAACTTCATAAACACAAAGGGGGCTTTCTAGTTTTCTCTAATAACCAACAAAGCTCTGAATGGCATATTACTGCGGCAGTTAGAGAGAAAGCTCCGGTTTGCTTCTACAATGTAATAAAAGAAATTACAAACTGCTTACGAGGTTCAACAGTACGGTAAAATATTGACTAGTCAACTCTACAATTGTTTGTTTATGTCTTTCATATACTTGCCTTACCGATACCATTAATATTTAAAATATAACTGTTGAGGCATTCATAGCTTACAATTTTTATCGTCAAAGGAAATGTGCATCTGAAAGCATACTTGTTCTCCATGCTGGATACAGACAAGTGTATCTTATTAATCAAAACTACGGCAGCAACTTAAGGGTGACTTGTTGAAACCAGTGACCGAAACGGACTATATTTCAGATCATTCGACTGAAAATTACGCTCCTTCGTATTCTAACGGTGAGGGTTTTCTGGTTCAGAAATTTCTTCGAGCAGATAAGCTGCCGTTGATGGTAGATTTTTGCAAGTTTTCCGACTACGCATGACCAACGACTAGGTTTTTAAAGTTTTCTCCCGTTTATAAATATCTCCCGACTATCAGGGTACAAAGTGTGTATACGATGCGGCTATGGATTCCATTTGGGATAGATTTACGGAATCGAAGACTGCTGTTAATGAAGTGTTTCAACAGCAGGCAAATTGTTTTAGCATGGCAGATCATAATCGAACCTCTGTATCAGAATTCCAAAGGCGGAAACTTTGTATCATAAGCTTGTGGACAGCGATGTTGTGCGTTTGATTTGGCGCTGAATATATGGTTCTACAGGTGTCTATCTGACTCAAGATTTTCATTATGGAGTCACAAAGCTAAGCTATTGGACAGACTAACTTAAATATTTTCCTCTCATTTTTAATGGAGGCGGTACAAAACTACAGACTTTACAGTACTTATTCTAAAATAATGCTGGGATTTGGATAAATTTACAACTTTGTCCTGATCTCCAATTTTTACCGATTTTAAGTGCCAAATTTGGACCCGCCATCTGGTTTTTCTGAGTACAGAGACAAAAAAAAAATTGTCAACAGGTTCTTTCTCGGTTTTGTTTTAAATCATTATTTCTCAGAATCCAGCACGAGTATATCGAAAAAAAGTTTGTTATATGGTAGTTTTTGTTGTTCTTTTCTCTTCTATAGCTATAAAATTCCACCTGTGGTCTACCAAATGGGGTTACTAAAGAAGGGAGAAAGAGATGCTGCTTGTAAATCATCAGGCTGTTGTCAAAGCCTTAAATAAACAGATCACCCATTTAAACTACTCAGAAGCAATTATTATTATCCTAGTTTAAGGATATATGATGATGCAAACAAAAGTACGAGTATATCTTTGACTGCTTCAGTCTTTTAACCCTTTTTGAAATTAAATGTATTCCCCAATTTTATTTCAAAGATCTCTTGTATTACCAGGAAACAAATACATCAAAATACCACTCTAATACAAATGCAATAACCAAAAGGAAAAATTTAAGCTAATTGTGTCCATAATACTGAATACACATTGTGCGTACACACTTAAGAGCACAATCTAGTACAACAATCAGTTGTAGCCGCTTCCGTGGGAAACCATTAAAAGGATTATATTGAATGCATTATACAAGCTGTGCAGAAAGTATCCTAGTATTGAGAACTTAATCAATTAATCAGCAGAGATAACTGATGTTCAGTTTCAAGCTTTACTTCTCATAGAGAAATAAAGTAAACAGACTGGCTCTAAATACCTGGGTAACTCGCAGAGTTAACAGGAATAAACGAGATGGTGAATGTGATGAATTCGTTGGAATTGCTAATTGTCTTAAGATAAAGTATCTTCTTAAAAACAAAACAAAAAAACCCATATATGTGTATATATTCATATTTAGAAAAATCTGATGTGTTCCATTCACATGACTTTCTCTACATCTCTGCAACAAATTATTGTTGTTGCTTCTATTTACTTAATTTTAATCGAGAAAAAAATAGCAGAAATAGTCATATTACACTCTTCCTTGTAAGTAGAAGGGAAATAAGGGAGTACTATAGGCTAAACTAATAACCATAAGCTGGTTGCTATGTGACTGAAGTTCCTTTCTTTGTATGGACAGGAATGTGTATGAGAAAAGTATCATTTTTTCAAAGCTGAAACCGAAAACAAGGAATATGTCAAAAACCATCAACTCCACACAAAATAATATACGCATGACATAAATTGTGTGCTTTAATGTGCTCTACATTTTTTGTGTGTTAAGTTTTTGTCCATCTCTTACGGTTTAGCAGTTATGCAAAATTCCGTAAAATTCATCCAGAGTAGTCTTCAGAGGCTATTCCCAGAAAAGTCAAGATATACATTTTACTTGTCAGGTAAATATCTTTAATATTTGACATTTTAATCAAAATCGTTAGAGCCATTTTTAAGAAAATAAAAAAATTCGGAAAAAGACACACACACACACAGGGACCTTTTTGTAAAAATGCTTTTTTTGGATTCAGGGGTACCCAAAACATGTATTTCCGGCGAAGTCTCGGTATCGAATTTTGGGTGCATTACAATACCTTCTCTATACACTATATACATAGTACGTGTAGAGAAAGTAAAAATGAGTTTCGCAATACTCCTGGTGGTGCAGGCTTTGAATTTCTCAGAAGAGATGGAGATGGTACCTCAAGTATCTAATTTTTTGGGGTGTAGTACAATTCTTGAGCCGCTAGGTAAGCGGTATGGAAAGTAATAAAACATTAATAATGTCGCTTTATATCATGTTAAAATGTAACATCCTAGCCTTAATCGTAAGAATAAGAATGCTAAAATATTAATCAAAGGAAGCATTGAACGGCCAAACAATTCTGTTCTAATTCTATTAATTGTTGACACGGCATATTTTGACCATGTGGTTGCTACAATATTGCGACCATCCTTCCAATCATAAGCCTAGCGGAGCAACATATCATCATCTAGTCTTAGGGCTGAGCTGGTACAGCAGAATGAATGGTTGACCTTGACTGACATACGAGAAAGGGGTCTGATAACTGTTAATTACTACTATTAACACCGAGTCCTTAATTATTATTAAATATAATAAATAATGAGCATAAAGCTATGTATGTACTATCAATTTTGTAACTGTATTTCCATTGATCAGTTCAGTATTGATCTGGTTCATCAGCTGAGAAACGAACTACTTAAATTGTTCTCTTCTGAATACGACATTTATTAAAATCTCTCCATCTTCTAGCCCATATTAAAGACTTCTGTGTTCATTTGATGCATACAGTGATTTTATTAAGATAGGGTAACACCACTGCCCTTCATTGCGACCTCTTTAGATTACTGCACGTCACCAGTCTTATTGATTCAGAAATTTGACGGTCATAAAGAAATCTATCAAGTCTGGACGGCGATTTTTCCTCAAATTTTAAAAATTGATTCTCAAAAATAAGGATTCTTTGGTGACAAGTGTTGGACACACGCACAACAGATATGTGGCCATCTCATCTGCCTCTTCTCATCTCTACAGATAGAATTCACTTACTGTCGTATTTTGCTCAAGTTCCCCATTTACTTGTAAGGAGGTTTGTTGTGTATTCGTGTTTTTCCCTGCTCAATTGTTAGCAGTTTTTGCGATTCCTGTTCTTTTCCAATCTCCGTATGAAGTATTTGGAGTTCCCGAATCCTACCGATGAGTTCCAGTATTATTCGTGTTCCCTTCAACTAGTCCCTGAATGACAGGTCCAGTACTGCTATAAATGTTTGCTCAGTTCCATTCTTAGTAGCTAGGTCTGCTCTTTGTTGCCATAATCCGACATTCACCACCAACCACTTCAACTGAAGTGATGTAGAATCATGCTGTTTTACCATTTGACAGAACATTTCATGAAAAAAATTGTCACATTCATCGTATTAAAGAAGAGTAATTTAATTTCGATTAAATTAATGGGTGGTTACCGCTACCTTAACACTCCTACAAATGGTCTGAAATGGTATATGAATTGATCTGGTAGCTTGTGTAGCTGGGAGCTAGCGAAGACTCCACTATTCTCTCACACATGGTGTGGAAGATGTTTGACCGTGTTCAAGTTGTAAATAAATTATCGCTGATTAAGTTATAATATAAAGCTTTATTGGTACCAAATAAAATGCTTACTAGAATTTCAATTCCAAGAATTCAACGTATTAGATGATTAATGGACCATATTCTCTCCTGTTCATGAGATTGTGGTATCTCCATGGCAACATTCATGACACACAACACATCGTTCCAAATTGTAGATATTTTGAGAATCGCTTTTATTAGTTTTAACATATTTTGCATTACTATATTATTTTATGAATCAGTTTTATTAACATTTATTAAATAGTAATACATTTTGCTTTAATAACATTGTATTCTATAAGTGAATCTCCTTTTGACACGTTTAAGTCTTTTGTTGTAGTTCCAAACGAAGAAATCCTGATTTGTGCTACAATACTTTCTCAATTTTACTATATTTATGAAATTTCTGCCTCAAGTTGAATAAAACTATTCGAGTATTGCAAACAGTCCGGGAAATGCCGGGCGCTGCTCGCGAAGTATGACTTGGGGTTAGACTCGGAGCCTGCAGCTGTTGGAAATACGGTGAAAGTTGAGATTTTAAAGAGAACTTCGAGTAAGTCTCTGTCCATACCTTGGGGCCTTTTATTCTAGCCTATAGATCTAAGGTCGTTCGGTATCTCAGCGTGTTAAGTATCTGGTTATTGTATATGTGGTTTCATGTGCACAGATTATAGAACAGGAAGACAGGTATTTTACCGTCACAGAGATGACCTATGTTGGGGCAGTGGCGGTTTCCTCCATGACTTCAAATTGGTCAGATCTTCAATACAAAACCTGACCGCTCGCATGGAATTTTGCGGAGCAGTGCGAAGGCTACAGATAGCCGTACCAAGACACTCATATATGTATTCTTGTACCTACAATTTAACATAACTAACACCTATTTCTTACAGTAAATGCTGAAAATATTGTCCTTCCACAGTTAACAAGCAAACCTATTTAGACTAACATGACTTAGCTCGGCCACTGTAATTGTTTCGCACTTTCTTCCCTAAATTTTCATTAAATTTCTCCAAAGTGTCGGATTTCCGTGGTGAACCTTCATTTTCAAAAATGTCATTAATTGTTCTTCAGCTATCACCTTAAGTGTTCGCCTGTGTTTGTTTTACATTGAATCAAAGGTCTCAAATATATGCACAAAATCGTGAAATGAAGATTGTAAGGAGGCAGTTTGTAAGAAAATTCAGCATGAATTCTTTCTTCAAGAACGTAATTGAAGTAACATTTAGACATAAATATACTTTGCTCTAAAGATAATTTACTTTCCCAATTTGAAACTGAAAATAACCTAAAGACGTTATTGGAAGGACAGATAGCTTGTCGTGAGTGCACGTAATGGAGATTGGGGAAGCCAGTCGTTGTTGCCTCTTGCGCAAAACACAATACCGCGTGAACGATCAGGTTTTATACGGAACGCCCTGTATCTTACAGTGTGAGGCTAAGCGTTCTAATGATCTACATAGATCCACCACGTACTCTGATTACAACAATTCCACCTGTTTTCCGGGGGTTCCTTTCCAGCGCTGGAACGAATCGAACAAACAAACGAACGATGAATGACGATTGCAGTATAAATCGTGCCATACTGAACAAGGTAATGCCTGAAAATGGAGATACTACTTTTTGTTCCTTCTTTAATTGCCAAATAACTAATTTAAATTTGAAAGAATTAGTTTACATCATTGCTAAGTACTAAGTAAAGGTATTTCCATCTAGTTGTAAAGCATGGGTTATTGGAGTATGCTTATTACTTCTTCCCTACTTTAAACCACGAATTGCAATTTTAGCTTGCACTTTAAATTATTAAATCAAAAGGTTAAATATGTAACCTCCCTCATGTATTACAACAAAGAACCTTTTATTAAAAGCTATGCTAATTATTACTTTGGGTTTAACGTTGCACATTTACGCTTTAACGAGAAACAGGCGGAAGAGGGGCTCTGGTAGAATATGAGAGACCGTGACACGAGAGCAGGGGAAGGGGAGGGTTAAAAATGGAGCTGCATAACGTGACATAATAAGTGAATGTTCCCTAAAATAAAATGTTCCTTGGGTGAAGGCATTCTGAGTTTCCTTCTCATACTGTTCTAAAATTCTTTACAGAGGCACAATGCATAACGTCCATTTAGTTTACTGTCTAATGGCAGAAATAAGATATAAGAAATTCTTTTTGAGGTAATGAATACTCAAAGTCAATCAAAACATGAAGATTTACGCTCTTTAACTGAGCTTTATTATGCTTAAAACTTGAACCTTCATTCCATACAATTGGGTTTTAACACCAACATATTAAATTTACAAATGGACTATTTAATCAGTTTTTTACCATTTAGATGAAGAGTCATATTGAGCCTAATTCTACATTTTTCTCAATTATTTTTAGATAATAGCTATAGTCATTTAGCTTTTATTTTCAGGAGAGCTTCAGGAATGGCCAATTTAAAAACTGTAACGCACTGCTTAAAGATTGGACATTTTTCTCAGTTGAAATACATTATTTTCATTTAACTCACATTCTGAAGTTGAAACATCATAGCTCGTATCTAAGTTTCTTTCCTCTTAGGCTAATTGAAATAAGTAAATGGTTGCACAATATTTGGCAATAAATTAAAGTTTTTGGACAGTTACAATTTAGTACTAGAAATTATGTAATTGTAACTTGTAATTTTTATTGGAACAGTTTTCTCTAAATGCATCGTGTGGAGCACTATTGTTCGAACAATGAATTTAGAGAGTAAAATTGTTATTTACATAACAATGGTAAAATATCGGCATTACTATCTGTAAAACTGGAATAGATACCAACAAAATATATTACATCATGTGGAATTTCTAAATTTCTGACATTTATTGCCTCAAACAGCATTATTAATCTGTAAAAATTATGAAGTCGCCCTCTTTGGTTAGTGGGTACCATTACAGCCTATAGGTTTCAGGTTAAAACCGGCGTAGGGTGATGGATTTTTTGAACGTAACAATTTTTGCGTGACTACCTTTGGAAGGGAATTAAAGCCATTGCTCCCATGTATTATTTATTTGCATTTAAAAATCTTATATCTTGAAAGAAAATATACGTAGGCTAAATTCCCCATTTTTCACGTCCGCAAGTTGTGATTTCATCCTATAGTGTCAACTATAACTATAAACCTTCGTCACCACATGCACATAATGGCGAATCCAAGGATTAAATTTCCTGATCAAGAAACGCTAAAGGTGGCGTGATGGATCGTTAATTAAATAAATGTATGCGAAAATATCGACTCTAAAGCTATATTTGCTTTAGTATCAGAAGTAGTTACCTCAACGCAGTATTTTCACTGGTTTTATGGAAATCTTCCAAAGAGTCTGGTACGGCGTCTCTCAAACGCTGTGTCACCTTTGTAGGGCAACAAATGACAAGCTACCTACATTCATTTGTTTAGTGGTAGCTAACGAGAAAATGTTTGCTCCGTATTGGTCTGCTGTGAAGCAAATATGTTTTCTTAAATGCAGTTCTACAACTTCTCCACTCAAAGTTTCTTATTTAGGTTTTTTGAGGCAAGAATATAAAGAACTAACTAAAATGATTTGTCATTTTCTTAATTGCATGTGTTTGTAAAATGTCCACCGCTAATTGCATATATGGCCTGTACGTATCCTTCTCAACTGTAAAGAAACGTAATTGAGGGTCAACTTTCTCTCTTTCGCCAATCTGAGCTCCTTTAACTCGGGCTGCACTGCAAAAGGCACACTGAAAGCTTTGCTTCCTATACAAAATATTTTCTCCAGCCTTTAAACAAAGTTGTTTGTTAAGCTCACGGCAAAACAATTAATCCCAACTTCAAATATAGTTATAACATTCTCAAAAGGCGTAATTTTCGAGTTTCTGAGAAAGAATGGCAACCTTGTGCAAACATTGCCTAAACCTTATTTTAAAAGCCAAAGATCTGGAATTATATATATTAAGTACCAAAGCACAATTTTTGTGTAAAATTGTCAACCTTTTTCCTAAAATAATGATTGGAAAGAATGAACAAACGAATAATTGACACACAAGTGATTAACATTGATACAAGACTATAACAGAAAACGACTTCAGAAGTCTTTTTTAGAGGACCACCGCATGTGGGATTTAAAATGTAAATGTGTTATGGGCGCTCTTTAACTACTATGGTTCTCAGCGTCCCATTCTAAATTGGACGTGAAAGACCTCTTAATTTTGCTCAGAGGCCTCTTTTATCAGGCTTGAGGTTCTTTTACGTGCCGTAAATCTACAAGGGACCAACGACTTTACTTCCCTTTCGAAGGAAACCCATGCTAAGGATTTTTACACCCGAAAAAATCCATCGTCCTCCGCCGGGTTTACATGTGAGATTTGAGGTGGACAAATTGGCACAGGGACAGATTTTCTCCGGGTTTTCCGATTTCCCCTGCCATCGTATTCCACTGGTGTTTCATTTTCATTCCATGTATCATAAATGTCAATGCCTGCAGAGCCATATGTAGTAAAAGCGGGCGCTAAACACTATCTTCAACAACAACAACAATAAACATTTTTGACGCCTTAGAAACTCTTATAAGGGAAAAAGAATCTGATGCGTTGCATGCACCTAATTTTCTCTGACATTTATTATTCATTATTTTAAATAGCTTCAATAACTTATTCTTACGCAAGCTTATAACTTTCTCTACTTAGTGCTACAGGCACGATCCTTCATGTAAATCTTCCCTTCCTACAGTTTCTCCTTCAAATCTTCTAGGCTGCAATCAGGTTCCATATAGCCTAGAAATTATCTCTATCTCGCTCCCATACATTGTACGGCTGCAGCCTATTACCTTCCAAGTACTAACCAGGAGTCATGCGGGATCCAGCTAGCCTGTATTAGGACGTCAACAAAGAATTGCACGATGTAATCACACGGAAGGGGTTTTTAATGGGTATAACGCTTCCGAGCGGGAACCTCGCATATACCCCAAACCATTAAACTTTGGTATTTCGGAATGCAAGGTAAAATCCAAGGTAAAATGCAAATACAGTCTCACACCTATTGAAGACAGGACAAAAGAAAATTAGTTTGAGTGGTTGGTTTGGGTTGGTACATTCCGGAGGATGTTTCACACTGCAGTCACCATTATCCACGGGTGGCCGAAACCGGAAGAAAGAGTGACTGTGGTGAATCCCTAGCATACTCCAAGCAGTTCTTCATCTTGACGCTGGGGGCGCTACAGTTCCGCTCCTTGAGTCTAATAGAATCCCCTAGTAGTTCCTCAGTCGACTCCAACGCCACCCAACCGCCTAGAGCTGTATTTCCAAAGCGGAGAAGGGTGCAGTCCATCGCAGTCTTGCCGAAAGTTAACCCTAAAAGAGACCGGTTGGAATGAAATTAAGATGAAATGAAGCCACAATTAGTTCAGGGGAATGAAGAATCCTCCCAGTATTAATGACCGGGGACCTCCCTCCCCGCAAAAATACCTACCCTTCATAAAGGTCGGTCATGGGAATCAAAGTCACGACCTCCCAATTGCCAATCTCAAAGGATACGCCTGAACCACCTGGCTCGATCAGTTCAACTGTTAGCGGAATTAAGCTGCGCCGTTCGTAAATAATAAACCACTCCCAGCCCTGTTCAAGCTGTTGACGTCGGAAACCAATTACGACACTTCATTTTACCTGCTATTAGTGGTTAATTGTCGCTGTTGTGTACGTTGTAGATGTTGATATTGGTTTGAATGTGGTAACTTGAAGTGAACCGCTTGAGCTTTCCTTAATCCGCATATAAGAATTGTGACTGTGGAATTTTGTGCTATAAGTAACTCATTTCCCACCCACCATTCTCTGTGCAAGATCGAGTTTCTAATCACATTAAAATAGGATAAATGTTATATCAGCTTCATCATTATGTAAAGTATTGTGAGTGATGTACACGTTTTAAACAAGAACCCATTTCTCAACCACCAGTCTCTCTACATGATCGAGTTTTCTAATTAAAATAGGCTAAGCTCTCTTCTCCTATTTAAAAATAAGATTAGACTTAATTAAGAGAGACTCCTTCTGAAACCCCCACCCCTCCTTTATTTCACATTGAACAATATGAGTCGCTATTTAATCGTGCCTTTCTTTTTGAATTTGTTCAACCAATCTTAGACAAGATTGATGGAATAGCTGTGATGGTACATAACCCACCCCTCCTTTATTTCACATTGAACAATATGAGTCGCTATTTAATCGTGCCTTTCTTTCTGAATTTGTTCAACCAATCTTAGACAAGATTGATGGAATAGCTGTGATGGTACATAACCCACCCCTCCTTTATTTCACATTGAACAATATGAGTCGCTATTTAATCGTGCCTTTCTTTCTGAATTTGTTCAAGCAGTCTTAGACAAGATTGATGGAATAGCTGTGATGGTACATAACCCACCCCTCCTTTATTTCACATTGAACAATATGAGTCGCTATTTAATCGTGCCTTTCTTTCTGAATTTGTTCAAGCAGTCTTAGACAAGATTGATGGAATAGCTGTGATGGTACATAACATATATTTGCTGTAATATAGACTAAAATGACACAAGTGTAACTGCATAATATCACTGCAAGGCTAATAATCTTAAAAATAAACTATCCACAGCTTTATGCTACCTGGTATAGTGATTTATATAGCGAGAAGAAGAGAAAAGAGAAAAAGAGGGAATAATGACGGTGTTGGTCATTTAGGGAGATATTTTAGCGTATTGTAGAGATATAAATGTCTACGTATACTCAGCTAATCCTTTAACAATCTTCTCTGATATTCCTACATATGGAGTGGGATTATCATGAATTTGATAATTAGAATATTCTATATTTACAATGCAATCTACTGAGTCCCCATTCCTTGCTGCCAATTGTTTTACTCTCCCTAAACTTATACGATATAATGTTTTTTTATTCATTTATTATTTTTTTACTTTCTCTACATAATGCATGGTGCATACATAGAAAAGATATTGCACTCCACCTAAATGTTTGATACTGAGATTTCACCGCAACGATACGTTTTAGGGCGCCCTATATCCAGAAAAAATATTTTTAGAAAAAAATCCGAGTGTATTTGTGTAACTGTGATCTATGAGCACGTTACTAAACAACGAAGAGTCGGTAAAATACCACATTTTGTATTTACGTTTGGTGTTTTCCAAAAATGTTATAAGAAGACTTTGAGGAAAATATCTCCACCCAAAACTACCCTTACTTGGTAAAAATTTAGAAAGCTTTTATTTTCTCAGAAATGACTCTTAACGATTTTGATTAAAACGCCGTAATAAAACTATTCACAACACAAATAAAGTGCATATTTTGAATTGTCTAGGAATAGCCTCTGAAATCATCTTCATTGGATGAATTTTGCATAACTGGTAAACCGTAAGACCTAGACAAAAACTTAGTGCACAAAAAATATAGAAACACACAATTTATGTTATATGCATTTTTTCGTGGAATTGAGCCAGGCCCGAGATATTTTGTTGTTATTAGTTTTAGTTTTAAAACACTTTAAACTTTTCTAAAACGGAAATTTGTAAAGTCTTGGTCATACAAATAAACGAATTTCAACCAGCTTTTAAAAGATTTGATTATTGTTTTATCCTAGTTTATACCCTTGTTTCCTAGCTACTTATAAGTAGGTAACTAGGTAATAAGACCACTTCTGCTAATGTTTATCTCGATTAGCATGAAGTAGGTAGAAGCTTTCTAACAATAATTTTCTTACGCAAGTTTTTTATTACTTCTAATGTATTTGATTGAAACGTTTACTACATTCTCAATGCACGATGGTTACCGCCGAGGTCTGTGGGCTGTTTTTCGGAACCTACTATTTTGTCTTTCTAAAGGAAATCGATATTCCGAACACTGACTGGAACGCATTTTGGAACGAGCAAAAACGAGGTAGGCAATCAGGCTTGGAATTAAACTTCTTGTCCTGAACTAATCAATGTGCTAAAGCTGGTTCGTTCACAGCCCTCGCCATAGGGAGTGGAGGGTAGTTGGCTGCAGACGTGCTATTGTATTATACTTAAATTCCTATAAACAAATGAAACTATTCCATTACTGCCCAGGGGAATCCAGTGTTTAAAAGCGCTAATTTAAATTAATGGAAGGGATTAGGATAAAAGAGGCTAGCTATTAGGGCAGTACCTGAACGAAATCCTATATGCAACACTACCAGCATTCTCTCTATCCTTAAAATTCACATATATGCCTTATACACTTTATTCAACATAATAACAGCTTGCCATACAACTAATGGGCTGGCAAAATGACAGAGCAAACCAAAACAGTATAAATATAAACTGAAATTACATGGATAAATTCAGGGTTAATAATAAAAGACATTATAACAACATTACATAAATATACATATGAAAAACTATTAAGTGATAAATGTGCACAATACATTATACACAGAATGTGATTAGCAGGATTTCTAAAAAGTACAAGTGATTCCTTAAGAGCACTAAGCACTATTTCATAAATAAATGAAGTTTTCAACGAATTTTTTACCAAAAGTCAACGAAGAAACGAAGAATTGTCTCACGTGAACCGTGCAGCAGCCCTATAACCTCTAGAATTTTGAGCTGGTATTTATTTAAAAAGTAAAGTATGGTGGGGTTATATATTGACTGCTTTTCTTCATTGACTCTGCAGGTTGAATAGTTTGGTTCTCAAATCTAATAGTGGAGTCAATAATATATCCCGTCTTATATTTAGAGACAATAATATCCACTCTTCTATTGCTTCCATTTGAGGACATGAACCCAGAACATGAGAAAGTGTTTCTATCTCTTTGTGGCAGGTGTAACAAGGTATGGAATATAACCAATGGGAGTGGCACAATGCGCAAAGAATGAAATTGATTAGTATTATTCTAGGGCTAGCATTGTTATTGTTATTTGTCTGTTCTTGCAGTTTTATGTGTGGTATCTTTCTTCGTTTGGCTGGTGGAATTTCTTGTTGTGGCAAAGCTTATGATGGAATCCATGTGCTGTGTATCGCGCAACTACGTGCCGAAGTTCGTAGTTCGCCTGCTTTCATTCTTCCGTTATCATGGCGTCTGTAGAGTATAAATCATTTTTCTTATGAGTATTTGTGTTGTTCCCTCTTAGCATCGGTGTTTGGCAGGAGTATCTGCAATCTGATGTCTTCTATGAAGAAGGTTTCTCTTGTCAAGACGTCAGACGTCAGAAGGTTTCTCTTGTCAGTCTTGATAGCGCTGTCTTCCCGATTCCCAGAATTCGTTTCATGTATCGGATTTTGACTTTCTCTAATGTTATGGAGTCGTTGATTTTTAGTTTGTCCTAGATTTTGCTGATCCCATAGGTTGCTTATGGCAGCTTTAGATAGAGTCATTGCTGTTTTATTGAGATTTTCTGGGACTGTTGGATGCTGTAAATTGCTTTGATCGCCGCTTTTGCTCTTTGACATGGGTGCTGAAGGAAGTCAGTGTTGTTTGGAGTGTGACTCTGAGATATTTGAAATTTGGAGGTTAATTTTGGAGGGTTAGTGGGTATGGAATGTTGAGCATAGTTTTAAATGATTCAAGAAAGTAAAGTGATTCTTACACTCGTGGGGTAGGGTGAACTTTAGGATTTTAATGCCCCTGGTATAAAATTTAAATATGCTTTTAGACTTTAATAACTCAAAGAAATAACAAAACTAACAAAATAAGCTAAACTTATTTAACATAATTTCTAACATGAAAACTGGAGAATTTGTAGGGTATTGTAATATTTTAGGTGGCATCATAGCCGAGTGGTTAAACCTTTCGCCTCTCAGCTAGGCGGTTTCGGGCCGCGCCGTGGCCAAGTGGTTAGACTATTCGCCTCTCTCTCGCCTGGGTTCGATCCCAAGCGACTGCATGTGAGATTTTTGGTGGACAAAGCGGCGCTGGGGCGGATTTTTTCCGGGTTCTCCGGTTTCCCCTGCCATTGCATTCCACCGGTGCTCCGTCTTCATTCATGTATCATCAGTGTCATCGCCTGCGGTGCCATAAGTAGTTAAAGCGGGCGTTAAACACTACCAAAAAATACTAGGTGGCGAGGGTTCGATTCCAAGGGACCGGGATTGGTATTTATGGTGTACAAAGAGCGCCAAGGTGTGTTTTTTCCGGATTCTCCGGTTTCGCCCGCCATTTATTCCAACAATTACTCCACTATCATTCTTCCTGTAAACCAGTTCACCGTTATTTCATATCATCCACTCCTTTACTTACATGCAAGATATCCGGCTGATACCCATCTTGGCTTCTCTGTGACCCAGAGTCTCTGCTTTGCAACAGGCACATGACCTCAGGCGCGGGTTTGTAAGTCTTATATACGAAGAGGGTAAACAGAGAAATAATTAAAATAAAGGCATCTTATCCTATAAACTGCATGTACACATTTTTGTATTCTAGGAAACAACAAAAATGAATATTTATTTCATCATAAATTATTCTTTAATAATGAAAACTCCTTCTCATATATGTCTTTCGACTTGACGGGTAACAAACTAAGTACATAATCTAAAACTTCTTCGAGAATATCCATTTTCATTCATTTATTGATTTCTTTGTTGCAGTTTAAACAACCAGAATTGAAACTGTTTATTCCGGCAGGGTTACGCAGGAACAAACAAACAAAGCACTACTTACGTCAGTACTAAAATTCAATTCCTTGTAATAATGATTCTAATAATATTAATATATAAGAATATTTCAGTGAATATTAGGATAGGATAAAACGTTGTATATTATACATGACTTATTAGACTATTATTTGCTCATGAGAGCTTAGAGCACTCGGGCTTTGCGCTCTGTTTACTAAACATCTCACTCATAAGTAATAATCTATTTAAGCCACTTATAGTAAAAATAACTATCTTCTGATTTCTTTCATCATTCGTAATAGAGATTGGTCTTTAGAATAAACCTTAAGCTACATTTACAATTGAATCGCAGCGCCAATGAAGCGCATCATTAGCATAGGCGCGAAGGAATATCATTCACAATGCAGTCGTAAACGCAATGCAGGTAGTTGACACAGATTTCAATACGGACATTTTTCATGCGCACCGGAAGTTTCAAATTCAATAATATAACCAACAATATCATATAAAGAAATTCACCCAATGTTTTATAAATAAACATGTTATAAAAATTAAACGCGTAAAATTATCGCTTCACTTTTCTAGCAGCAATAATGTATTTAAAACCACTATCATAAACGATTCAAACGTGCGTGCAACATGGCCAAAATGGAAGAGCAGTATAATCTACATAGGCGCTGTAAAGTCTCGCATTGCTGTTGAACAACAGGCAAATGCACAGAGGAATGAATGCAGCATTCTTACTGTATGTACACAACACTAAAGGATTTTCCTTATCCGGTGAAGACGAATGTAGTTAAGGTGCTGTAAAAGTAAAAACTCAATTTTTATAAATATATTCAAAGATTAGATTAAAGCTAAATAATTAAGTAATAATACATTTAAATGTATTCCAATTAATACATATTTGTTTAAATGAAGAAGCACTGGAAAAAACAATTTAGTAAATAAAATTATACTATCTATTATTTTTGCCAATTATCTTTTAATATTTTAAATATTGTTATTTTTATTTCAGATTACTTTTTTTCTTCTAAAGGTATAGTTAAGTATTAATTATTTGAGTTGAGAAGTAATTTTTTGTTCTTGTAAATGTTATTTATCTCTGAATTTTGGAATATCTGAAATTAGGAAAATCAGCAGTGTTTAAAATTACTTATTGAAATTTACACCAGTTATTATCCACAATAATAGTGATATTTCTGCCATGTATCTACATTCTAAATAATAGTGTTTACAATAATTTCGTTGTTCTAATTGAGCCGTTTGTTGCATTTTAAACGTATCCATATTCAAAGTTAAAATTTTAACCTTAAAAGACTTTAGAAATAAATCTGTCATGTTGTCTTTTTTATATTCACCCTAATTATTGAAGAAAAATATTTACCTTTCCTACTGTCAGAAACTCTTATTTCCTAAATTTAATATTTTTTTTATTAAAATTGGAACGCAGTATAACAATTCTTAAAACAAATTAGTAGAAATTGCGTCGTGTGAAGAATGTTGAGTATGGAAAGGTGTTGTAAAAATGCTTATGAGGCAACAAAATTTAGTGTTAAACTGGATGCACACTTAAAGGGTCAAATTAATTGGAAGTTAAAGTGCGCCAAGTTGAATAAAAATCTGATGTATTCAATTCACCTGACTTTCTCTGCATCTCTGTAACAAATTATTCTTCCATCTACTTCATGCTAATCGAGATAAATATTAGTAGAAATGGTGTTACCTGCTTCCTTGTAAGTAGACGGAAAATAAGGGAATTCAATATGCTAAAGCAACTGTCACATTTTTAAAAGTTGGTTGTTATGTGATTGAAATCCGATTCTTTGAATGCCAGAAGTTGAAAAAAGTATTTTAAAACTGAGAAAGATAAGAAGAAGTATCTTAAAAATGATCAACTTCACAAATAAAATGTAATTGACATAAATTGTGTGCTTTAACGAGATATATATTTTTGACTATAAGTTGTTGTTTATCTCTTACAGTTTAGCATCTGTGCCAACTTCAATAAAACACGTCGTGTATAAAGAGGTTTCAGGAATCATCCAAAAAATGTAAGATATACATTTTATTTTTAATGCAAATATTTTTAATATGTGATATTTTCATCTAAATCGTCACTCATTTTTGAGAAAATCAAAATTTTCGATTTTTTCCATGTAATACTGATTAGTTTGGGGAGGATGATTATTTTCAAAATCTGTGTGTCGCTTGCTTTACACCTGATTCAACCTGAAGATACGCTGCCCACAATGCTGAGGTGTATTGTATATTGCAGTACCCTATGGCTCAGGGTGCTTCCAGACTCTATCCCAACTGTGGGTTACTAGCTGGTTACAATTTGAATAAAGCAGAGAAAGCAAATTTGCTAAGTACTCCTGCGAATCACTACTGTGCACTTCGCCACCAACTGCGCGGAAAGCAACAACAGATAATTCCATCAATGCTTGGCAATGTGAAACATTTTGCTTTGAAATACCTAATCCACTTTTCAGAGATTAATACACCTACTGATGGTTCATGATTGGTAGTACAATTTCTCTATGATGCCTCTTGCTTATTACTTACATGTAGTTCGAATATGAGCAGATACATATTTTTATTGGTTTAGTGATAGTCGGTAGTCGTAACGTAAGTAACTAGCAATCAATAAGTGTTTTCCTTAGCGTAGTGGTAGCGTTGTTGCTTGTCAAGCTGGAGACGTGGGTTCGACCGGCGTAGTGATGCTTTCCCCACTGGGAAACCTGGACCGGGGTGCACTCAGCCTCGTGAGGTCCCTTGGGAGGGGAGCAATTGAAGAGCTACTGGCCGAGCGGGTTCAAAGCGCTGACCACGTCTCACCCCCCAATAGTGTAACCCATCCATGACGTCTGTAATGGACCGATATGGGGCTCTTAGTAAGCTGTATCATGGGTAATAGTGTTTATGTAATAAAACAAGCTCCCTAGCTTGATTATCTTCCCTCTAATCGTAATACCAACAATATCTGTAACGAGAAACTTTCACATTTATAAGGCGAATCGTTATCGAGTACAATTCAAAAGGATCATTCTTCTCCTTGGTAACTGCCGTACTCACTTGCATGGGTTGTATAATGACTAAAGATGAGAGACTTGTGTGGTTTGTCATCGGTTGCGTATACGTAGACGTTATATAGCTGCATGCCCGGTGTCCGTGTTGGCTTCAGACGTAACAAACCACGCGAAACGTACTGTCTGAAAAGGATAAATGTAACACTCCGTTACGACCTAACTCTAACACATGACGGCAAAGAGGCAAATGGATAAATTGTGCATTTCAAGTTGCATTTTTATGGGCGTACTGTCCATAGTTCTTGCTGTCCTATCGCGCACAAGCTCTCATTACTTTCTCTACCTGTTCTATGTACATAGTGTATAGAGAAGCTATTGCACTAAAAAATTCAATCGCCCTCCGTGGTGTAATGGTTACCATGCTGACTTCTTATACCCAAGGTAGCGGGTTCAAAGCCGGCGGAGGACGATGGGTTTTTTCGGGTGTAAAAATCCTTAGCATGGCTTCCTTCGGAAGGGAAGTAAAGCCGTTGGTCCCGTGTCGTAGGTTTACGGCACGTAAAAGAACCTCAAGCCTGATAGAGAGGCCTCTGAGCAAAATTAAGCGGTCTTTCACGCCCAATTTAGAATTGGACGCTGAGAACCACAGCAGTCAAAGAGCGTCCATAAATAACATGCCATTTACATTTCGCAAAAATTCAGTACCGAGATTTCACCGAAAATATGTTTTGAGACCTCGATCTAAAAAAAGTGTGTTTAGAAAAATGTCCGTGAGTGTGTGTGTGTGTTTCTGTGGGTAGCAAAGCTCCAAAATAATAAAAACTTGGTATTTAAGTTCAGTATCTTCCAAAGATGCGGCAAGATGATTTTCAAAAAATCATCCCACCCCAACTACCTCTTACATGGAAAAATTTTCGATCACTTAATTTTTTCATAAATTACTAATAATTTTGTTTACAATATCCCATATTAAAGATATTACATGCCAAATAAAATATATATCTTGAATTTACTATGAATAGCCTCCGAAGACGTTTTTATTCTGGATTTATTTTATGAAAATTTGCATAACTGGTAAACCACGAGAAATATACAAAAACTTACTTAAAAAAAAGCGTAGATATAGTTAAAACACAACTAATGCTATCTACATTTATTTCGCGGAGCTGACCTTTTTGAGATATTCCTTGTTATTGGTTTCAGTTTTAGAAAACTTATATTTTTCTTATATGGAAACTTCTCAACTCTTGGCCATGTAAATAAAGGGATTTTAAACCCTTAGTGACCACATTTTTAAAACATTTGACTGTCGTATTGGCCGAAAGTATTCCCTTATTTCCCATTTACTTATAAGGAACTGGGTAATAAAGACAATTTCTGATAACTTTTATCTCTATTATCAAGAAGCAGATAGAAGAATAAGCTTTTTAACAATAATGTGTTACAGAGAGGTACACAAAGTCATGTAAATGGAACACAGATTATTTTTTCAATAATGACGCTGAAATTTGAATTTTCCGAGTATAGAGGTTTGCTGCAAAGTAAATGCTTATTCCGTCACTTTCTGTAAATAATACTTATAGCTTTTAAGCAGACTTATACGCTGGAGTCTATGACTTGCGTTTTAGGTTGCATTCCGTTCCTGACATAAACTGGCATGGACACAATATTGGTAATACTTTTCGTCTTACCAAAAACAGTTTATCTTTAGATATACTGTAAAACCATAATTGTCTGCAGTTTTAAAATAAAAATCTGATGTGTTGCACTAATATAAATGTCTCCACTCATTCTTGCTCTATTTATACTTACTAAGATTTATTCTTCTTTATTATTCATGTTAATATAAACATTTGCAGAAATTGTCAAGTTACAATTTCATTTAGGTACAAGTGGAAAAAGAGGATGAAACATAAGATAAGCTGTAGAAAATGTTATGGTATGCTACATTCACATGACTTTACTCAACCTACTCTGTAGCAAACTATACCTACAGGCGCTTTTTCTACGATTCATCAAGACGAGAAAATCATTTGCAGAAATTGTTTTTTTTTTACACAGTCTTGAAGGCACAAACGAAATAAGGAATACACTACGCTAAAGTAATAGTAAAATATTTTACGAACTGACCGCTATCTTATGGTCTTCTCTTTGCATGGTAAGACGAAAAAAGCGAATACAGATTTTCTAATGGAAATTTGATCCCAATAGTTGCACATTTCTCAAATAATATATAGTAACTAGGAGAAGTATTGTATTCCATCCAAAAGGGCTATACCGATGTCACCGGAAATACTAGTTTTGAGTACTCTTATTAAATTTTAGAAAAAGATCCGTACCTATGGTTGTTTATACATGAGGCTGTGTGAGTCTGTGTGTATGTGAGTGTTTATCTGTGAACAGCATAATTCAAAAGCCAAATTCCTATTGGCTACCAAATTTTAAATTAATTTTCGCATCTTCCAAGGATGTGGCAAAAGACTTTCAAGAACTTTTTCCACCCTGAACTATCCATATCGTGGACATTTTTAAACATTTTATTATTCTAAGAGTAGTCTATCGAGTTTGATTAAAATATTATATGTTTAAGATATTTTAATAGCACTTGATATGATTTTCTTTAACTTTCTTGGAATATCCTATAAAGTGATTTTTATTCTGAATAAAGGCATAACGTAAACTTTTTATCTAGTAATAGAGAAAGAGCATATGGATGGAACATATCAGATTTGTTTGCTCCTCATGTTAGGAGAACGGAAAATCGGTAACATTCCTGCCGATCAGCCCTCTAAAGATTTTACTATCGCCTAAGCCTATGTATTCCTTATTTAAAATATAACTACAATGAAATATGTAATTAATAATTTTTAAAAAAAAATTTAAAAACACTTTTTGGGGTAGTATGAAGTATAGATTTAGTTGTAAAACTGAGCAAAAGTGTGAGAAAATTGTCTTCATAAAATATTCCAGAGAAAGGCAATCTGACGTGGCATCTTCAGCGTCAAATGGTTATTTTCCGCAGCACTTGTTCGCATCAAAATGTAGTTTCTCTACTTATGGAATGCGTAATATTTCACGTGAAGTCTCATTTGAACTGAAAATGAAATCTGTGTTGGTGTTCTCGTCGGTTTGTCTTTGTGTCAAATGCGCATTGGTGTCTCTTATTTCTTGCACCAAAGTCGCATTTATCCTCTTGTTTTCCTTCTCTATCTGTCCATCTTGCGCCCTCTAGTCTTACCCAGAGGCATTTGGTAGCGGTTTAACACCCGTCTTCTTAAACAAAATTTCATTACTTACTCTTAAGCTCCATGTGAATGATTAACATAGCATTTTTTCAAACGAAATGTGGAACAAAATTGGATAAAACAGTACCATGCTTTTTTCTCCAGATTATAAGTTTTACAGCAACGTTATAAGTTATTCTTATTAAATTTTACTTTTCCTCTTCTGTTGATCTGCTCCGACCACAAACCATATCGCTCCATCTTGGTGTTTCTACTTGGCTTTAGGTTTATAATTTAGCAAACTTTTGGGTATTCGTGCCTCTTTTATCTTTATATAATATTTTATTTTAGCTAAGATTAAGGCGTCTTAATTCCTGTTAATCATGATGAATTCAGTCAATTGTGGAGAGCACTCGAGTGCACGGAAACATGTCAACGCTTGTGTTTTTTTATAGTCCTTCTGTATTTAATGTCGATCAGGGTGCCTTGATAGAATCACAGTCTTCTTGAGGACAGACATTGTTCTACGTGCACAGGTATGCCGATTTCTACAATATTTGGCTCCAAGTATGTTTCTGAGCAAACATTTCAATAATGAACCCTAAGGGGAAAAAAAACCAACAACAACAAAGAGGTCAGATGCATCTCTGGAAGCCATATTACGCATTCAGTAAGTGCAAACCAATTTTCCTGTCACAGCTAAACTATCAAAATTCAGCAGGTCCCATGTTCTACTGCAAAGAGGCATGTGTCGTGCAAAAAATTGTTCATTTCTTTTCAATTTTGGAGATAGAATCATTTGCGTTTTTTGCATTTTTAAACAGTTTTTGTTGTTTAAAATTCTACAGGTTTTTAATGACTGCATCAGATTGGTTTTTTTTTCGTTTGAAATAATAATCATTTGATCTAACTTGTGTTGGATTTGAAAATATTTAGATGTTATTCTTTATTTGGTGGAACAAAATAAAATTTGCTATTATATTTGAAAAAATCACCTCAGTTTATAGTTTTTTTTGAAAGTTTGTTTCGATTATTATTATTATTATTATTATTATTATTATTATTATTATTATTATTATTATGGAATAATCATCTTTCTTTAAAGGTTTCAATTATGTAATATTCGTTTAGTTTTAAAAGCTGTTTAGTTGACTATATATTCAAGTTTGTTTATTCAAGTTTAGGCTCGTTGCTCTTTGGGTTGAACATCTGTCTGACCTTGCTGTTTTGGCATTCCGTAAAATCTGCTGGCTCAAGAATCAGAGCTGCTAATCGGGTAATTTGCAAGGTTAGCTGGTCTGGTTGCGCACACGACGCACACAAATTACCCTATGAACAAAGGCTAGGCCTATTTGTACTGTGAAAATGGAGGAATACTAATACCATTTTAGTGGCTGAAAGGCCTACCTCGCAGCGATGACCCTCACCAGCCCCTGGATGAATTCTTCAAAAAGTCTGGCTCTTAAATATTAACCTATGAACACATCAGTTACATTCTCAGAAGCTAAGGTAAAAAAAAAGACAAATACAATTTTAAGTGGAGTGTCGGAACCAGGTAAGCAGTGAGGATTGTCAGCCATGACAGAGGATGTTTAGTATTTTCCTACATAGTTTGTACCATCAAAATTCACTGCGCACTCTATCGTCACGATTTTTATATTTGCATCAGTTTATGAGAAGACGTTTCGACTCTGTTGCTTAAAATAATGTAACATTTAAATTGAGATACATGGTGTAGTTTATTTAGTATTTCTGTCAATGATTGTTTATTTTGGGCGCAGTGGTTAGACCGCTCGAATTTCATCATGTGGAATTTATGTGGATAAAGGTTTTTTTTTTCTTCTTCTCGCTACTCCGGTTTCCCCCAACACTCATTCCACCATCTGCTCCATAATTCCCTTTCCTTTCATCCATTTCACAAAACTTTCATATCATCTTCTTCGCTTCCATCACCAATCGCGGCTACTCTCTCGGATCCAGAATCCGTCTGCTCCTCAACAGACATCTGATCTTATTGTCCGGATCGTGTGTCCTAGGGGGTGAAGAACCTCTATACGAGGAGTATAATAGCAAAAGAAAAGTATGTCTATCTAGCCTTAAAATGGGGAAGGGAAAAGCATTACTGAAATTAACTAGGAAGAGGAAACAAATTCCTTGTGGTATTGGATAGAAGAAGCTATTTACCAAAAGATACATTAACATTGAAAAGAAGAATGAATGGGCTTGAACAAGGAGATACTAAAAGAAGAAAGTATGAAAATGTTAAGATAACTGACTCATATTAGGAGACTACGAGAAAAACAGAAGGCATTGAAGAGCAGATGAAGAACTATACAGACAGTAAGCTATGATTAACTGTGAATTATAGTAGTTCATCAAATATAACAAGAAATCGAATGAGTAAATAGAGGTGGTCAGAAAATAACCTAACAGTTGCTTTAATTTAATGGCTGCTGAAGTAATTTAGTCAGAGAAAACGTAAATACCCATTAAAGATTACAAGAATGGACTTAGTTATCCAATTACAGTTGCTAAAATATCGAAGGCAATAACTACAAATAGATTTTCACTCTTCTATACATTCCGGAATAATAAATCCCATGTTGACTATAAAAATATAAATATAATGAATAAGCAGATCTAAAAAATGAAATTATTCTTGTACTTGTCTTGTTAACAGTTATTGAGTTTGGTGGTATAATATACTACATCTGTGTTACATTGAATTGCATTTATTTTCCCTTATCACTGATAAGTGATACACATGCAAGAGTTTTTGTTTTTAACGATAATTGAGAATGTTTTTGAACTAAAGCATCAAATATTTTGTATACATTTGACGTAACTTTAAATAATGTGTATACGTTTTCACAAATTTGTTAGAGTATTTCATATTTTAGACAATAAGTTTTAGTTAGTAATACATTAGAAATGTATGCTTTTTATTTTTCAAAGAAAAGTGTGCATTTATTTCAAGTTAAAACTATACTTCTCACCATGATGCTAGAGTGTCCAAACAATGTTTGGAATTTCATGCAAAAGAAGTTACCAGTTGCAATACTTACAATATCTAAAATAAGTTACCAACCAAAAAAAGCCATCCTGCACACTAAACAAACTCAATGCTGAATGCATGCGTGACTTTTGCTTTTGTTTTATCTCGAATTAACTCTCTGATATTCAAATGTGAAGTAGGAGTGTGGTCACTTTGCAGAACGCATGGAATCCAATGTCAGAGATACAGTAAAAGGCAATTTAAATGTTTCCTGTCATATTAATTTGCTTTATTTGGACTCCATTATGGCACAAGGAACTAATGGTATAACAACAAAGATTTCAAGGCTAGTTACTAAATCAAGTATAGGTGATTTAAATAATGCATGACAGAATTTAATCTATTACAGGCGTTTAAAACAAGTTGTATTAATTTTGATATGGGTTTTATCAATGATGATAATATAATTACCGGATAATTTTCATTTTTCATGTCATTCTCAGTAATTGTGCCTGAAAATTAACATAAAAATAATGCGAATTTACGGTAAAAATAGTTAACAAAAAACCCACGAATTAAAATTATTGATGCAAATGTTTTATTCTCTGCACGTACTAGATACATATGTATAGAGATAATATTTTAATGCACCCGAAAATTCTATACCAAGATTGCACCGGAAACAAATGTTTTGGGATCCCCTAAATCCAAAAAAGAAACAGTTTTAGAAAAAGGTCTATGTGTGTATATAGACAACAAAGCTAAAAAACGAAAACACCGTTAAATACCTAACTTAGTATTTAAGTTTGGTATAATCCAAGAATATGACACGAAGATTTTCAAAATACTGCCCCAACCCCAAACTACCCTTTACATGGAACATTTTTCGAAAATGTCTCAAAAATTTGATTAAAATGTGTTAGATATTTTTATGGCAAACGAAATATGAATTTTGTGATAATAACCCCTGAAGACCTCTTCATTTTGGATGACTTTTATATAACTGCCAAACTTAAGATATATACACAAACTTACTACACACAAAATTTAGACCTCATTAAAACCAGAACATGTGTCATACTTATCTTTTTTGTAGAGCTAACTGCTTTCGAAATATTCCGGATTATTGGTTTCAATTTTAAGGCACTTAAACTTATCCCAAACGGAAGACACATTTTTTCTCGTTTCTCGTTAGTTTACTCCTGGCATTAGTGTGTGTATTTTCTTATTTCCCTTCTACTTACAAGAAAGCTAGTAATAAGACTAATTCTGCTTATGTTAATCTTGAATACCATTATGTATTTAATAGATAAATGTTTGAATAAAAGGTTTGTTTACCAAACAACTAGAGGACACATGTGAGTGGAACAGATTAGATGTTTTCCCTTCTACTTACAAGGAACCAAGTAATAAGCACAATTTCTGCTAATGTTTATCTCGATTATTATCAATTAGAAGAATAAGCGTTTTAACAATTATTTGTTACAGAGATGTAGAGAAAGTTATTTTAATGGAACAAATCAGATTTTTAAAACAATTTTCAACAGAAAGGTCTCTAGCAATGTCGCCCTCCAGAAAGCCATTACCATGTTTAGTCTAACGTCCTACAAGAATATATATGTAATTAAATGCTTAACTTCAATCAAGTCGATGTTAGCAGTAGTGCTAGGTATATTTTCCTTTGCTAATATCTGCTTCACATGATGCTTACCTGTACAAAATATGTATAGTGCAGGAATATAGAAGCACATGCAAATACACATCATTATATACTACCGTAGTAAGCAAATGTATAAAAATGTTATAGTTTGCATCTCATATAAGCTCATAAGTGTCAATATCCATCATATTAAAGCATAATTACAGTTTATCGTAACCATTAATGTAAGTAATATATCTGCGATGTGAAAAAAAAAATCTGATGTGTTCCATTTCAGGACTTTCTCTACATCCCTGGAACAAATTATTGTTAAAATTATATTCTTCTATCTAATTCCTGCTGATCAAGATAAACATTATCAGAACTTGTCTTATTATTTGATTCTTTGTGAATAGAAGGGAAATAGGTAATGCGTCAGACTAAAGCGATAGTTGAATGTCTTAAGAGTTGAATGTCCTTTGCATGGCCAGGCGTTGACATATTAGTGTATGAGAAAAACTTTTAAGTATTTTAAAACTGAAACCAATAACAAGGAATATTTCGGAAATTTTCAACTCCAGGAAAATCATGTATATGACATAAATTATGTATTTTAACGAGATATACATTTTTGTGCCGTGATTTTTTTTAAATCTCATACAGCATACCAGTTATGGAAAATTCATCCAAACTTATCCAGAATGAAGGGGTCTTCATGGGCTATTCCGTGTGAAATAAAGAAATACACATTATTTGTAATGTAAATATCTTTAATATACGATATTTTAAACAAAATATTTGAAGCCAGTTTTGAGAAAATGAAAATATTCGAACTTTTTCCATATAAAGAGTAGTTTGGGGAGCGAGGATTTTTCTCAAAATATTCGTGTCGCATCCCTGGAAGGCACAAAACTTGAATACCAATTTTGATATTTTACTGGCTATTCCTTTTTGAGTTATTGTGTTCACGGACACGCGGAATGTTTTCTAAAAATGTTTTATTTGGATACAGGGTGCCCTAAAATCGCCTTTTTTGATGAAATCTAGGTATCACATTTTTGGGTGGAAAACAATACCTTCTCTAAACACTGTGTTGTACATAATACATGCAGAGAAAGTAAACAAAAATCTGTTGTGTTCCATTCAAAATATTTCTGTTCCATGTACAAACTATTCTTATAAAGGTTTATTTTTTTGCTTCATCATGCTAATCGAGACACGCATTAGCAGAAATGGTCTTATTACTTGAACTAGAAGGGACATTAGGGAATATATTAGGCTAAAGCGACAGTCAGATCTTTTAAAAGCTGATCTTTTGGTTCGCTTGAGAAAACTTAAATTTTGTGTAAAATTGAAACCATTAACATGGAATATGTTGAAAACAGTGAACTCTACAAGAAAAATGCACATGACCTAAATGGTGTATTTTAACGATATATCATTCAGATTTCTGCAAAAAATCTTCTAGAATAAAGAGCTCTTCTGAAGCTATTCCCAGAAAATTCAAAACATAAATTCTATTTGTAATGTGAATATCTTTAATATATGGCATTTTAATCAAAATCTTAAGAGCCGTTTTTGAGGAAAAAATCATTAATGTTTCCATGTAAAGGGTAGTTTGTGGTGGGGAGATTTTCTTAAAATATCTCCGTGTCGCATCCTTGGAAGATACTAAACAGTAATACCAAGTTTGGTATTCAAAAACTATTCGTTTTTGAGCTATGCTGTCTACAGACACACACGGACCTTTTTCTAAAAATCTGATGTGTTCCATTCACATGACTTTCTCTAGCTGAACAAACTTTTCTTACTAAAGATTATTCTTTTATGCACATTGCTAGTCGAGTTAAATATTAGCAGAATTTCTGTTATTACTTGATTCTTTGTAAGCAGAAGGAAAGTAAGGTAACCCATTAGGCTAAAGTGATTCCTTTAAAAGCCGGTCATTATGTGAAGCAATTTAAATTCCGTTGTCTTTGACTGCCATGAATAGGTAAAAAGACGAAAGAAAGGTGACCTACCATTTGAGAAAAGTGTAAGCAGCTAAAAATTGAAGCCATACTCACGGAATGTTTAAAAAATAGACCTCTACAACAAAAAATATGTGACATAAATTGTGTGCTACAACAAAATCTACATTTTTTGCCTTGTAGGTTTTCGTTTATTTCTTACGGTTTAACAGTGACGCAAATTTAAGTAAAATTCAACCAGAATGAATGGGTTCCCAGTAGCAATTCTCAGGAAATTTACGATATTCATGTAAACACCTTTAATACACGGTATTTTAATCAAAATTGGCTGAAGGGATTTTATTAATTACTAAATTGAAATACTAAGTTTGGTATTTTACTTTTTGAGCTATGCTCACCACAAACGCACACACGGACCTTCTCTATCTATATGAACTTGCATGCAACCGTTAACGTACTTGAACTACTTATTATCGTTACCGTAAAATACGTCATGTCAGTCTGAGGCCTCCATTGGGGATGTCTTATGTTTATATAACCGACCAATCTGGTTGAGGTTAATTTCGCGTTTTCTTCAGTCGGAATGGTAAATACCGGATTAAATATTTAACACCATGAACATATAAAACAATAGTAAAATTGAAAACTGATGGTAATTTCTATTGCGCTGCCATCTATTCACAGCTAGTGAAAGCAGCTAGACCGGACGACTCTCCAAAACCATCAGTTTATCCCGGCGCAAAGTATATGGTGTATAGGGCATTCACATGACTTTCTCTAGCTTTTCTGCAGACAAACTATTCTTTTATCTTCATCATGCTAATCAAGATAAACTTTAGCAGAAATTATCTTCTTACTTGCTTCCTTATAAGTAAAAAGGAAACAAGGGCATACTCTATGTTAAAATGATAGCCAAGTATTTTAAAAACTATAGTTAAATGAAAGCATTTAAATTCGATTTTCTTTGCATGATTAGGAGTAAAACAAGAGCGATATGAAACGAAAAATGCTTTTCCGCTTGAGAAAAGTTGAGGTACTCCGAAATTGAAACCCATAACAAGGAATATCCCGTAAAGATTGACTCTACAAAAATTGCATTTGTCATAAAGTGAGTGTATCAATGAGCTCTATATTTTTTGTGCAATAAGTTTTTGTCTATCTCTTAGGATCCATCAGAAGTCATTCAGAATGATGAGATTTTCGCAATCCATTCCCAGAACGTTCAAAATATACATTTTGTTTGTGATGAAAATATCTCAAATGTATGGTATGTAATAAAAAGCCTTTAGCCATTTTTGAGAACATCAAAATTTTCGAAAAATGTAAAGGGTAGTTTAGAGTGTGGAGATATTCTGTGATATCTACATGTTGCATCCTTAGAATATACTGAACTTAATTATCAAGTTTTCATTAACGGAATTTTCGTTTCAGGGCTATCATGTTCGCAGACGCTCAGGAAACTCAAAACACAGCGTTGAATTCTCGACATCGAATTTTTGAATGGAATGTAATACCTCCTCTATCTACTATTTACGTCACCCTCCGTGGTGTAATGGTTACCATGCTGACTTCATATACCCAAGGTCGCGGGTTCAAATCCGGCGGAGGACGGTGGAATTTTGGGTGTAAATATCCTTAGCATGGCTTCCTTCGGAAGGGAAGTAAAGCCGTTGGTCCCGTGTCGTAGATTTACGGCACGTAAAAGAACCTCAAGCTTGATAGAGAGGTCTCTGAGCAAAATTAAGCAGTATTTCATGTCAAATTTAGAATGGGACACTGAAAACCACAGCAGTTAAAGAGCGTCCATAAATAACACGCCATTTACATTTACATCTACTATTTACGTGGTACGTGTAGAGAACGTTAAAACAGCTACCTATCATGTATCTGGCGTGAAGCGATAAGGAAAAAGAGACCAAATATACATGAACGAGTATCACGAAAAGAACGGTTGAATGGAGTTAAAACGAAGTTAAGTTGAAAAAAAACATTCTGTAAAAGTTGTTAAGCTTATTCTCCTATCTACCTCATACTAATCAAGATAAAGATTGAGAAATTACCTTATTACTTAGTTCCTTGTAAGTAGAAGGGAAATAAGGAAATGCATTAGACTAAACCGCAGTCAAATGATTTAAAATGTGGTTGCAGTGGGATGGAAACCCGTTTCTTTGCGTGGCCAGGTGTTGACTTCGCATATGAGAAACATTGAGTATTTTAAAACTGAAAACAATAACAAAGAATATCTTGTCGGTGAACTGCACGAAAAAATGTATTTGACAAAAATTGTGTATTTGAATGATATCTACATGTTTGTCTAGCTCTTGTGGTGCAATAGTTATGTAAGATTAAAAAAAAAAGTCTTCCAAAATAAATAGGTCTTTAGAGGATATTCCCAGAAAATGTGCATTTTATTTCTTATGTAAATATCTGAAATATAAGAGATTTTAATCAAAATCGTTACAGGCATTTTTGAGAAATAAAACTGTTCCAAATATTTTTCCACGTAAAGGGTATCACATCCTTAGGAGACACTGAATTTAAATATCAAGTTTGGTGTTTAACGACGTTTCGTTTTTGAGCTATGCTGCCCACAGACACACACACACACACACACACACACACACACACACACACACAGACGATACACACACGAATTTTTTTCTACACGGACACAAAATATATATATTTCCGGTGAAATCTTGGTATCGAGGTTTTGGATACAATACAATACATTGTGTATACACTATGTACATACTACGTGTAGAGAAAGCAAAAAACACATCTCTGATGGTAGTTTCATTGCTGTTATATCAATAATTGTTTATTTTGACATATTGGAGCCAGTTGCTTGAATGAATTAAACCAACATCCTCTATACCTATCTAGAAAGAATTGAGGAATTCCATTTCTGTCTTCGCTAAATGTTAATTTCCAGATGGATAACCTATGTTTCTCGTTATAGCACGCATTCCTTTTGGGACCACAATATCGAACCCCCTTCTAGCGGTGCTATCTCTCTGGCAATAAGGAAGTCAATTATTGTTTACGTATTAGGATAGTGGATTGGATGACAGGTCACGCCCTTTTCGTTTCAAACCAAAGAGCTTGTTTCTCAAACTTTATAGGGTTATAGCCATGAACAAGACTATTCCGGGCTGCCTCCGTGGTCGAGTGGTCAGCGAGCTGACTTCTCAGCCGGGGGTCCCGGGTTCGATTCTCGGCTGGGGCGGGGAATTTTACTTTAGCTAGAATTATTCCCTATCCCCCAGAGAGTCTGGAAGTTTGTATGTGCGTGTCAGAGTAAAACAAAATGATTTAAACCAACGTAACAGACAGCGAGTTGTTTCAAGTGAAAAGCCCCCGATATGACCTTAGATGTTAAAGGCTGACTATATAAATGAAACAATAAAAAAAAAAAGACTATTACGCAGAAAACATTGTTTATAACTCATATAAGGAATAGTCTACCTGAATTGTGCATATAATCGCTAAATTTCTAGGCATTGATTATAAAAATTCGGCAAAGTGATTCCTATTGTCGTATTTGACCCTAGCTGCCGTGGTACTAGGATGTGTATGTACAGTGCGCTTCAAAAGTCTCGCAGATATTCTACTAAACCAAAATGACGCTCGGACACGTTAAAATATAGTTATACTGAAATGTATTCTTTCACAGAAACAAACCAGTGGTAATATCATAGTTGTTCGAGTTTTAAGGACATCGGAAAATGTTTAAATTACATCCCATATTATTCTGCATACTATATGAAATATTTTATTACTACGGCCCTCGTGACCACCAAAAACTGTCAATACACGTTATCGAGATGAGCTTTTAGCAAGTTTGCCATTTGAACTGTCTTAAAAGACAGTCATGACCAAAGGTTACAAAAGTTGCTACGGTAACCAAATAACTTTTCACTACATTTAATCATCATTAAAAGCTTAATTCTTCGCTTTTGATGTAAAATATGTTATATTTGTGTCATTTTGTACAAATAAACTGCATCAATAACACAAGGATTTCACTATTAATTTGGTCAGTGCTAGGTTTTTTGTATAAAACAATTATAGTTTGCAAAATTAATAGCTTTGGTTTGGGCGGATTTTCTTGAAAATCTTCTGACGTATCCGTCAAGATGATGAGATTACGTATGTGGAAAGTTGGTATTTATCAAACATTTCCTTTTGGGATTGTGTTTTCACACGGCAGACACACCGGTGGACAGATAGTCAGCCAGACGACACACACACACACACACACACACACACACACAGGGAAATTCTTATGAATGTAAGGGATGAGGTATTTTTATTATTATTCTTTACTTTCTCTATATATTATGTAATTAGTAGGCAGAGAAGGTAGGTCTTATATTCAATGCCGAGATTTCACCAAAACTATATGTTTTGAGGTCCCCTGAGTCCAAAAATGTATTTTTCGAAAAAATATGTCTGCATAACTCTAAAACGAAAATGTGGTATTCAAGTTCAATAGCATCTAAGGAAGCGTGAGGGAAAATATCATTAAGTACGCTTTACATGAAAGTTTTTGAACATTTTTTGTTTTCTCAAAAATGAAGAACGAATTGTATTAAAATTCCATAAGTTTAAGGTATTTTCATTACAAACTAAACGAACATATTGCATTTTCTGAGCCTAGTCTCTGAAGCTCTCTTCATTCTAGACGACTTTTCTATAACTGGCAAACCGTAAGATATAGCGTGAAGCTTACAACACAAAAGAAGTATGACTCCTCAAAACTCACTATTTATGTCCTGTGCATTTTTGCTGTCGAGCTACCTGCTTCCGAGATATGCCTTGTATTTGGTTTCAATTTATACATAATTACACTTTTCTCAAACAGAAGTCATATGCTGCTTTGGTTTTTTATTCTTTATTCTTTTAAAGTATTTGACTAACATTTTCACCTAGTGTATTGCCTTAGTTCCCTCCTACTAATGTTTTTCTCAATTACCTTTATGTAGACAGAAGATTAATGTTTTATAAGAAGTGTATTTGTAAAATACGTAGAGAAAGTATGTGAATGTAGCGTATCAGATTAGTGTATAGAGAAAGTATTGCATTGCACTCAAAAGTTCGATACCGAGATTTCACCGGAAATAAATGTTCTGGGACCCCATAAATCCAAAAAAAAAAAAAAAATAATAAATAAATAAAAGTACGTGTATTGTATGGGCAACACAGCTCAAAAACGAAAAGTCCATTAAACACCAAAACTTGTTATCTTCCAAGGTTGCGGTCAAAAATATTTTCAAGAACCCCCTCCCCCTCTGCCACAAACTACCTGATAGAAACATTTTTGAAATGTTTGTTTTATCAAAAACGGCTCTAACCATTTTGATTAAAATCTCTTACATTTAAGATATTTAGATGACATATAAAATATATCTGGCATTTTCTGGGAACAGGCTCTGAAGGTGGCTCTATTCTGAATTTTGCTAAATTTTCATAATTGGAAAACCGCAATAAATGGACAAAAACTTAATTACAAAAAATGTAGATCTTGAAAAACTCAAAATTTATGGCACGTATATCTTTTTGGTGGAATTGACTCTTTTCGAAATATTTTATATTATTGGTTTCTTTTAAAATACTTTGCTTATACGGGAACTGGTCTACTGCTGGCCACGCAAAGAAGCGAATTTCAAACCCACAGCAACTACATTTTTAAACACGTAAAAACAAGTTTAGCCTAGTGTATTTCCTTATTACCCTGCTACTTTATAAGGAACTATGTCATAAAACCGTTTCTGCTAATGCTTATCTCGATGAAGCAACTAGAAGAATAAGCTGTTAACAATAATTTGTTGGCTGCCTCCGTGGTCAAGGAGTCAGCGAACCAAAGTTATTCCCCCACAGAGTCTGGAAGTATGTATGTATGTGAGTATGTGTGTATCTGTGAATGTTTTAGTAAAAACCTAATTTAGAGAACCTATAGACAACGAATTTTTTTCTAATGCAAATATCACAATATGGTCTTAAATGTTAATGGGGGCAAATAAATGAAAGAATAAAAAACAAATTTATTACAGAAGTAGAGAAGGTCATGTGAATGGAACATTAGATTTTGAAAACGGAGCAATAATTCAACTCAGATGTTATGTTCTCTTTTTTAAGAAATTATATTGATTGGCGACACTCGGCATCTGACCGTAGAGTTCACGCACGGTGTACTTCCTCTCTACTCACATGAGAGTTATTGAGGACAAATTCGATAACGCGTTCCAATGGATAAACCATCTGTTCCCAAGAGGATCGAGGTATGAACGTCACGATCGATGAGATGGCAACACACAGAGGTCGTACGATCCACCAAAACGTGTTTGAAAATATGTAAATGGACTTCCTGTCAAGAAAATAACCAGCAATAGAAACTATTTATATTTGTAGCTCATTTTACTACTATTTCTTTAATTAGAACGTTATTCACTTTCTCTACACGTACTAAATATAGTGTACAGAAAAGGTATTCTAATGAACCCAAAAATTAGATACCGGGATTTCACAGTAAACACATGATTAGGGACCACCTGAATAAAAAACAAACATTCATTTTATTACAAGTATACAATGGTTCCACCACTTGCCCCTACTTCTATACGTGGGTACTTTTGTTATTTCGTCATTAGAGCCGCTTTGTAGTTACTTACTGGTCTGTTACAAACATTTAGAGCCCTAAGTCGCAAAGCGTAACCCAAATTGGAAGGCCCTAAACCGCTAAGTGTAGCCTAGGGATATTTTTATAAGTAGAGGAGTGTAGCCGCTACTGCAGAACGATGACAGGGCGTAGCCGATGATGTGTGAAACTAAAACTCTAATGATCCCAAGAAGAAGTCAAAACTTCGGCAATCTAGCAACTTTCACATCTGAACAACTTAATGTTTTACACACGTTCAAATATTATGGATCGCCAGTAATAGTCACTTAAACTATTACTTAAGACTCTGTGTGTGTGTGTGTTTTTTTTTTTTTTTCGGTAGTGTTTAACTCCCGCTTTAACCGCTTATAGCATCGTAGGCGGTGACACTGATTTTACATGAATGATGATGGAGCACCGGTGGAATGCGATGGCGGAGGAAACCGGAGTACCCGGAGAAAACCCGCCCCAGCGCCGCTTTGTCCACCACAAATCTCACATGCGGTCGCTTGGGATCGAACCCCGGCCATCTAGGTGAGAGGCGAGTGGTCTAACCACTCGGCCACAGCGCGGCCAATGTGTGTGTGTGTGTGTGTTTACCAGCATTTTTAGAAAAAGACCCATGTCTGTGACTCTGGACAACATAACTCAAAAACGAAAATATCGTTAAATACCAAATGGGTATTTAAGTCCGGTATCTTCCAAGGATGCAACAGAACGATTTTCAAGCAAATCTCCCAGCCCAATATTACCTTTTACATGGAACATTTTTCAAAAATTTTCGTTTTCTCAAAAATGGCTGTAACAATTTTTATTAAAAGGCCTTATGTATGAGATATTTTTATGACGAACAAAATGTATATCTTGAATTTTCTGGGAATAGCCTCTCCATTATGGATGGCCTTTATATAACTGGCAAACCGTAAGAGATATACAAAAGCTACTACACAAAAAATGTGTATCTCAATAAAACACACAGTTTATGTTACATACATTTTTTTATGAGTTAACCGTTTTCGAGATATTGTGGATTATTTGTTTCGATTTTAAGCCGCTTAAACTAATAAACATTTGAACAAATAGCAACAAAAAATCTGATGTGTTCCATGCACATGTGTTTTTCTAGCTGTTCGACAAACACACTGTTCTTAGAAAGGAATATCATTTTATCTACATCATGTTAATCGAGCCACATATTAGCAGAATTTGGTCTTATTACTTTCTTTCTTGTAAGTAGAAGGGAAATATGGGAATATACCAAGCTACAGCAACGGTCAACTCTTTTAAAGACTTTCACTATTTGAAATAATTGAAATATTGTTCTCTTTGCAAGGGCAGCAGTAAAACAAAGAGAGGTGTAAGGAAAAATGACTTCCCGTTTGAAAAGTTTATAAGTTTATAATTTAAATCAGTAATTTAGAATATCTCGGAAACTTTGATTTTTGAATAACTGGAAACCGTAAACCGACAAAAACTTACACCATAAAACGTGTAGATCTCTTAAAACACTTCATTTATGTCTTATACATGTTTTTCGTGGAATTGACCATTTCCGAGACATTCTTTGCTATTGGTTTCAGTGTTAAAATACTTAAAATGTTTCTCATACGGAAATTTATCTACTACTGGTCATACAAAAAAATGGATTTCAATCACATCTTTAGCTTAGTGTATTTCCTTACTTCCCTTTTGTTTATAAGGAAGTAAGTAATACGACCATTTCTGCTAATGTTTCTCGCGATTGGCATGAAGTAAAAAGAAGAATATGCTGTTTAGAAGTAATTTGTTATAGCGATATACAGAAAGTCATGTGAATGTAACAATTAAGTTTTTTTTGGATTCAGAGGGCTTCAAAATATGCATTTCCGGTAAAAATTCGACATCTAATTTCTGGCTGGAAAACAATGTTTTCACTAGATATTCGTGCTAGAGAAAATAAAAATCTAATATGTCATATTCACATGATTTTAAGTACATCTTGGTAACACATTATTGTTAACCAGCTTATTCATCTACTTCATGATAATCGAGATAAACGTTATCAGAAATTGTCATAATTACCGCTTCCTTGTAAGTAAACGGGTAAAAATCTGATGTGCTCCCTTCACATGACTTTCTCTACATTTCTGTAACAAATTATTGGTAATAAGCTAACACAATTGGTAGTTTTGCTAACACATTAGCAAAAACGGTCTTATTACTAAGTTTCCAATAAGAAGAAGGAACTAAAAGAATACACTAGGCTAACCGACAGCCAAATGTTTTAACATATGGCTGCTATATGATTGAAATCGTTTCCTTGCGAGGCCAAGCGCTGACAAGTTCCCGCATGCGAAATTTTAAGTATTTTAAGAAGGAAAATCTCGAAAACTGCCAACTCCATGAAAACATTGTATATGACATAAATTGTGATTATATTTATGGAATATGGATTATACTATGGAAATATACATTTATTGTGTAGTAAGTTTTTGTCTATCTCTTACGGTTCATCAGTTTTGCAAAATTCAATAAAAATCATCCAGAATAAAGAGGTCTTCTGAGGCTACTCCCATAAAACTCAAGATATGCATTTTATTTGCCAGGTGAATATCTTAAATATAAGACATTTTTAATCCAAATCGTTAGAGCCATTTTTGAGAAAATCAAAATTGTCGATTTTTTTTTTTTTTTTTTTTTTTTTTGCATATAAGGGGTAGTTGCGGTGGGAGGATTTTCTTGAAAACCTTCCTTTTATATCCTTGGAAGATACTGACAACCTAAGTATCAGGTTTGGTATTTAACGGACATTTCGTTTTTGAGCTCTAGTGCCCACATACACCCACACAAAAACACACACGGTTGTCTCGAAACATGTATTTCTGGTAAAATCTCGGTATCGAATTTTTGGGTGCATTACAATACCTTCTCCATACACTATGTACGTAGTACGTGTACATAAAGTAAAAAACGAATGTGTTCCTTTCACATTATGTCCTCTAGCTGTTGGGTAAACACACCTTTTATTCAAAACATTAATGTTATATCATGCTAATTAAGATAAAAATAAGCTGAATTATTCTTGTTACTAGCTTCGTTTTAAGCAGAAGGGAAATAAGAAAATGCACAGGTAAAGCGATAGTCTCGTCTTTTAAAGGTCGATCGCTATGCGTATCAATTGAAACTCCAATCTCTTTGCTTGCCAGGAGCAAACAAATGAGGAACCAGTAAAAAGATGTCTACCTGCATAAGAAAAGTTAAGTGGCTGAAAATTGGAACCAATAACCCGTACTATCTCGAAAATGGTTACTCTACAAAAAACTTGTATAATATAAAGTGTTTGTTTGAATGAGATCTACATTTCTTGTGCAGTAATTTTTTGTGTATCTCTTAAGGTTTGCCAGTTATTAAAAAGTCATTAAGAATGATCAGGTGTACAGAGGTTATTCCCAGAAAATTCAAGACTACATTTCGTTTTTCATGAAACTATCTTAAACATAATGTATTTTAATCAAAGTCGTTAGAGCCATTTTTGAGTAAATGAAAATGTAAAGGGTAGCTTAGGGTGGAGGATTTGCTTGAAAATCTTTGTGTCGCATATTTGGAAGATACCAAACTTAAACACCACACAGAGACACACACATGCACACACGAATCTTTGTCTAAAAATGTTTTTTTGGGTTCAGGGGGTTCCAAAGCATATATTTCCGGCTTGAGAAAGTAAAAAGTGTATCAGCCCTGTTAGAACTGTGAAGGTTAGCTTATCTATAAAACACTTTAATAATAGATGATATCACAACACTGATTGCTGTGTGAACAGACAGTAAACATGACGGCTATTGCGCTTGGGTCTCCAATCAGGTTAAGAGCGACAATGATGCAGGCGTTGGATAGAAAAAGTTGGCCCTGTCGTGCACAAATTAGCTTGTAGGATTACAGAATTAGCGCTTTGTCGGCACTGCACAGTTTTATCGGCTTGTTCACGTGATATGATGTATCATTGATAAACCGTAACCATGGAGATAACCTATTAAATGACAAAACTTTCACGTTGCCATCCAGCTCGGTGTATGTACTAAGCCTGTTAAGCTCCCGGGTTAATTCTCTCAAACATAACAACTTTTTGGGAATAAATGAATCGTGATTTGTTAAAGGGGCATTAGTCACGAACTGTAGAGTTTTGGGAAGTTAGTAAAAATCGTTGGATGCGTCGAGGTTTGGCAATTTTTTAGAAAATACAAATTTTCGAACATTTTTCCATGTGAAGAGTAATTTGCTGTGGGAGGATTTTCGTGTCCCATTATTGGAAGATATCAAACCTAAATAAAAACTTTGGTATTTAACGGGCTTTTCGTTTTTGCTGTCCACAGACACACACACACACACATGGAGGTTTTTCAAAATGCTTTTTTCGAACTCAGGGGATCCCAAAATATATAGTATTTCCGGTGAAACATCGACACCGAATTTTTATTGGAATTCAACAACTTCTCTATCCAATATGTACATTGTACATGCGGGCTAGAGAAAGTAATAAAGTTAGTAACAATTCTTTTTTGTAGAATAGGTAAAAAAAGTCAAGTTAAAATCTGATGGAACACATATACGGACGCCTCTTGACACCCTATTCAAACGCTATGTTCATGTAGGACGAATTTCGCTCTCTCAACGCAGACGCCATTCTCAATTTCTTGAGCGAGACGTTTGATCTTCGTGTAATGTCACATCGTTTTCTGAAAGAGGACCGCAAAATGTGACTGACTCATAGCCCGGGCGTTTCGCCATGCGATTTCTTTTTATGGGGATTCTTAAAGGAGAAAGGCTTGCAAAGGAGGCCGGAAATCGCAATGCACATCAAAACCTACACTGCAGATTTACTCCGTGCACTATCTGAAGTATACTGCAATAATCCTAGGTAAAACTATTGTAAAAAAACTCAGAGGGAATCTTGACATACACACGTTTTTTTAAAAGACCTAGGGAACATTTTCTAGGAAACTATAAATAAATACTGGCAGAGTTTCACCATATTTTTACTTTCTGTACACTTACTATCTTATATTTAATATATTTGCATCACAAATAAAATGTATATCTTCAAATTTTTGGGAATAACCTCTGAAGCCATATGTATATTGGATAAATTTTGCGGAACTTTACATAACTGGTAAACCGTAAGAGATAGACAAAAACTTACTTAACAAATAAAGTAGATCTCGTTAAAAGGCACAATTTATGTTATATACACTTTTTTCGTAAAGTTGACCGTTTTTGAAACATTCCTTGTTATTAGTTTCAGCTTTAAAGTACTTATACGTTTCTCATACTGTGATTTGTCAACTCCTTTCTATCCATACAAAGGTACCTTATTCACATGGCAACCAGTTTTTAAAAGATTTGACTATTGATTTAGCTTATTGTACACCCCTATTTCCCTTCTACTTACAAGGAAGCAAGTAATAAGACCCTTTTTGTTAATTTTTACTCGAACAGTATTAAGTAAATAGAAGAATAAGATGTTTAAAAATAATTTATTATAGAGATGTAGAGAAAGTCATGAGAATGGAACACATAAAATTTTTCATCACTCATTATGATTGTATCTGACTTTAACATTCATTGCGCCCTTTGCAGCTTTTTCATTTTGAGTTACAGGTTGTGAATCCGGCTCATAAATTTTGCATAAGTTACAGGCAATAAAGCGGAATCTGGTCAAATAAAGTAAACGTCTGATTATCAAGGACAAGAAATGGGTTTTCCCATTTACAAGAATTTAAACTTCCAAACACATTAAATCCCCTATTTTTTTGCAACCCGAAGCAAACCCCACCTTCCAACCCTAAATGGCTATGCAGCAACCTTTACTGTGCTTACCCAAACCAGGCGGAGAACGATGGATTTTTTACGGGCGTAAAAATCCTAGAATGTGTTCCTTCGGAAAGAAAGTAAAGTTGATCTCGGACGTATATTTACGCCATGTAAGAGAGCCTTAAGCCTGACAGAGGCCTCTAATTAAAATTAAGGGTGTCTCGCCCCCAAAATAAAGTGGGAAACTGAGAACCACAGCAGTTAAAGAGTATACATATATAAAACTCCATTTTATCTCTCGCTGTGTTTATTGAAGATAAGACTATCCCACGGCGATATTCCCAGCTGACACTGTTTTTTATTTGTTTTTTTTTTTTGTTTTTTTTGTTTTTGTTTTTTTTTTGTGGAGTGGAAAAACTCAATCTACAGGCGACAGAGGGGATAGCTCTGCCAAGTGTGGGGGTCGCCTTAAACTGGCAATACCCACTAAAAACCACTCCACCGGAGAGAATTCAGGTGTAGGAATGCTGCAGTACCGCTTGTTGCACCTGCGGATTCACGGAGCGGGTGTTATGGCTGGCCAGAGGCCATAGCCAGGAGAGAGTGAGGGCCAGGACGCAAACATGACCAGAGCCCTGATTGCGCCCTTGGAAGATTTGTGGTTAGGAATAAGTACATATTGCATGTGTATATATCTGCAGCCCTGTAACAAAAGGACGTAATCAGTATAACATTTTCTGCCCTTTCGGGTAAAGTCGTTGATATATTTCGTATGTCTGCAGCCCTGTATCATAAGGGCATAGTCATTTAGATATTTCATTTTGGTATAAATTCTAAGCTAGTTATATTTTTACAACTACTGCTGCCCTGTCTGGCGAAGTCATTAGATATTAGTTGTGTTCAACCCTTTAACTAGAGAGGGCGTAGTCATTTAGCACAGACATCATTGGTTTCTCATGGCCTTCTCACCCATCCAAGTGATGGCCATGCCCAATGCTGCTTTATCTGTAATAAAACACTTATTCTTATTACTTACATTCTATTGTCTAAATACCAGAGAAGGTCCGTTAGTGGTCTGCCAGGTCGCTGTAGAATGGGGGTCCCTCAAACCCCCGGATCTGCCTTGACTCAGAAAGTAAGGACTTCAAGGGCCACCAACCTACTGTCGTAGACACATTCATGGGTAATTTTATTATGGAATTCTTACTAGCGATTCTAGATATTCTTGTATATTTAAATCGGGTTCCCCCAGGCCGAGGGTTCTGTCAAATAGAGAGAGAGCGGTCTCTTGTGTTTGTTCTTTTCTGCTTCATAGGTACCTAGTTCTTGTATTACTTCATTGTTGTTTCTTGCTTTACGCTTATACAGGTTGTAACTTTGGCTTTTTATGAACTTCTCAATTGAATGCAGTTTAGCTCCTCATGAAGGAGATAAGCCGGCGCTACTGGGGGTTGTTTGGCAATTATTCTAATTATTCTATTCTGGAGTGTTTGTAATTTATGTATGTGCGTTTTTGCAGCGTAGCCCCATACAGGGGATGCGTACGTAATTAACGTTCTTATTAGCGTTTTATATAGGGTAATTCCCATGTTTAATTTTAATTGGCTGTTGAGATTGATGATGGGATATAGTCTGTTTAGTTGACGATTAGCCTTCGCTCTGACCTTAGCTATATGCCTACTCCAGGTTAGGCCTTGGTCCATGACAATACCTAAGTAGGTCACTTAGTCTTTCCACTCGATAATTTCGCCTTGGTAGTTAAGTGGTTGTAGCAAGTTTCTGCCTTTACGGTGCTGTATTCTTTTAGTGAAGACTATAGCCTGTGTCTTCCTCGCATTTACTTTAATTCTCCACTTCTTGAACATGGTTCAAGTGAGTCTAAAGCATTTTATAGGCGTAAGTGGCTTCTCTCCCTCGAGGGCTTGCTAGAGCAGCGGCGGAAGAATAGTTCTACTATTTTCCACCAGATTACAGAAGATTCGCAAGTTGCGACACTCTAGCAGGTACAGTCTACTCGTTCCTTCTAGAGAATGACCTGATGCTGTGTGATATTTTACAGACTTTTCGTTTTTGAGCTGTCGTGTTCACAGACACACGGACACATACACAGAACTTTTTCTAAAACTGCATTTTTTGGATACAGGGGATCCTAAAGCGTCTATTTCCGGTGAAATCTCATTAACGAAGTTTCGGGTGTAGTACAGTACCTTCTCTATACACTATTTACGTGTAGAGAAAGTAAAAATTGTTAACTTGCCATTGTACGATAAGGAATATATACCACACCATAACTGTACTAACGTAGTTTTAAGATTTTACAAACATAATAATGACCAAATTCTGACATATGCTCTTTTAACAAATCACAATTCAAGTACCTTTGTTCTCTCAGCAACCTATTGTATACCGCCAGATGTGTGCTAGCTTTTAGTTCTGGTCGATTTCTTTCACTTTAGAATTTCTCCCTGTTTGAGCGCTTTTGTTTTCTTATGCTTTTCCTAACTCTTGTAGTTTCTTTTGTTTTCTTTTTAGTCCACTCTTTTGTTATTTCTTTCATAACTTATTTGTAACTATCTTTTTTCATATTACTGCTGACTTTTTAAGAGAGCGGGCTTATATTGGCTACGAAAAATGTTTTCATATAGAAAGCTGATACCTTTTGAGAGTCTTAACCTGTTCTCTATCTTCCTTTCGTTATTTTTTAAACATTTATTTTCCCTAGTCTCTATGGTTCTTTCAAATGTTTTTATTTTGAGGCCATACTGCAATACAAATATTTGGTGTAATGCTGTCAAGCACTTAGGTTAAATTAAAATGGTGTGCTTATATTCTACTTCGAGAAAAGAATGTATTACACGAAGACAGCCCGAAGGTGTGTGAGACGTGCATCCACTCTTGCGAGGGTTTAATAGTATCCTGACGGAAACATGAGGTTTGTAGGATGTTGGGTGTAGGTGACGTTGGAGAGATAAGACAGCGAGTTAAACACCTAAGCAATTATTATTGTATAAACTTAGTCTTTCACGGCCGGCGTCTACAATAATATAATTACTTTCATTTGCCGGGCTTGTAGGCCATGGTCTAGAAGGTAGTAGTAATATTTTATTACTGAGTTTACAATAATACAATATTTGCGTCACACAGTCGCATGGGTCGGGTGACCGTATATGCTGTCTAAAAATACATGAATGTAAAATATTATATACATATATATTTTATATATCTTAACAACACACACAGACACATACGCACGCGCGCTACAACAGAACCGCAGAACAATACAAGAAAGAATGCTCTGATATCACACACACACACGCAAACAAACATGCACTCACAACTACACAACGTATTCATAAATATAGATTATTCAAACACCTAATAAGTCTATAGAATATGTACACAAAATGAATCTCAGCATGCTGTCCGTCTGTTTGAAGCTAAAAATACTTCCGGCAATATTGTTTTTCCTAACATCCTCCATCTGCACGCAATCTGCCAAAATATGCGTCCAGTCTTCCTGATACCGCTTAATGGACAAAGCCGCCTGATAGCTTCATCAACTACCTTGGATTTTTCACCCTCCCAACCTAAGTCACGCTATTCCTGATCTTTGTGTCATACCCAATTTTAAAATATATGTTTCTTTAGCCCACTCAATTTTTGTTTCGTTTTGTAACTTGAATGACGATTTTTGTCTACATTTAGATTTTATTTCCTGCCTGTTTATATCCCATAGTCGTCAGTTTACTTTATTCACGACGTTATATCTATGGTCTAGAAGGTATCAAACATACTGCCGTTTCGCCAGAGTGAAGTGGTACGTGATCTATGCTCTCGGATCACTTATGAATAGAAAGCCACTCGGAGTAATAGACAGTACGCGGAGCGCACAAATAGCGATCCAGGATGGGCCATAAAACGATAATTTTGTTCCTTATGTTATTCTTAGAGCTAAAGCTACTCTATAGACGATCATTAACGGTCTGTCAGCCTTAAGCCAATGTGACCTTCCTTTAATTTGATAGGACATATTGAACCAGTATACTGTAAAATGAAAACTGGTGATTGGTTGAGTGAAATAAAAAGGTATTGTGTTAGTAGTAGAGAAATATATTAAAATGCCATAATAGGATATGGTTTCTTCTAGGGCTTATTATTTCCTCTTTATGCCCATTTGAGAATTTTATTCTAATACTATATTATGTAGCCATATCATAGTTAAGTATTAAAAATCAAAATGGTATATGGTCTACAGTTTTGCCTTGACATTTAAACACGTCTTATTGTTATATAAGTCGTTGTTGTTTCTATTACTATTATTGCTACTTTTGCAAAAAAAATATCTCTAGTTATTCTAGAGTATCAATCTTTAGGTATATCACGTAAAGAAACGTAGTTTGTTATTGCAAATGAAGATTTAGAAATATTAAAATTATGAGGATATATAGTACTCTCTAAATTCCTTCATTTTTAAATTATTTACATTACCGTAACAGATGGATTAAAGCTTATACCACAAAATATATATCTTGTTAATACCAAGTACAATTTTGAGGAGTAAATAATTTCATAGATATTTCTTTTTATTGATTTACTGTTTAAAACAATAATTTTCTCAAACGTGAAGTCATTATTAGCTTTCCCACTCTGCTGTCCGCGCAAAAAAAAAAAAAAAAAATGAATTTTAAAGCAACAAATAGTGACCCGCTCTTAGACTAATGCTAAATTTTACTGTATTCTTTAATCTCATGTACCCACAAGGTAACGTATAACTTGACAGTTTCTGCAAATACCTATTTAAATTAATGTGAAGCAAATAGAATAACCAACGTTTATGATGATAGTATGTACAAGAGTGACCTGTTTAGTCATGAGTTCAACACACAAATTATTTCATATTGTATACTTAAGTCTGAAATGTGTGTCACTTCACATGCACACACACATACAGAGTGTTTTAAAACGACACCAAACGAAGATGTGTACCTTGTTGGTAATACCGTCGTGATACGTGAATATAATTTTCAGCTGTAAATTCGTCATATAGAAAAACCATAAAATCACCATGGATTAGGCAGTCGTTCATAGCCAAATGACACATGCCTGGCTCACTCCAATAGAGATGCCGGTTGGTAGCGAAGGTCCCAGTCGGGTGGTGTAGACATGGTTTGATAGACACGCCGGCGCGGCACATGTCACCTTAATAATGGAAAAAGAAACATGTGGGTTTTGTTATGTGTTTCGTATAACACGTTCTGAGGTTGTTTACTTGGGTATGACAACCGTTGTTTCTTCGCTGCCTAATCCCAAATGTGTGCGATTTTAAACACGCAAAAGACCTTAAATAGAAGAGTTTGAAATTTGCGACATCGAGTTTCGGACAAGTCAAAGTGTAAGATAGTCGATTGCTATCTTCGTTTGGTGTCGTTTTGAAACAGCCTATATATAACACACAAACACACGCAGACACAAACGCACATTTTTTTAAAAAGTTTTGAGAGGGACGGGTATTAAAAATTTCAGAACGTATTTTTCTGATGAAATCTTGGTATGGACTTTTGCTTTCTCTTACTTAATATTCATAAGTATAAGAGAAACCAAAAAGTGGATGTTGAATTTTAGAATTTTAGAGCGTCCCATTAACTAACCTTAGTCGGATGACAGCTAATCTCCCAATACAGGTCTGAATTATTGAAATGAGTGGCATAGTTCCCTTCTACCTACTTACCATATGGATGTGTTGTTATACAATGTATGTATCCTGTGTGTTTTGGAAGGGTTGCAAATCAGCTCTTGTGGACTACCATGACAAACTGCCTGAATGGATATAATCTGATACGTGCAGGATATATTAAAAAATAAGATTGCTACATTCACGCGAGCTTCTCTAGCAGTTCTCCAAAAAAACTTTCCTTATAAAATATTATTTTTATATACGTCATGCTAATCCAGATAAATATTAGCAGAAATTGTCTTAATACCTGTTTCCTTGTAAGCAGGAGGTAAATAAGGAACACACTAAGCTAAAACGATAAGTCAAAATTTTTTTTTAAAGCTCGTCTCTATGTGAACAATTAAACTTCTGTTCTCTTTGCATGGCCAGCAGTAAAACAAGTGAGTAGAAACATAAGATGACTTTTCGTTTGAGTAAAGTTAAGTACTTTAAAATTGAAACCAATTACAAGGACTATCTCAAAAACAGTCAACCCTAACATATATTGCATGTTTTAACGATATCTTCATTTTTGTGCAGTAAGTTTCTGTCAGTCTTTTACCGTTTGTGCAAAATTTAGCAGAATTCATCCACAATGAAGAGGCTTTCAAAATCTATTCCCAGAAAAATAAAGATGTATATTATATTTGTGATGTAAATATATTTAATCAAAGGTATTTAAATCAAAATTGTTAGAACCATTTATGAAAGGATCTGTATTTTCAAACACATCTCCATGTAAAAGTTAATTTGCTGTAGGAGGCATTTTCTTGAAAATCTTTGTGACGCATTCTTCCGTGTAAAGGTAGTTTGAAATAGGCAGGATTTTCTTGAAAATGCTTTTCTCATATTCTTCAAAGATATTTTTCCTTTTTGAGCTATGAGCTATGTTGTACAAATGTACACACATACCCGCGCGCGCGTATCTTTTACTAAAAATTCTTTATTGCACTCAGGGGACCTCAAACGTATATCAACATCGAATTTTTGCGTGGAATCCAATATCTTCACTACATATTATGTGTACGGTACTTTTAGAGGGGGAAAAAAAAACTTTGTGTTTTATTCGTATTACCTTCTGTGCTTATTATGCAACAAACTATTATTACAAAAGCTTATTCTTCTATGAACTTCATTCTGTAAGAGGCAAAACATTAGTGAAATGGATTTATTACATATTTCCTTGTAATTGAAAGCGGAATTAAGCAGAACATATTCTAGGGTAAAGCAGTAGTCAAATCTTTTAAGAGCTGATCGGTATCTGAACGTATTGAAGTTTTGTTCTTTTTTTATGGCCAGGATGAAAAAATAAAACTGAACACTTTGGACACTAAGTCAATAAAAAGGAAATGGTTAACTGTGAAAAAAATGCATATGCATATAGACCGTTCACTTTAAATATCTATTTTTGCGAGTAAGTTTATCTTTTGCTTAAGTTTACCAGTTATGGATTCCAGAATGAGGAGGAGTTCAATGTATTTCTGGAAATTCCAGACACACACGCACACGCACGCGCGGACACTAAACCGGATTTTTTTTTTCCAGAAATCTCTTTTATGGCTCAAGGGTCTTCAAAAATGTATCTGGTGAAATCATGACATCGAATTTTGATACACCTTGACTTCTAGTGGCTTCCATGATACAGTTTCATTCTCTCTATAGATTCCAGAACGGGCACGTGTGATGTGTTTCGTTTAATAATTCACCATAATTGTTGAGGGACTCAAAGACAGACAGGCGGGCGAGCGAGCTCTTCCCATGCCCACTCCGAAGGTCGCTGCTTCGCATTAAATCTGGTGCCCAAGAAAAGGTGCACTTATAGTAATTGTGACTTAGATTTCATTCCAAAGAGAGAGGAATGATTTTTTGGGATTGGTTTAGAACTCTTCCACAGATTCGTGAGACAGTACAACGCTCTGCTGAAGATATCCAAAATTTCCAAATCGCTGACAATGAGTTGTATACAATGCCGGTGATCACTTTAAAGAATAGTAAAACATGCATTTCTTTTGCATCGGTTATAAATAAATAGTTGCCACTATTAAAGTTCCAACCATCATATTTAACATAAATTGTGCGTTTTAACGAGATCAACATTTTTGTGTGGTTAGCTCTTATGGTTTACTAGTTATACAAAAGTCAACCAGAATTAAGAGATCTTCAGTGACTTTTTTCAGAATTTTAAAATATACGTTTCCTTTGTAATAATAATATCTTAAACATATGATATTTTAATCGAAATCGTTAGTAATTTTTGAGAAAATCAGAATTTTTGAAAAATGATCCATGAAAAGATTAATTGGCATTTGGCGGATTTTCCTCAAAATCTTCATGTCGTATTCTTGGAAGATACTGAACTAAAATACCAAGTTTGGTATTTAACCGGCTTTCCATTTTTAGTTATGCAGTCCACTCACTACACGCACATACACACACTATATCTCGCTCTCTCTCTCATCTTTCTCTAAAAATGTTGTTTTGGAATTCAAGAATCCTCAAAACATATATTTTCGGTGAAAAGTCGGTATCGAATTTCGGATGGAATATAATACCTTCTCTATTTTATACATTGTACATACGTGATAGAGAAAGTAAAAATCTAATATATTCCAGTCATATGACTTTTCTACCTATTCTGCAAATAATTATTCTTACACGTTGAGTGTAATATCAATGTTGTTCATGCTTTTGGCATGCAAGTTTTGGAGCAACGCATGCATGATAAATATAGTTTTCTTGAAAATAAATTTGATTTTTCTGGAATGGTTGTTCAAGCTTTTGGCATTCAAGTTTCGGAGCAACGCATGCATGATACGAGGTACGTCCAGAAAGTAAGTTCCGTTTGGTAATAAAATGAAATTGTGTACAGATACAGAATAATTATTTATTGCACAAAATTCTACAGCTCTTAAACTACTTTTCCACATAACTGCCGAAATTTTACAGACATTTGTCATAGCGTGGCACAAGTTTTTGTATACCTTCTTCATAGAAGTTTGCCGCCTGTGTCTTCAAAAAGTTGGAAACATTTTCTTTCAGCTCTTCGTCATTGTTGAAGTGTTGACCGCCAAGGAAAGACTTGAGATGTAAGAACAGATGAAAGTCGCTAGGAGCGAGGTCAGGGCTGTACGGAGGATGGTCTAACACGTCCCAGCCAAATCCCTGTAGGAGGTTTTTCGTCAGCAGTTTGGTCGTGCGTTGTCGTGAAGAAAAACAACAGCTTTTGACAGCAAACCTCGGCGCTTATTCTGTATTGCGCGGCGCAATTTCCTAAGTGTCTCGCAATAAACATCTGCTTTGATTGTTTGACCACGCGGTAAGAAATCAATGAGTAAGATGCCTTTCCAGTCCCAGAACACTGTGCACATCATTTTTCGAGGTGTCAAGATTTGTTTCGGCTTAACCTTTGCTGGGGATGAAGTGTGCCTCCATTCCATTGGTGCCGCTTACTTTCAGGGGTGTCGTAAGAAACCCCAGTCTCATCTCCTGTGACTATCTGTGTCAGAAATTCTTCGCCGTCTTCATCATAACGGGTTAAAAACTGAAGTGCACTACCCATCCGTTTTGTTTTCTGCTGCTCAGTAAGAATCTTTGGTACCCAAGGTGAGCAAAGTTTACTAAATTTCAATTTTTCGGTAACAATTTCATGAATTAGTGATCGTGAGCTTTGGGGAAATTCCATAGCGAGAGCACTAATTGTAAAGTTGCGGTTTTCCTGGATCTTGTCACCAATCGCGTGAACCAGTTCTTCTGTAACCAAAGATGGACGCCAACTTCGTTCTTCATCGTGCACTTCACTACGTCCTTCATTGAACTGTCGGACCCATCTTCTCACCATTGAATCACTTATCGCATTTTGTCCGTAAACTTCACAAATTTGCCGATAAATTTCAATTGGTTTCACTTTCCTGGCATCCAGAAAACGAAACACAGATCTGATTACACAAGCGGCGGGATTTTCAATCAACACCGACATTGTAAACAAGCACAACAAAGCGTATTGGCTGACAGCGATCTCAAAATGGCGCACGTTTCTTCTCCTTAATACAGAGCGTCTACCGCACATGTGCGGAACTGCGATCGCAGCGCTGCAGCGGAGATAAATTGGAACGGAACTTACTTTCTGGTCGTACCTCGTAAATATCGTTTTCTTGAAAATGAATTTGATTTTTCTGGAATGGTTTGCGAGTTTCGTTAAAAGTTTTTGAGCTTAGATTGCTGGATGTGGTAATCGTTTAAAGCATCTGCTATTGGCGAGTTTTGTTAACTGGATACTTTGATACTTTTCTTGAAAATCATTCTTCAATGTTTCACCGTTCCTCTACTTGTTATGCTCGGACTGTCAGCTGCAATCTATGTAGTTTCTTCATGAAATCATTCGATCCAATTGTCATCCGGTAGCTATAGAACAAGGACATTTGGTATGTATTTTTGAATAATGTGAATTATTTCTGAATTCACTCTCTGCTCATGAGCTTCGACTTCATTTTATATTCTTTTGGTTTACCTTAAGTCTAATGATATAAGCTGATTTGTTTTTATTTCGTTTTGGTCAGATTTGTATTCTGGTGGTACCTTAAAAATTCTGTGTTAAATTTGCTTTGACAATGATTAAACTAGTAGTTTGAACATTGGCATTATGGAATAATATTTTTTGTTTATTTTAATAGTTTATGTATATGATTGTTGAAGTTATTAAAACGCATTTTTATTGTTCAGTGTGAATTACATAACAGTTTGCACTATTATACCTGCTTCCCTTAACTAAATTTGGCTCACCAAAGAATTTTTTTTGTAGTTCATCCACTATATGGTTGTTAGATGCATTAAAACCTTTGCTCAGTGGAATCAGTGTGAGTTACATAACAGTTTGCTGTATTATACTTTCCTTAGCAAAATTTGGCTCTTCAAAGGATATTTCTAGTAGTTCTCCAAAATGTGTGTGATACTCGTATATTGTTGTCAATTTTAAAGTTTTGAGTACATAATCGAATTGGTCATAGCTTAGGAAACTTAAGAAAGTTGCAAAACAGTCAATTCATTTGGTGCTTAAGAAGAAATCAGACAACTGCAACTTTGGACGCTCATAATGGGCCCATACTTTTTGTCCTACCCTGCCTATGTATTTCCCTTTTGTTATCAAAAGTGTCCTCCCACCCGACTATTTGATATCAAAAGTTCAGAACAACTTGAATAGAATAGGTACCTAAAAACTTCAGAATGTCTTGGATTGGATGGTGCTTTAAAGCGGTACAATTTACTTGATTGCTTCATTTAGCGACGCAAATACAATACAAACAATAATTCACTTTTACTTGCAGAGGACTATTTACTTTCCCTAATGCGTATACATACACATAGAGGGTGTTCCACCCTAAAGAAATTCAATGTGGAGAGTTCATTGGAAATAAATGTTTAGAGTAAACTCGAAATTAAAATATATGGGCATCTGTGGCGTATTTGAACAGCATAACTCAAAAACTAAAGTCCGACAAATTCAGTATCTTCCACGAATGCGATACGATGAGTTTGAAGAAAATCAATCCATGGACAACTTTTCACCTTTTTCCTTAATTTTTTCAAAGATGGTTCTAACGCTTCGAATTAAATATCAAACGTTTGAGATACTTTAATAGAAATATTAAAACATTTTGAATTTTATATGAATAGTCTGTAAGTACGAATTTTGTAGAATTGAAGGACCGTAAAATGTCAACAAACTTTTATTATATAAAATGTGAATCTCGTTTAAAAGTGACATTTACACCAAAAGAAATTGGTGTGACATTTTCCGAGATATTCTTTGTTATTAGTAGTGTTTCAAATACTTTCGCAAATCAATAGTGGCAAATCGCTCATCCTTTTATACTTTGTCTACAATGTATATACAGTTCCCTTAGTAGATAGAGAGATCATTGTACTCCTTCCAATATTATATTTAATACAGTATTTTCACAGGAAATACTAGTTTTGAGGTATCTGAATCCAAAAAGAATTTTAAAGAAAAGGTACGTGTATGTGGTCCGTGAACAATATTGCTCAAAAACGAAAAGTCGTTAAATACCAGTTTAGCATGTTCCAAGGATGCAACACGAAGATTTTCAAAAGAAATCCCCGCATCTCAAGCTACATTTAACATGATGTACGGTTCAGAACTAGAATCACAGTTTCCGATAAAAGCCTGTATTTTATATGTACTGATTTTAATGTCACGAAGGTCTGCATTTCAATACCATAATCAGCACTTAGTTTTGCAACAGTTTCTCCCTTCTCAAATCTTTCAATTATAATTTCTTTTAATGTTGCACACGTTTATTTTTTCTTTACTCCATCATCTCTTTTAGAAATGCCTTTTTAACTTGCTTCGTTGACACTTACACGCCGATTAGCATCATGTTTTTAATTTACACGGAACAGGCAGGCCGATAACAATGGAATCGGTACTGTGTTGTCACTGTCGTTTAAACAATGAAAATGGCATTTATTGTCACGCAGAGGGTCTCCTTTTTTGGTTCCTAAAGAAAAACTATCTACAGTAGAGGCATTAATTCTGGACACTTTCTGGTTAAACTAAGTTTCAGATTACAAAATTGCATTGAACTCCTATTCAGGATTATTCTTATATATTAGGAAGCACTAGCATAATGCATTATTGCACATTTTACCACAAACTTGAGCTATTTGGCCCTTAATGGGCTGATTTTGAGCCAACTTTTGAAACAGAGTATTTTATAAATATAAACACATATTCTTTATTTTAATTGTATCAAACGCGAACATTGGAATTATTGCTCTGATATTGCATAAAGGAAGTCAGAATTTAAGGATATCCATTAATATTAGGATTATGGCATTTCAATAACCTGAGCACCATCACCGTAATCTTAAATATGCGAGATTTTTCTCAATTTTCATCCCCCTATTTATATTTCATTTTGATGTAAAATATAATAAAAGTATACCTAGAAATTATACTGTTTACCTTATAGTGCATCTAATATAAAATATAATAAATTTATACTTTCTTAATAGAGGCTCGAAATTGGGGATATACACATATAATGTTTGGCAACTATTGTTGCATAATATAAAAGAGGAACACAGAAGTTGAAGAAATCTACACCATGAACATTATAAAAAATCCCAAAATTTTATAACATGCAGCAGTAATTTAAGTGTTCACATTAGATAGAATATAAAACAAATTACTATATATATATATATTTTATTTGTAAAATAATACATTTTCAAAAGTGCTGCTAAATTAGCTAATTAAGGGCAAAATTATCTCCATATCATGCTAGCACTTCCTGGCACAACATATGAGATAAAAATAATCCTGGGCAATAGATTAAAACAATGTTTAATCTGGAAATTAATCTAAACAAAAAGTATCTAAAATAATACCACTACTGTACAATTTTTTTTTTTTTGTAGGGGGGTGCCCGGATAATCCGCAAACCGAATAATCCACACACAAATAATCGAGAGTATACTGTATTATGAAAATTCTAAAGAAGAGTGAATAGAGAAGCTCATGTGAGTGCAACATAAGTTTTTATCTAAATTCCTGGGATGTTTTGATATATTGTCCGGAGCATATGTCATGAAACAATGTTCTGGCATGCAGGTTGGTACTGCGATGCCTAAATAGAGATGAAGCATTGTGCGCGCACATATATGCTTCGATTAGTAGCGTGTTGGAAGGGCGTGTATTTATTATTGTTATGGCTTCACTTGCAGTATAACACAGCTAAACATCCTGGATTGTTGTGATATAATAGGGCAGCTGTGATACAGAAGCGATGAGTCCGGGGGCATACCAAGTTGAAAGGAATGTATTGTCATAGTCGACGTATAAACGACCGACTTGGAGACAGCAGGAAATATATCAGAATGGAACACTGCAGTGTCATATATAGACAGAGAAAATGTATTATTGGTAATAAAACTGAAGGGGAACTTCGGGCCAGCCTCTGTGGCTCAAGGTGTCACATTTATTCATATAAATGTTCAGAATTTCCCTACTCGATCTTGGAGGAAGTAGCTTAAAACAGATTATTAATTACTCGAGGCAAATACTGGAATATTTTTGTATAGAAAAGGTCCTCGGAAACTAGTTTATACAATCTTTATCATAAGTAATATAACGAGAGCTCCAACTTTTATCGATAAATTCAAGTTGCTTGCGAACTTATCTAGAGAAGTGTTGCATTTAAATAACAATGATTATTCCGCATGGACACTAAGAATAATATTCCTAAAATCCCATTTGTTTTTACGTATATTTGTATCGAAATCACTGCAACTTGATCTCCATGTCATAAACCACGACTTCGTTGCTTACAGAATTCTTTGAACTGTTTCCACACCCTCTCTCTATTGTTTTTAGTACTATGCGGCTTTGAGTTTTCAATTAATGTCTATTTTAGCGATAAACCTTTCCCAAAAACGTTTTGGAACTTCCACCATTATGTACGGGAGTAGCATTGTACACTGATACTATTATTATGAGACGAACATTCGTTCAGAGAGCAAATGCATGCCTTTGGGGCGATAAATTTAGAAAAATACTTGCACGTGGGTGTGATTAAAACGTTTAAAATGCAGAGGTAATGAATGCCGATTGGTTGGCACTGTACTGGATTGGCCACTTCCTACGATCACGTGTTATGAATGAAATAGTCATTATAAATAGGTTGTTAATATACCGGGTGACCCAACAGCGTCTTATTTTGTGTGTGTACATAAACCTTTGTGCTTTATAAACTTTCAGAATTTTAAGGAGTAAACCCAGTAACCTTTAGATTTTAAAACAAGGCCCAACCAAGAGTAGTTTCTGCTTCTTGAGATTCCCGGAACTTAATTACCTTCTCGGAATTTAATTAGCTTGACTACTATGATTCCGAGCAAATAGCTTTCTGCAACGTATCATTTCTTTTATTTATGAATTCTACCTAGCAAACAATGTTATAAATCGTGACTAGAGAGCGCAGTTAGTGTAAGTGTTACTGTTCACTGCACATTTTTCTGTAAATGCAAGTAGCACATGCTCAAAGTAAACGGGCTTTAAACAAAACTAAGACAGGCAGGACTACAGCCGTCGTTGCAGAATGAAATGGTTCGCTTAACATTTTATATTACAGTAAACATTTACACAAGTATGGAAGTCCTATTTATATGTTTATTCGTATTTTATGTAACCTAGAGTATTACAGCAGTACAATAAAATGCTATATATTAATCAATATATACATATAATTACAATATTTTTGCGCAAAGCTGTGGTTTGTAGATACTGTAGCTATTCTATGCTGTACTAGTTTAGACACTTTCGTCATGGTCACATATTTTAATGGAGGACAATAATATACATTTTGATAGATTTTTGAGGTGAAATACGTTTATTAAGCTGCGATTATACTGAGAAAATCTTAACTCCAGTGAGCTCCGATCCAAACTGTTTTACAAATGGCTGCATTTGCAAATAACGATGTTTTTGGCAAATACCCTACTAGTAGTTCGGCACATAGTTGAAAAAGAAAAGGCGGGCAAACCAACTAAGTTATATCTCATTGCCTCGCTACTCGTGAACAGACACCGAGTGTACCGATCCCGCCCATATCTCTGTTGTCATTAATTTCCGTAGCGCTGTTCTCTCTCAAATGACTAATCTACAACTGAATTATAGGTGATGAATTTTTGCATTATTTACTGAAAATAGGTGCGTGTGTGTTTGTGTTAGTGTGAGTGTGGAGCTTGAGTGTGTGCTTGGTAATATTTTTTGCAATTATTTTTTCTATTTGCAGATTATACTGATACCAAATAATTATGTATTTAACACGTAATGGGGAAAGTATGCATCCAACGAAACATTCAATACCGAGATTTCACTTGTGTATGTTCTGAGACTACCTGAATAAGATCTGTCTGTCTGTCACTCTCTCTCTCTCTCTCTCTCTCTCTCTCTGTGCATGTCTTTTGAACAGCATATATCAAATCCGTTAAATATTACACTAGGAATTTTGATGTTTTCAAAAACGGGTCTTAGTTTTTTCATGAGAATACAATATGCTTAAGGTGTATTCGTGAATTTCCTGGGAATAGCCTGTGAAGCTCTCTTTATTCTGACTTATTTTTGCATAATTGCTAAATAGATTCAAGACAAAAAAATGCAAAGCTCTCACAATTGAATGATTATGAAAGATTTTATTCTTCTATTAATGGTGAAATATTGTCTTATAAATTTAAACTCTACGCCCAAGGTTAATCTTAATCAAACATTGAGGACACAATTTGCTCTTCTGATATAAACCCAAAAAAGAAAAAGGATAAAAAAGAAATTATGCTGCAATCCTTTATGTTTAGGTAATACGTTTTTGAACTCGTTTATTCTGCAAGTCATGCAATAGGTTTTTGAATACCTACTGTATTCCTCTTGTATATCCAATGAAATATGCAGTAAAGTCCTTTCTTAAATGTATTTTTTTCACATGAATCAGACAGAAAAATAAGGTTTTGTAAATTAGCATGTAGAATATTGGATAGGGAAAATCTTACATTCTTTTTCATGGCACTATATTCTGCAAGGAAATAATAATTTAAGTTTATTTGAATTAACAACCAGAAATAACATAGAAAAGGCCATGTAAAAATATCAGGTTGGGTTTTAGTTGTTAATACATTAATCTCGAAGGAAATTCAAGTTATTTTATTTGTACTGCCTCTATCATGTACATATAGTGTGCATAAGTCAGTAGAGAAGGTATTCTATTACACCCGAAATTTCGATAAGGCGAAAATACATATTATAACGGAAATACATATTATGAGGTATCCTGAATAAAACAAGGCAAAGGTGTGTGTGTGTGAATGTGTTATAAAGAACACGTTTCGAAAATATTGTTTTTACTTAAAATTGCCTCTAACGATTTTGCTAAATTGCCATTTATTTAAGGTATCTTTATAAAAATTAAATGTATTTTTTAAATTTTTAGTGATAGCTTTTAAAGTTCTGTTTAGTCTGGAAGACTTTTTCACAACTGGAAAACCGTAAGAAATAGACAAAATATTACCACACAAAAATTTTATAAACAGTTTGTCAAATACCTTTTGGTGCAGTTAACCATTTCCAAGATATGCATTGCTGTTCATTAGGCATTCTTATACACTTTCTTTCAAACAAAGACAACGAAGAAGTTTCAAGCACCTCACATGTCGACCAGCACTTTATTGATTTGACTATTAACTATTGACTATTGCATATTGGATTTCCTCATGGAAATATGTAATAAAGGTATTTCTGTAGACGTTTATCTTGTGTGACACAAAATATAGAGGATTAAAATTTTTAAATATGGTTTTACTGCACAACGTGTAGAGAAAGCCAAATGAATGCACCACGTCAGATTTCCTCTCCTAGTCAAAAGTTTTTACAATGCCGACCCTTTTCGGTTTCCACTGTTAGATCGTGAGTAATAGGCGCAAATGACGTACTTATTTATTGTTACTAAACTCTTCAACTGTACGTAGCCAAGTAAATGGCAACGATCTTGCTCTCAGGTTGTCAACAGCTGTTATTGTGTGCGTAACACCTTGATTACCTGATTGTTGCCCGAGAATGATTTTATAAAAATGTTGTTGCCATTACTTTTCTAGAAAACTATAATAGATAAGATTTGAATTTTTTAATTGCATATGCAGAATATACTGCTCTAAACAGCCGGTAAAAGCTTTATATGTTACACTTTCATGAAATTCCTCAAAAAATATTTTCATATATAAAAAATAAAAAAAAAAAAATAAACAGTACATTATTATTTACTTTTTAAATTATTATTATTAATATTAATAAAATGTCTTAATGGTTTGCCAGATATGTTGAATATCATGTTTTTGAGGTGATTAAAAAGTTTGAAACGTGACACTTTAACTGTTTAGGAGAAAAGTGTACCTAAAGAAGAAACTGCGTGAAAGTGTTTGAAAATTTTGTGTTTATTGGAATATCAATAGAGTAAAAATTATTAACTTTATTTATGATTTGATTATGGTTTCTGAATACGAAGAGACTGATATATAAGCAGTAAAAGTTTCACTATGATTGAGTGCACAGTTTTCAAGAAACACTAACATATAGTGCATTGAAATTCTACATGGAAATTGCTGCTCTTGACACTACCAAGTGTCCTTAAAAGTGAGGTGGAGTATATATGGATAATTTCAAAATCACAACATAGCCTCGTTTCTATTATTTTAGGGAGGTATTTCTTCTAATTTCTCTAGTCCTTAGTTCTAGTGAAATGTACAAAGTGGATAAGAAGGTATTGTGTTCCACACAAAAATTAGATACCGAGATTTCACTGAAAATATATGTTTTGAGGTCCCCTGAGGCCGAAAACTGCATTTTTAGAAAAGAGGTCCGTGACTGTACCTGTGGATTGCATTGCTCAAAAACGAAATGCGACACAAATATTTTCAAGAAAATTTCCCCCACCTCCAACTACTCTCTACATAGAACACTTTTCGAAAATTTATTTTTTCCTCAAGAATGATTTTAACGATGTTCATTGAAATACCGTATATTTAAGATGTTCACATCACATTGGAAATTGATATTCTGAATTTTCTGGGAATAGCCTCTGGTTAAATTTTGCAGAATTTTGTATTACGGTTAAGCTGTAAGGATATTCAAAAGTGTATTACACAAAATATGTAGATCTCGTAAGAACACAAAATTCAAGTCATATACATTTTTCTTATAGGGTTGACCATTTTCGAGATATTCATTGTTATTAGTTTCAACTTTAAACTAACTTTTCTCAAACGGGACCATGCAAACCGAACCGAATCTCAATTGTTTCCAATAACAATCAGCTGTTAAAAGATTTGATTAACGCTTTAGCCTATTATATTCCCTTATATCACTCCTACTTATAAAGAAGCAAGTAATAAGAGCACTTTTGTAATCTTTTGTAGTGTTTAACGCCCGCTTTAACTACATGTGGCACCGCAGGTGAATGACACTAGTAATGCATAATGAAAATGGAGCACCGGTGGTATGCGATGACGCGGAAACGGGAGAACCCGGGGTAAGTCCCACCCCTGCGCCGCTTTGAACACCACAAGTCTCAAATGCGGTCGCTTGGGATCGAACCCGGGGGAGTGGTCTAACTACTCGGCTACGGCGCGGCCAATTGCGCTAATATTTATCTAGATTAGCATGACGTAGTTAAAAAAAATCTGATGCGCTACATTTACATGACGTTCTCTAGCTGCTCTACAAACTTTTTACAAAAAGTATTTTTCTCTCTACACAATGCTAATCGAGTTAAATATTAGTAGAATATTCTTATTAGTTAGTTCCTTATGAGTGGAAGGGAACTAAGGCATATACTGGGCTAGATTCTTTTTTTTTTTTTTTTTAGTTTCAAGTGGAGGGGAAAAATCCATCTTAAGGACTAACCCGGGCTGGCAAGCCCAGAGCGTCGGGGTCTCCCAGAATGGGCATACCGACTAAAAAAAAACCTTCACCCTTGACCAAGGCCTAGCCGGCCCCCTTAGCGAAGTGTAGGTGAGGAATTCAAAGGAACATGTAGGATGTGGTGGTTAGAAGTTAGTGGTGATACTGGGATTGGGAGTGCAAGGAAGAGCAGCCACTCTCTCCCTGTGGTGGTGATTTCTGTCCTACGGGTGCTTCCTTCCCCTGGAGGTTGGAGCCGGTGCTATGGTGGTGAGATTAGTCCTGAATCCTTCCTGAAGGTCGTGGAGTTGCTTGGAGATGGATTGGTGCAGTTGATGCTGCAGCTCTCGGACACCCACGACCGAAACCTCAACAGATCCCAGCCGCGAGCAAAGGTCGTCGCTGTCCTTGGCGGGCGGATGAACAAAGTGGCTCTCGGTGCGTTGCATCTGGTGCTGGACAGACCCAAGCAATTCGCCATTGTCGTCTGCAACTCATCCTAATGCCTGGTGCTTGGCCTCCAATGCCGCGAGTCGTTCATTGGTTGCCCTCTGAAGTTCCTCGAGGCGGAGGCCAAGTTGGTGTGTAGCCGCCAGGATGGCGGCGATGTGCTACTGGATGGAGTCTACGGCGTCCTTCAGGAAGGTGTCCGTCGGTGAAGAGGAGTTGTCTGGTGAAGCAGTAGGTGAAGAGTTCTGTGGTGGTGGTTGATGATTCTGCTGCGGAAGTGGTAGCCTGCTCCGGGGATACAGGGGGCTCTTGGGCTGCCCTGTGTAGTGAGAATTCCTGAAGCAGGTGGCGTAGTAGCGGCGTCGATGGCAAAGATCATGGTTGAGGCAAGCGGCTGTGAGCGAGCTTGCCCCACAGTAGTGGCATCTAGGTGCGGCGTGGCATTCCTCCGAACTATGTCGGCAGGGAACCGGACGTTCACTTCTGCTGGCCTCCACACGTAGCTGCTGCCCTAACAGGGGCAGGCGTGATGACAAGGCAGCTTCAGCTTCTGACGCGGACCCCAGGTGTAGGCACTTCAACGGTGTGGGTCCCCGAGGTGAAGATATACGATTGGCCCTAAATGCAGAGGACCAATCTGGCGTGTGGCTTCCAGGACGAAGCGCCTGGAAGGTTTCGGGAACGCTGATGATGACCACTGTACGATCCCCATCGTGATGAGTCGGCGTCGGTACGTTGCCCGGCTCCAGAGGAACAGCAGGTACGGCGGCAGGTGGTGCGGAATGCCCGGACGGTTCCCGGTGCGGTGGCGATGACTGTTTTGGAATAGACCGGGCCTGTTCCCGGTTGGGTTCCGGTACGGTGGCGGTGGCTGTCAGCTGTGCGCGAGGGTCCGGGTGCGTTTCCACACTGTGCTGCCGGGAGAGACCGTGGTACTGCTCCCACCGCTTGGCGCCGTTCTGGCGAACCTTCTCTGCAAGCTGGGATTCCATCTCGGCTCCACTGTGGGTGTGATGCTGGGAGAATCCCAGGCTGAGTCAGGCGTCCAATGTTGCCTTCAGCCTTGGGTCCAAGCTCACCGGCTAGAGTGCTAGTCAAATCTTTCAAAAGCAATCGCTATGCGATTGTCATTGAAAATCGCTTCTTTGCTTGGCCAGGATTAGAGCAAAAGAAAAACGGATACTTCCTGTCTAAGAAAAGTATAAGTACCTCACAATTAAAACTGATAACAAGGAATATCTTGGAAACAGTTAACTCCACAACAAAAATGTAAAAGACAGAATTGTGCTTTTTACGAAATCTACATTTTTTTTTTTTTTTTTGTGTGTGTGGTAAGTTTTTGTCTAGCACATACGGTTTAGCGGTTAAGCAAAATTCGACAAAATTCGGCAAAACTCGGCAAAATTCATTTTTGCTTAATAAGGTGGTCAGAGGTTATTTTCAGAAAATTCAAGATATACATTTAATTTCGGATTAAATAGCTTTAATATATCTTTTTTTTTTTTTAGAAAATAAAATGTTCCATATAAAGTATAGTTTGTATTGGGGGGATTTTCTTTAAAATCTTCGTGTCGCATCCTTGGAAGATACAAGTTTGGTATTTTATGGTCTTTTCGTGTTTGAGTCTATGCTGTCCACAGACACATACACACAAACACAGACACACACGGACCTTTTTCTAAAAATGCTGTTTTCGGACTCATTGGACCCCAAAACATATTTCCGGTGAAATCTCGACATCGAATTTTTGGGTGGATAACAATACCTTATATATCCTTTGCATATGCGGGCTAGAGAAAGTAAAAATCTTTTGTAAAAAAACTTTGTTTGGACAACACTAGAGAAAGTTACGTGAATGGAACATATCCAATTTTTTTAGCCTCGAAAAATACCTACTTGCCCTAACCGAGATTCAAACCCGAGTGCTCTAGAATGTGAAATATACACGCTACTGCCAGACTACAGATGTATTGCTGCTCTTATACGAACACATCAAATACACAAATGTCTCTAAGGATCGACTATTCTATTCATAGAAGCTGAGCATTCATCAGAGCTTAATAAGTGTATATGTTTCAATATGGAAATATTACTAACGTAATATAACGATTTCAGGTAACAGAGTAATTCAATAACTAGTTACTTATTAGCCTTTACAAAATTAAGGAGTTAGCTCTGTGGTGTGTGTCGCTCCGGCTCCTAGTTATCTATTTATTTTATATCGATAATATTAGCTAAAATGTATTGATTATATTTGCTCCGGCATTATAAGTTGAGCAAGAGGCAGAGTGTGATCGGTAAAATGAATTATTTCATAGATAAAATATTAGTACCTTTTACTTTCTCTACACGTAATATGTTTGTATATAGTGTATATAGCTTCTCTATTGCACCCAAAAATTCCAAGCCAAGATTTCACCGGAGATATATATTTTGAGACCCCCTGAAATAAAAAAAAAAGGATTTTTAGAAAAATGTTCATGTGTGTGTGTGCGTGTGTGTGTGTGTTTGTGAGTGTGTGGTGTGTGGCTGTTGGCAGAATAGCTCAAAAATGAACAGTCCGTTAAATAGTTGGTATTTGGGGTCAGTATCTTCCAAGCATGCGACAAGAAGGTTTCCAAGAAAATCCTCCCTTCCCTTTACACGGAAAATATTTCGAAATTTTTGACTATCTCAAAACTGGCACAAACGATTTTTATTAAATTCTCTTATATTTAAGATATTCACATTACAAATAAAGTGTATATCTTCAATTTTATGGGAAGAGACATGATTATTTTGGAATTTTTTATAACTGCTAAACCGTAAGAAATTTAATTAACAAAACATGTAGATCTTATATATACTTGTTCGTGGAGTTGACCGTTTCTGAGATACTCCATGTTATTGGTTTCAGCTTTAAAATATTTATACTTTTCGCATACGGGAATTTATCAACTCTTGTCCATGCAAACAAAGGTACTTCAATCACATAGCAACCAGCTTTTAAAAGATTTGACTAACGATTTAGTCTATGGTACTGCCTTATTTCCCTTCTATTTACAAGGAAGCAGGTAATAAGACCCTTTCTGACATTTGTTTCTCGATTACCATTAAGTAAATAGAATACGCTTTTTAGCAATAATTTGTTGTAGAGATGAAAAAAAAAAAATAATGTGAACGAATACATACGATTTTTTAGAAAAATATCCAGGTGTGTATGTGTGTAAATGGGTGTGTCTGTGGGCAGCTGAAAAGCATGCGACAAAGATTTCAAGAAAATCCCCCACCTCCAACTACCCTTTATATGGAGAAATTTACGAAAATTTTTATTTTCTCAAAAATGGCTCTAATGATTTTGATTTAAATGTGGTATTTACATGACTAATGTATAATCTTTAATTTCTTGTGAATAGCCTCAAAGTACATCTTTATTCTGGACGAATTCTTAACAAGAAGTGTAGAGCTCCTTAAAACACAAAATTTATATTATATGCACATTTTCGTGGAGTTGGCCATTTTTGAAACTTTCCTTTGGGGGTTTTCAACTCCTGGCCACAGAAACAAACGAAATTCAATCAGATTTTAAAAAATTTGACTATCACTTTAGGCTAGTGTATTCCCTTATTTCCCTACTACTTACAAGAAAGCAAGTAATAAGACCATTTCTGCTTATTTTTTCCGGATTATCATGAAGTAAATAGGAGAATGAGTTTTTTAACAACAATTTATTGCTGAGATGTGGAGAAAGGCATGCGAATGGAACACATCAGATTTTTAGTTGGTATATTTATTTCAAACCATTGCCAAGGATATATTCACAATTAATATACACCTTTAAATATATGTGAAGATGTTACCTGAAAGTGTCCTACGCGTTTGCTTACAAGTGAAGCTTAAGATTTGGTATATCGCATTGCTGTGTTCCATTCACATGACTTTCTCTATATCTCTGTAACAAATGATTGTTAATAAGCTTATCTTTTATTTATTTCATGCTAATCGAGAAAAATTATGAGAAATAGTCTTATTTCTTGCTTTATTGTAAGTAGAAGCGAAATAAGGGAGTACCATAGGTTAAAGGGAAAGCCAAAAGCTGGTTGCTATGTGACTGATATTCCTTTGTATGGACAGGAGTTGACAAATTCCTGTATGAGAAAAGTATGTTTTTCAAAGCTGAAACCAAGAAAAAGGAATATCTCAAAAACGATCAATTCCACGAAAAAAATGTATATAACATAAATTGTGTGTAACGTGATCTACATTTTTTGTGTATTAAGTTTTTGTCCATCTCTTACGGTTTAGTAGCTATGCAAAATTCATCCAGAATAAAGTAGTCTTTAGAAGCTATTCCCAGAACATTCAAAATATACATTTTATTTGTCAGGTAAATATCTTTAATATATGATATTTTAATCAAAATCGTTAGAGCCATTTTTTTAGAAAATCAACGTTTTCGAAAAAAGTTCCATGTAAAGGGTAGTTTCGGGTGGGGGATTCTTCTCAAAATCTTCGTATCGCATCCCTGGAGGATACTAAACTTAAATACAAAGTTTGGTATTTTACCGACTTTTCGTTTTTGATTTATCGTGTTCACAGACACACGAACACACACACACACACGGATCTTTCTCTGAAAATACTTTTTTTTGGATACAGGGGACCCTAAAACATATATTTCCGGTGAAATCTCGGTATCGAATTTTTGGTGGAGTGCAATACCTTCTCTATACACTATGTACATAGTGCGTATAGAGAAAGTAATAATTGTCATGACAACGGAATGCGAAGAACAAACGAAGTATTGTGTAAAAACGAGTGTCTCTAATCTCCTTAAAGTATATACCAAACACCCCGGTTCTGCCGAATCATTAAAACTTAGCTTTGGTTGGCTTATCTTGGCGTGTTTAGTGGCGTCTGTTTTAATTAGCCAATCACTATAATTTTAGCATTCCCCTTAGGTGCTAGCTCCACCCTTCTATGTAACTGTTGCCTAAAAGACCTTGCGACTGATTTTTCCTTCCCCGGCTGTTACAATTTTTCCTATTCATCTCTATTATAAACTAAGCTTATGCTAAGACACATCTGACGATATAATCTATTATATATTGCATATTTAATATTATGGTTACTGAGGTAATTTTTATAGATTTTAATACCCGCTTTTATTACTACGGTACTGCGGGCGTTGACACTGATGATACAACAGGTGAAATGCAATGGGGCGACCGGAGAACCCGGAGAAAACCCATCCTGCATCGCTTTGTCCAACACAAATCCCACAATTGGCCAATGGGATTGAAACCGGGCCGCCTTGGTGTGAGGAGAGTGGTTTAACCACTCGGCCACGACACGGCCATTTCTGGTAGGGAGAGTAGCAAAGAAAAGAGTACCTGGTTACTTGTTAACGATTATAAAAAACCAATACAAAGAAACTAGCTACTCAATAAGGGTTACCAAAGCAACAAAGATCCGTAATGGTTGCGAGTGAGGATGAAATAGTTTTCAGTGCATGTGCATTGGTTTCACTTATTGGGTTCTAATTACAACTTATTACCCTGCTTTAATCTTCTCTTCAAAATATATTGTGGGAGACATTGTGAATCTAATAACTCATTTGGCTAGAAATAGGTTAATTATATGTTTGCTGCATACATATAGCCCGCTTAATTTGTCAGCATATTTTGTGTTAGACAATTATGTCTATTGTTTCTCTTCTCTTTCAACATCGCCTTTAAAATGACATTATCAGTTTTATTTAAGGTTCTAACAAAATATTTAAGGGACATTGGCTTAGATTACAGCACTGTAATTTTAATACCAAAGATCAATCAAACTAGATAAATACTTTGCAAGTTGTAATTATTTCACGAATTTTGTATAAACAAATTTTCATGCACCTCAGTATTTGAGAAAATTGGTTAACATTTTTTCAATCGGAGCTTTGTCACACTAAATCTTACTGAATTATAAATTTTAGTAGATATTCATGGATCATTTTGCTAAAAAGTAGGTATGTTGCAGAATATATTGTGTATTAAATGACTATACAATTCGAAGTAAAGACACCAAATGCTGATTCTCTGTGGATGCTCAAAAGTTCCAATAAGTATTACATATGAAACTATTTTCGACTTTTTAAACACTTTTAATTCCAATATCATTCCCAGCACCTCTCAAGGTGACACATCTGTGAAATTTGGAAGATCCCCAGAATGTAAGTCAAAAAGTTATTCCCAGTGTCCCTTAAGGTGATACATCTGTGAAATTTGGAAATTCCCCAGAATGTAAGCCAAATGTTATTCCTAGTGTCCCTTAAGGTGATACATCTGTGAAATTTGGAAAATCTCCAATATGTGAGTCAAAATGCAATTCCCAGTGTAATTTAAGGTGATTCATATGTGAAATTTGGATAATTTCCTGTATGTAAACTATCTTATTAACATTCATACCAGTTATTATAAAGATTAATAATGCTATTTTTATCTGTATCAAATTTCAAGCTTGCACAGTTTTTAAATAATTATTTGTTATTTCATAGTTCATTGTCCTTAAAAATGAGTCGTGATCATTTTTAAAGCTATTCATATAAATGATTAAAGTTTTACAGGAAACACGTTTATAAATAGAACTATAATATCACTTTATTTATATCAACCCTAATTATTGTACAACAAAAATTTACTTTTTTACTCTCCAAACTCTTGCTTTTTCAAAATCTTATAATTTATTTCTCAAAATTGTGGCATTATTTCGAAAAAACTATGTGTCCGATGTTACAGGACCAATGTTTTATTTTTAAGTCTTTTTAACTATATTTAATCTGTTTTAAATTTCAAAATGTAATTATTTGTTTCTCAAAATTGGAACTCTATTTCAAAAACACTATATGACCAATGTCACAACCTATTTTAACTATTTTTAAATGCTTTGAATTTCAACATTTAATTATTTATTTCTCAAAATTGGAGCTTTATTGCGAAAAAGAATATGACCGATGTTATAAGACCAATGTTTTATTTTTAAACTTTTTGATTATTGAATCTTAATAATATTTTATTTTTTATTATTCCTTAAATGCGCTTTTGAGAAGTAATATAACATTTTTGAAACATATTAGTATAAACTTGCATTGTGTAAGTGCTGAAGAGTGTTTGTAAAAGGTTTGCCAGAAAATAAGGTTTAAATTTCGAAGTGCCTGTTAATATATAATACGCCTGTTCATTTAAAGTTCAGCTAATTTGTGGAAAAACTATAATTTTTTAAAATATTAGAATTTAAGTTATTATGTTATAAAAGTACCTATATATTTTTTAATTTTATTGCAAATTTGGTCTTTCTCAGATTCATTACCTTAGGGTAGTTAACTTCAATCGTGCGCAAAGTGTTATTATTTTCCTTTGCTATTGCATCACATGATGTTTATATGTATTTAGATTCCCATGTAACTCAATCCACCTATAAAAACTGTATGTGTGCAGGAATGAAGGAGAAATTGCGAAAGCATTTTGCGCTTAAAACCATAGCAGTACTCAAAGCGTTGACTCAGCTAGAGAATCGGTATATATTTTATTTTGAATATAAAATAGAATTCAACTCTGAATCTTTATCATTCATATTGAAACATAGTTGCAGCGTATAGCTACTAGTAACCATTAATGAAATATAACTGCAAACGTCATAGTCAGGAGAATGAAACATATTTAATAACCACTGGTAAATGTTACATAAGCCATTAGCGTACTATAACTGCAACAGTTATAACCATTAATTTTTAGAGCGATTCTTAATTTGTGCCATGTCTTTGCTACACTTTCACCTTTGGTTAAATTTTAAAAATACTTTGATGTCCTAATACTGTCCTGTGACCTTTATTCTTCCATAAAATTAATTAGTTTCAGTTCAACTGATTTTCAGCAGTTTTCTCTAGTAGCGCCATGTTTTAAATGCTTCCATTCTTTTTACTTTCTCCATTCGCACTATGTACATAGTGTATAGAGAAAGTATTGCACTCCACCCAAAAATTCGATACCGAGATTTCACTGGAAATATGTGTTGTAGAGTCCCCAATATCCAAAAAAAGCATTTTCACAAAAAGGTCCGTGTGTGTGTGTCCGTGTGTCCGTGTGTCTGTGAACACGATAACTCAAAAACGAAAAGTCGGCATTCAACTTTTGGATGGCTTGCAATACCTTCACTATCTATATACTATGTACTAAATACAGTAAGTAAGAACAGAAAAAATCTAATGTGTACCATTCACATGACATTCTCCATATCCCTGCAACAAATAATTCTTAAAAAGCTTATACTTCTATTTACTTTATGCTAATCAGAAAAAATTAGCAGAAATAGTCTTATTACTCGCATCCTTGTAAGCAGAAGCGAAATCGTAGGTTAAAGTGATAGTCAAAAGCTGGTTGCTATGTCAATGAAGTTCCTTTGTTTATATGGATAGGAGTTGACAAGTTCCAGTATGAGAAAAGTATACGTTTTTCATAGCAGAAACCAAAAATAAGGAATGTCTCAAAAACGACAAACTCCACGAAAAAAATGTATATAACATGAATTGTGTGTTTTAATGTGCTGTACATTTGTTGTGTAGTAAGTTTTCGTCCATCTCTTACGGTTTAGTAGTTATTCAAATTTAGTAAAATGCATCCAGAATAAACTACTCTTCAGAGGCTATTGCCAGAAAATTCAAGATATACATTTCATTTGTCAGGTAAATATGTTTAATATCCGAAATTTTAATCAAAATCGTTACAGCCATTTTTGAGAAAATCAAAATTTTCGAAAAAAGTTCCATGTAAAGGGTAGTTGGGGGTGGGGGGATTTTTCTCAAAATCTTCGTGTCGCATCCCTAGAAGATACTAAACTTAAATACCATGTTTGGTATTTTACCGACTTTTCGTTTTTGAGTTTATCGTGTTCACAGACACACGGACACACAGACACACAGACACACGGACACACGGACACACGGACACACGGACACACGGACACACACACACACACACACACACACGGACCTTTTTGTGAAAATGTTTTTTTGGATATTGGGGACCCTAAAACATATATTTCCGGTGAAATCTCGGTATCGAATTTTTGGTGGAGTGCAATATTTTCTCTATACACTATGTACATAGTGCGTATGGAGAAACTAAAAAGCACTTTCACAAAAAGGTCCGTGTGTGTGTGTCCGTGTGTCCGTGTCTCAGTGTGTCCGTGTGTCTGTGAACACGATAACTCAGAAACGAAAAGTCGGTAAAATATCAAACTTGGTATTTAAGTTTAGTATCTTCCAGGGATGCGACACGTAGATTTTGAGAAAAATCCCCCCACCCCAAACTACCCTTTACATGGAAGTTTTTTCGAAAATTTTGATTTGCTAAAAAATAGCTCTAACGATTTTGAGTAAAATATCATATATTAAAGATATTTACCTGACAAATAAAATGTATATTTTGAATTTTCTGGGAATAGCCTCTGAAGATTACTTTATTCTGGATGAATTTTACATAACTCTAAACCATAAGAGATGGACAAAAACTTAACACTCAAAAAATGTAGAGCACGTTAAAACACACAATTTATGTTACATATATTTTTTCGTGGAGTTGATCGTTTTTGAGATATTCCTTTTTCTTGGTTTCAGCTTTGAAAAACTTATACTTTTCTCATACAGGAATTTGTCAACTCCTGTCCACACAAACAAAGGAACATCAGTCACATAGCAGCCAGCTTTGGCTTTCACTTTAACCTAAGGTACTCCCTTTTTTCGCTTGTATTTACAATAAAGCAAGGAATAAGACTATTTCTGTTAATTTTTCTCGATTACCATGAAATAAATAAAAGATAAGATTATTAACAATAATTTGTTACAGAGAGATAGAGAAAGTCATGTGAATGGAACACATCAGATTTCTTTTATTTAGCTTAACCCTTAGTTACCTGTATTAATATACTACATATGCCGTTTATCCTTTAATTCAAATTTAAAACTGCAGTTCCAGTAAAAATATATGGTAATAACCTATAAAATTATTATATAAAATAAGAGAGAAAATAGAAATTAAAATAAATATAGATCCTTTATTATTATTTTTCTTCCCAATTAAAACTTTAAATTCCTCTAAACCAGTTTTCATAATCCTGCCAAAGGCACTACCAAAAAAGTGGTTCAAATGGCCATGAGTGATGGGTGATAGGTACTGGACTGGCCATCCATTCAAAGCCAGATGTTGCAAGTTCAATTCCCAGTGACATTAATAAAGGACCGGGAGGGCCTAAGTAAAATAATCGGTGTGACGCTTGGGAGCTAATGTGGTTACATTTGACTTTAGTTATGTGGGTTTTACTCTTTTATTTATTTAAAAAATCACTGCATTTTTAGGGCACACATGGTATAGATTTTTACAATATAAAACGGTCGTTTATGGTTGAAGGTTAGTATAACATGAAATTAATCGTAGGATAAAACCCTATTTGTATAGTTACGCTTAAAACAAGCGGAACTTGCAGGTACCGACAGGCAACAAAGGGTTAAAGTTCTTTATCCTGGTGGTGATATCGGACGATGAATGAAATTGGTGAACTGATACCCAAATGATCTCGGGTCCATGAAGCTTAAAGCTACTCAACATTCGTCTTCTCAGGATAATTCACCCAAAGCGAGATTCGAACTCTAGACCTATTGAATGTAAGGCAGACACGCTACCATTACACTTCGAAGGCGGGCAAGGTAATTATTGTACACTGAGCAAAACGACATGTGGCTCTTTTGTGCGAGTTGAAATTTACGGAACGTAGTACAAAACGGATTGATTTCTCGCAAACTAGAGCGCAACAAGTGCCACCCCCCCCCCCGCCGTGTCATTGAAAGTGAGAGAAAGTATGATGAGGTAATTAATTTTTGTGCAACCAGCAGGGTTGTTGTTCCTAATATATGTTTAAAACTTTTTAGTATTCTGTAGTAAAAGCTTAAGCTTATGCATCATTTTGTGACAGAATCATCCTCCTTTTTGGCTGCTTCATTTTTCTTTTAAGGTCTCTTTACTCAATTTATGTGACATTTATTTACGTTTTATTATCAATATATGGCAGGTATGTGCAAAAATAGTTCCTGCGAGATACTAAAATCACAACGTCGTTTCCCCCTATTCCAGCCAAGGCGAGGAAGTGTGGTGAATTACACATACTGTCAAACATACATGCAGTGGTGTGTGTGAATAGCATAACTAAAAAACGAAGAATATTACGTTAAACACCAATAAATTACAGAGAAAGTAGCATTTAAATAGATACTTTTTTGAATATTTTGATTTTCTCAAATATGACTAACGATTTTGTTTAAAATGCCATAAGTTCTAATATATTTTGATCAGAAATGATATATATATATATATGTATATATATATATATATATTGACAGCATGTGTACTGTTTAATTTCATGTAAAGAGATTATAAGTTGGAGGAAATAATTTTGGAAATACGATGGGACAATATAGCATGAGAAATGGAAGGTAAATATTTGAATGGGAAGCGAAAGATAGGAATTAAAAGCAGGGTTATATTTGGGATATATAAGTATAAAAGTAAAGTGGATGATAAAGTGAGAGAGAAAGGGGAGAGAGAACAACAGAGAACATACAGATAATAGGAAAGAATAGGTTCTACAAATAGAAATGGGGCTATACTCATTTTCAGACAAGGAACTAAGCGGATGTAGCACCCAAAGGGTGATTTAACCTAATTTGTACATTAGTAAGATTTTTTTTTCAACATCCGATAGGCTATACATTAAAGACATGTACATAGAAAACAATTATTTTATTACTAAAAGTTTTGTACATTTATGGTTACTATTACCGAAAAGATTGAGACATTTTTCGTACCTATGCACAAGCTTTGCAATACCTGCTTCAAAAAATGTTGCCGCCAATGATTTCAAATGAGCATTGACGTTATTTTGAAGATGATAAAGTACTCAAAGTTTAAATATTGGCAATAAACATTATTGTTGATATAGGCTTTTGCAGACCGAGCCAGGTGGCTTAGATCTTTCATCTTGGACTGTCTTTCGGGGTATCATGAGATCAATGAGTTTCCCGCGGCCGACCTTTCTGGTCCATGGGATTTTCGGGAATTTTTCTGGCTCACTAGGGAATTCTTGGGAGATTTCTCCATTTTTCTGAATTTCCCTTAATTTCATCTCCATTTCAACCGGTTTCTTTCAGGATTGTAAGTGTCGCAGTGGACTGCGGTGGTGAAGCCCTCTCGTGGAGGTGACTGCGCTTTGGAAACTTAGCTCTCGGTGGTGTTGGGGGTCCATGTAGACTAAGGGGGGTTTGTTCAGTCCTGAGGTGAGGAACCCTAGCGCTCACCGCATCGGGATGAACTGCTTGGAAACTGTTAGGGACCATCAATGGTGGCTCCCTTCCGCCGCCTGGTTCAAGTTGTCCGCTATAATTACATTATCTCATATTACCTTCTTGTAGTCTGACGTGCACAAAGGCAATCAATGTCTGAGATGTGGAATTCCCTTACTATGCTAGGCTTCTAACGTAGTCACACATATTACAAACTAAGCTAATAATATCGTTTCATAAATTCATGTAGTAAATGTGTGAATATTATAATTTGAGAAAGAATGAGTTGCAATCGATACAAGTATGTCAAGCGACACAGTAAGAGACGAATAGCTTATCATTTCACGAAGTTGAAACCGTTCCCTACATTCAGCATGGCTCTTAGAGAGATTGATGTGAGCAGATTACCTTTTGTCGACGTTCTTATAAACCTTATGCCCCATTAATCATTTTAATGTTCCGGAGAAAAGGCAACAATAAGTGTATTGCTCGCTTGCGGCACAAAGCAGCTTTCAACAAATGAAACGCTACAAACAGAATTCTTCTTGAAATGTCTGCCATCGGGCATGAGGTCAGAAAACACGGAAGCATATCTGAAGCACATTGCAGCCCGTGTCATGTGTTCTGCTTGACATTAGTACAATACAGACGTGATTCATTATGAGAGGACTTCTGTCTTATTAGCTCCGAGGTTTTATATAAAATTTAATAATTATTTGCATATTCAGTGACTTTTACATGCACTTTATTTCCAGTTTATTCTCCAACGTACAGTCGGGAGAGGAAAAAAGAGTCATTTCATATGACTTTCTGTACATCTTTGTAACAAATTATTCCTCCAATAGCTTATTTTTCTATCTGCTTCATGCTAATTGAGATAAACATTAGCGGAAATGGTTTTATTACATACTTTCCTATGATGGTCAAATCTTTTAAAAGTTGGCTGCTAAGTGAATAAAGCTCGGTTCTCGTTGCACGTAAGGTATAAAACAAAAGACGCAGGAATTACTAAATCCCGCTTGAAAAACGTTTAAGTGTTTTAAATGTCTCGGGAGAAATAGGAAATGCCTAACTCCAAAAGAAGTTGTATATGTCATAAGCTGTGTGTTTTAACGAACTCTACAGTTTTACATAGTAAGTTTTTATTTCTTTGCTATGCCAGTTATGCAAGTCATTGAGACTGAAGAGGACTACAGAGAATAGTACCAAAAAATTCGAGTTATACATTTTATTTATAATGTAAGTGTCTTTAGTATACGATATTTCAATCAAAATATTTAAAATTCCTTCCATTTAAAAAAAAAGCTTAGTGTGTAAGATTTCTTGAAGATCTTCGTGTCGAATTCTTGGAAGATTCTGAACTTAAATATCAAGTTTGGTATTTAATAAACTATTCGTTTTTGAGTTATCGTGTTCATAGGCACAGGTTCGTAAAGATACACAGCACTGACACTTATACATATAGAGTGCTTGTATTCTTTTTAATAAGAATATATACTCTAGAATGTGGTTTCAGGCATATTTTGGGGTGGTATACAATACCTTCTCCGCTATTTTCTGTGTACTAAAGTAGAGGGAGCAAAACCGTGCTTATATAATGAGTTTTGTGATAAGTAGGTAAGGATTACCACATTCTGGCTTTCACCTGATTCTAGCTAACCAAGTTGAATGACATACCCTTTTTTTGGCGATGGCGGATGTGTACCATAGGCTAGACTCGAACACAATTTTAGATTCGTTAAGAAAATACAATCACTTTGTTTTATTAATTGTTCTTCCGTAGAAAGAATAGGTAGAATTAGAATGTAAACGACACTGGAGTTTACCATCTCAAGAGAAGATGAGAACGCTTGTGCGCCGTTCTATATTTCGTACATAGCGTAAATATAAAGAGCATGGTGAAATTATAAAAGTGAGGGACAAGGGCTGCTTGTTTTCGTTCTGTTTACGCAGTGACGTCACATTGATTGCAACTTGAGGATACAAGGCTAGAAAGAAGATGCTGAAGACTTCGAGGACAATAACAACACAATTGTAAAGTAAAATTTGAATACTTTTTCTATCTATAAAATAACTATTATTGCAGACATTAGGAAGCATAAACAATGACGTTTAATTTATACAAAGAAATCACTAACTTTGTACAGTAGGGAAACTAGATTCTTACTCTAAGATACTTGTACTTTGATGTGACACAGAAAGTTATTGATGTAAAACATTATTTAGACACCAGTTAATTACAATTTATTAAAATAACCTGCAAATAATCTGAATACAATAGTATTCATTAATTTTGGTTATAACAACAAATAAATAATAGTTTCCTGCAAGATGAATAATAACATTGCATTGGAAATGCCAAGTAGAAATTGTCATGTGCTTCTTATTTTCAAGCTACACTTAAAGATATAAGAAGGTCAGAAAATGCCATACATCGTAGTGCTATTATTTATTAGTACTTGTATACCTTTTATTTCAGTTCTCTGCAGTTAGATATGTGATCGTTTAAACCACAGGAAATGTCATATAATGCTTATGAGCCTAAATTTCTTTAAAATTATGATTAAAAGACAAAATTTTGAGTGAATTAATGTGAATAAAACATTCAAGAGAGAGGAAACGGAGTGGCGGCACATGCATTAAGCGTTTTTAAACAGCTTAAAGATCAGAAACAAGGTTAGCGTAGCGTCGTAATTTTAAACTCTGCTTCCTTTTCTTTCACCGAGATTTCACCTGTCGGAATTTTCTTATTTTCAAATTGTTCCACGCAAAGCAGTTTTCTGTAACGATACATTATGTTGCTTAGCAACATTAAAACGATCAGAACATGCTTTGTTAATAAGGCGTGGTCTTGAAGTACTTATATAATCATGTAAATGCAGTGTGAATTTTTAAACTGAAAATTGAAGTTTGTATTTAACATTTTCTCCCCAATTTACTATTCTACATGAGTATAATTAAACATTCATCTATGTAGTTTATTCACATACTATTCAAAAGTAAAATTATGACATATTAATATTTTAAAACTATAATTGAATGCTTGGGGCATAAAGTAGTAAAACAATATTAAAATGGTAAATATCCTGGGAACTAATTCAAACATGTGATATTTGATATGCATTAAAACCCTAAATTCTATATTAAGCGGAATCATTAAGTCCAAAATAAAAAAATCCGATGTTTTCCATTCAAATGACTTTCTCTACTTCTATGTAACAAATTATTGTTAATAAGCTTATTCTTCTATTTACTTCATGCTAATCGAAAAAGAATTAGCAGAAAAAGTCTCATTACTTGCTTTCTTGTAAGTAGAAGCAAAATATGAGAGTATCATAGGTTAAAGTGAAATCAAAAGCTGGTTACTAGGTGACTGAAGTTCCTTTGTTTGTATGAATACGAATTGACAAATTCCGGTATGAGAAAATTACAAGTTTTTTAAACCTGAAACCAAAAACAAGGAATATCTCAAAAACGATCAACTCCTCGAAAAAAATGATATAGCATAAATTGTGTGTTTTAATGTGCTCTACATTTTTTTCTTGGTAAGTTTTTGTCCATTTCTTACGGTTTAGCAGTTTTGCAAACTTTCGTAAAATGCATGCCGTCTTCAGAGGCTGTTCCCAGAAAAGTCAAGATATACATATTATTTGTCAGGTAAATATCTTTAATATACCATATTTTAATCAAAAACGTTAGAGCCATTTCTGAGAAAATCAACATTTTCGAAAACGTTCCATGTAAAGGATGGTTGGGGATGGGGGGATTTTCTTGAAAATCTTCCTGCCGTATGCTTGGAAGATACCAAACTTAAATACCAAGTTTGGTATTGCTGTCCACAGATACACAGATACGCACACACACGCACACACACAGGGACTTTCTTCCAAAAATGCTTTTTTGGGTTCAGGGGGACCCAAAACATGTATTTCCGGTGCAATCTCGGTATCGAATTTTTGGGTGCATTACAATACCTTTTCTATACACTATGTACATAGTACGCGTAGAGAAAGTAAAAGTACAATTTTATTTTTATTTATTTACCTTTTATAAAACCGTGGATAGTTTGGTGTTTGTTTCATTAAAATGTTCAAATATTTACTATTATAAGTGTATTTAGAAAAATATTAATGTTCATTTAGGTTGTATAGATTTTTATAGGTTTTATATAGATTTTTTATAGATTTTAATGTGAATTACTTAAAACAGTATTTTTCAACATAAATGCCCCGTTTCTTCTGAAACTATAATGTGTATCACATAAACATTTGATCAAATAGTACGAGCATCGCTATTGTCATGTGGAGTTGCTTTAGTTAAAGTTGCTGGAATAGATTAGTTTTTAAAACTAAGAAAAAGTTATTGAAACATTTAGAGGTTCAAAATTAAACTCAGAAGCTCATGCATTTTAGGGGTATTTCAAAACCATAATAATTCTCTATTTTGAGAGATTTCGGCAAAATTAAAGGGCGCGTAGTACTGCAGTCTAAGCACCAAATGGATTATACCATCAAACACAAAATTTGAATTTCAGAAACATTGTTAAGCCCTGTAAAATATGTATGTAATATTATATTATTTTTGCTACTATTAATTATAAAGTATCAATTTGCGTAATTTAGAAAGTGCGTCTTACCTTCGGAAACAATGCTCCCATTTTCACCAATCTGTTTTTATTTTGGAAATAAGAAATGTTTTGTGCCACGCTGCATTGTTTTTCGATATTAATTCTCACACCCATACAGTCTTAGCGACAATGTAAATGTCGCATTAATGCGCATAAGATACCAATAATGAATTTTTTTCAAGTGTTTGCCAGTATGTAACGTCATCTTCTGTAGTCGCCCTCCGTGATGTAATGGTTACCATGCTAACTTAATATTCCCAAACCCGGAGGAGGACGATGGATTTTTTCGGGCGTAAAAGTCCTTAGCATGGCTTCCTTCGGAAGGGAAGTAAAGCTGTGGGTCCCGTGTCGTAGATTTACGGCACGTAAAAGAACCTCAAGCCTGATAAGAGAGGCCTCTGAGTAAAACTAAGCGATCTTTCACGCCCAGTATAGAATGGGACGCTGAGAACCAAAGCAGTTAAAGAGCGTCCATAAATAACAGGCCATTTCATTTCATCTTCTCTCTCGTTAACTCCGCCTATTGCGCAGTCCCTCACCTGTTTATTTCCACAATGGTAGAGAAGGTACTACATTCCATCCAAAAATTCTATTTTTGGAAAAAGGACCTTTGGTATGTGTGTTGTGTCTGTGAATACGGTAACTCAAAATTAAAAATCCGTTTAAAACCAAACTTGTTGTTTAAGTTTAACATTTTCCAGTATGTTACACCAAGAATTTTAGGAGAATCTTCCATACACTACCACTTGCTTAAAAAAAATGTTTCTAAAATCTTGAGTTTCTCAAAAACGACTCTAAGAATTTTTATTAGAATACCATATATTAAAAATAATTACATAGCAAATAACACTTATAATTTGAACTTTCTGAGAGTAGCCTCCGAAGTCCTCTTTTGCGTAACTGATAAATCGTAAGAGATGGAAAAATCTTACCACACAAGCATTATAAATCTGTTAAAACTCATAATTTATGTCATATACACTTTTTGTAGAGTTAACGATTTCCAAGATTGTCTCTGTTATTGGTTTCAGTCGTATAATTCTTAAAGTTTTCTCAAAAGTGAAGTCCTCATCTATTTCATATCACTTTTGATAACTCGTGGCTATGAAAAGAGAACCAAGTTGCAATGAGGACTAGTTGCAGCAGCTTCTAACGGATTTGTCTACCGTTTTAGCCTAGTATATTCCCTTATTTTACTCCTACTTACAAGGAAACAAGTAATAAGACCATTTCTGCTAATGTTTATTCCAGTTAGACTGTGTAAATAAAAAGTCTGACGTGTTCCATTCAAATTACTTTCTCACAAACAACTTTCTTTAGAAAAGATTATTCTTTTATTTACGATATGCTAATTAAAGTAAACTTTAACAGGAATTGTTCTATTACTTGCTTCCTTATAAGTAGAAGGGACATAAGAGAATATACTAGGATAAATCGCTAGTCATATCTTTTAATTCGGTCTTAAATAAAACAACAGAAGTTCGGTTCGCTTTGCATGGTCTGTGCTAAAACTAGAAAGATGAATCGAAACGTCAATTCTTGTTTGAGTTAAAGTAGTTTAAAACTGAAACCAATAACAAGTTATATCTCAGAAACGGTCAGTTCAAAATAAAAAACGTATATGACATAAATCATATGTTTAAACGAGATCTTCACTTTTTGTGCATTTATTGTCTATCTCTTACGGTTTAACGGTTATTCAAAACGCATCAGAATAAGGTATCTTCAAGAGCTATTCCTAGAAAATTCAAAATATGCATTTTATTTGTGATGTAAATATATTTAATGTACTGTATTTTAATCAAATTTGTTACAGCTATTTTTGAGAAAAACAAAATTTTCAAAATTACTTCCATGTAAATGTAGTTTGTAGTGGGGGGATTTTCTTGAAAATCTTTGTGTTGCATCCTTGGAAGATACTAAATCTACATAGCAAGTTTGGTATTTAATGGTCTTTTCGTTTTTGAGCTATACTGTCCACAGACACACACAGACGGATTTTTTTCTAAAAATGCTTTTTCCGGACTCAGGGGACCACAAAACATATATTTCCGAGAAATCTCGACATCGAATTTTTGGTGGAATACCATTCCTTCTCTATCTACTATGTACATTGTACATATGGGGCTAGAGCAAGTAAAAATAGACTTTTGTAAGAATAATTTGTTTGTAGAATGACAACAGAGAAAGTCACGTGAATGGCATGTTTTAGATTTTTGTTACTTGAATTGAATTAAATTTGCTGGAAAAGTATAGAAATATTTGTTACCATAATGATAGTAAGCTCTCGGCTAGTTCATGAAATTTCATATTTTGTGGTTCTCTGGATGTGATATTCCTATATTGGATGTTGGTTTTTGTCCATTTATGTATTGAGCAGTGTAGCCAACCTTATTAAGTTTCAGAAGCATATATGCTTGTATAAATGCATTAAAACAAGTAAATATGATCACCCTGAGGCATCTTTGGGGATCGCTATCACGTTGTGGTGACCAGCACAGCGAGTGTTGTAATTATTACTCTTTACACTTTGCATACTTTTAATTATAAATGTTCAGTGTTGATATTTGGACTAGTCGCAGGTGCTTCTTGCAACAATATCATACAGAATTCGACGGTGCACAAATTCTTGATTTACACTACAGAACTGTATTCTGTGAATTCTTTTGAGTATAGGTTGAAAAACAACCTCCCACAGTGCTCATGTAATCTAAACCCAAGAGGACTAAATAAAACTAACTAATAAGGCCTAAACTAGAACTGGCAGTATTAGAAAAGAAAAATATAAAGATTATAGAAGCATATCTAACCACTGAAAATGAGAGCTAATGCCATCACAAATGTTAGAACTAATAAAAAATATTGCTCAGCTGAAGTAGCCACATATAGGACAACTTTTTGGGCTATACTGGCCAGCTGGGGAGGAATATATATATATATAACCACGTACAAATGTGTTAATTCACATGACTATCGCTATCCACTCTTCAAAAGTTCTTGAAAAAGGTTACTCTTCTGTCGTTACTCAAAATAAAACTTTATAGAAATGTCTATATTGCGTATTTCCTTCTGTATACAATGGAGACACATTAGACCTAAGTGTTAGTCAAATACTTTAAGAGCTGGTTGCTGCTTTGAGATATCTTTTCATAAGACAGAAAAACCAATGATTTCCTTTTTGAAAATTATTACCTAATCATTTAAAACTGAAATCAAAGAAGGAATCCTCGAAAATGGTAAACTCCACAAAGAGATGTATTCCTTAATGAGATATACAGGTCTACATAGTATCTTTTGCCTATTCTTTACAAAACTTCTTACCAAAACTCATTTAGAATGAAGAGATTTTCAGAGACTAACTCAAGAAAATTCAAGTTATGCTTTTTATTTATCATAAAATTTCTTAAATGTTTTGTTTTTAATCAAAATTGTTACACATATTTTCGAGGAAGTAAACATTTTCTCATTTTTTCATGTAAAGAGTACTCTAGAGTGGAGACATTTTTAAAAGTATTCGTGTTCGAAAATACTGAAATTACATACCAAATTTAGTATTTATCTGACTTTGCTTTCTTTGAATTATGCTGTTCACAGATTAACACTAATGGATCCTTTTCTAAAAATATTTTTCTTTTTTTGTTCAAAGGCCTGAAAACATAGTCTGTGTATCAGATTTTTAGCTAGAATACCTACTGTGTACGTAGTATACAGTCAAAAGAGTATTATTATATCTTTTATATTTCTTATTCTTACAAAAAGTGCTTATTTTTCAAAATGTATTATAAAAATCTACTGCTAGGTGAGTTTTCACGTTATTCTGTAATAAAATTGCTTTAATCGGCAATAATTTTAACATATCATGCTCACTAGACTAAAAGCCATATGAAATTTTACTTCCGAAATTGTAAAATAAAAAGCAGTTGTTTTTAGTATTTGTGGAAACTGCTCGGGAAATCTGCGTGAAGTAAAATGTTATTGTAAACAAACCACTCACTTATATTAGTCTGGTTATATTTGAAAATGTATTTTCTCACTCTCAAATTCATTTGCTTATTGTCTCGATAGTATAATGGGCCAAAAATAAAGAATTGTTAAGATGATTTACTTTGTTACAGACTTTTCAATGTTTTCGAATTTTGCCAAAAATAATAAATTTAAATCAATGAAAGAAAAGAGGCAAACAATATTTTCATTAGAAATAAAATCGTCTTATCCGATTACTGATTATGATATTATTGTCAAATGTCTCCGCTCTAAGAGTTTAGAAATGTACGAAGAAGTGCACTGCATCCCAGATACTAGGTGTGCTCAATAAGTCCTCAGAAAATCCAAGAAATTAAACTCGTAGCAAGGAAAAAAAGTTTGTATTTAGTTTGGATGACAGTTAAAGTTTCAGCTATATCCATCACGTGGTTTCGTTGCCATAGGCTATTGAATCAACACTCTTGTGCTTCTTTAGAAAGATGAAAAAAAGTTTCGTGAGGTGCTTAAAAACTTCTATTTAAAATACTTAACACCGAAGGAGATAAAAGCTGAGTTGAACGAAGCTCATGGCACGCCTGCGCCTGCGTTTGCAACAATTTACAATTGGATAAATGAGTTTAAATGCGGCGTACATCACAAATGATAAACATCGACGTCCAGTAGAAGTAACTTCCTTCGAAATGATTGATAAAATCCAGGATATGGTTTTTCGTGATCGACGATACAAAGTTCGCGAAATAGTAGCGACCACAGACATATTCTCAATTTTGCACCAAAAATTAGGTGTGACAAAGATCCCGGCAAGATGGGCTCCGCGTCTGCTCACAATGGAAAATCAACGCAATCGTTGATCGATTCGGATGCTGGTTTGGCATTTTTCTGTCGCAATCCTGACTAGTTTCTGCATCGATGCATAACTGTGAATGAAACAAAAGTAGAGATAAAAGTACAGTCAAAACAGTGGGTTCTTAAAGCTGAAAAAAATGGTGAAATCTGCAGACAAGGAAATGGTCTCAATTTTTTTGACATGCAATGTGAAATCATCTACATTGATTACTTGCAGAAAGTAAGAACGATAAATAGAAAGTATTATGCACCGCTATTACACCGGTTGAACGGAGAAATCAAGAAAGAAAAGAAAACGCCCCCATCAAAAAACAAAAAAATTCTCTTCCATCAAGACAATGCAAGGGTACACACCTGCGCAGTTTCGATAGCGAAAATTGTAGAATTGTAAGATGTTCGCATTATTACAAAATCCACCGTATTCACCAGAATTGGCCCACAGTGAGTGTCAACTACACAATCCGTGTATATTCATTCGTGGGTTAAGAGTTTTAACGCACTGAAGGATGTTTGCAGATATCAAATAGGGCTATAATTAATATCAGCCGAAAATGTGAAATTTACGATCATTTATATTTTTCGTAAAATGTATGTAAATTGAGTACTTTTACGTCAAACTCTTCACAAATAAATGATTATGTATACAAGAAGAAACGTATACGTAATATAATGAAAGACAGATAGGAACAACTGACTTAAAATATTCTTACTTACATGATGCCTGTTGAGGAGTAGAGTAACAGAGACTAGCCAGGTTGGGTAATCAGTTCAATAGCTTGTATAAGAGTGAGGAAGAAAGTTATATGAAATTCGGTGAAATGAACAATTAAAAGACCAGTAATTATAGAGCACTGGTGGAGTAAATGACGGGGAAAACTGGAAAATCCGGGGAACACCGGTTCAGGCGCCATCCCAAATCCTGCATACGCTCTCCTAGGATCGAACCCGCCTTGATGAGAGGCAAGTGGTCTAACCACTCGGCTATGGCGCTGTCTCTACAGATTGTAAATGTAGAGTAAAAGATGTCATTTAAATAATTTTGAGATGGGGTTTTAAAGTCTTGACATTACATTTATCATAGCTATTATATATCTTTTATGAAATAGGAAATAGGATTTAAAAAAAGGCGTTTTTTTTGGGGCTACTTAAGGAAACTGCTACATTTTAATATACTAGTTTATATTTTCTCCTGATAAAATCGTCCTTCACAATTTTAATTAAACTAAATCAGGAAACTAATGTATCGCTTAGTTGAAACTATTCAGGACAAACAAATCAGAAATTTAATGTTACTTCACTAAACATTTTGACATAAAAATATGATGTGTTCCATTCACATGACTTTCTCTCCAAAAAATTATTGTTAAAAATTTTATGCCTCTATTTACTTCAGGGTAATCGAGAAAAAATTAGCAGAAATATTCGTATTACTTGCTTCTTTGTAAGTAGAAGCGAAATAAGGGAGTCCCATTGGTTAAAGTGAGAGTCAAAAGCTGGTTGCTATGTGCCTGAAGTTCATTTGTTGGTATGGGCAGGAGTTGACAAATTCCTGTATGAGAAAAGTATAAGTTTTTTTTAAAGTGAAACCAATAACAATGAATATCTCAAAAACACTAAACTTACGAAAAAAAAGTATATAACATAAATTGTGCGTTTTAACGTTTAGCAGTTATGCAAATTCCGTAAAATTCATCCAGAGTCTTCAGAGGCTATTCCTATAAAATTCAAAATATACATTTTGTCAGGTAAATATCTTTAAGAAATGATATTTTAATCAAAATAGTTAGAGCCATTTTTGAAAATTCAAAATTTATGAAAATTTTTCCATATAAAAGTTAGTTGGGGGATTTTCTTGAAAATCTTCATGTCGGATTCTTGGAAGATACTAAACTTAAATACCATGTTTGGTATCTAACGGCTTTTTCGTTTTTGAGCCATGCTGTCTACAGACTCACTCACATACAAGGACCTTTTTCTAAAAATGTTTTTTTTTTTATTCAGTGGGACCCAAAACATGTATTTCCGATGAAATTTCGGATCGAATTTTTGGGTGGAGTGCAGTACCTTCTCTATATACTATGTACATAGTACGAGTAGAAAAAGTACAAATTCAGTACTGTCTCCATTTAGCCCGTCCCCCCCCCCCTCACGTTTTCTATTCTCCGAGCAAATTTAAACTTGAATAGCTTAGTAATTACACCTTTCGACCCCATTGCCAGTTGTTTTCTTCTGTATTATACCGAATTAGGTAACCGAAATGGCACAGAAAATATAGAGAGGAAGTTTTGATTATACCTCTGCTTTTCAAAGCAGGGACATAAGGATGTCATTGAAAGATGTCAAAACGTTAGTAGTTGAATAAAAGAAAATTGCTGCAGAGGAAGAGATTGTCCTTGAGGGAATAAAGTCCTCTAACAAGCAAACGCACAAATTATCCTTAAAGATTTTCAAAACAATGTACAAAATGCCAGGATAAAAAGGGAGAGTCCGAGGCAGGAAAGGGGCAGAAGGAAGAAGGGGGCGTGACGTCAGACAAATTGCGGTGAGTGTGCGAAAGGTCGCACTACTCCCACACAGTTCAAACTCGACCACCCTTATTTATTCAGTGTTTTGTTAGACGGTGGATGGTAAGTGATGTGGAAAATTAGAGGACTGAGAAGATACCACATTCTCCGAAATGCTTTCAGATAGAGTGATATCATGGTATGTACGCAATATAATGGATCAAAGTTTCAGGAAATAGTCTTTAGCATTTTGGGATCCTTTTAAAGCAAACTTTATTTGCTGTATTTCTGGATTATTTGAACTTCATTAAACATTGAAATAGGTTTCTAAAAATAGTAACCTATGTTGCATTTGGTAGGCTAATTATAAGTAATTTGCTTCTTACTTAATTTCAGGTAAATAAGGATAAACTAATCTGATGTGCTCCATTCACACGACTTTCTCTACATCTATGTAAAAATTATTGTTCATAAGATTATTCTTCTATCTATTTAATTAAAAAACATTAGCAGAAACGGTCTTATTACTTAGTGTCTTTATAAGTAGAAGGGAAATAAAGGAATACACTAGAGTAAACCGACAGTCTAATGTTTTAAAATATGGTTGCTATCGGATTGAAATGCATTTCTTTGCGTGGCCAAGAGTTGACAAATTCTTATATGAGAAAAGTTTAACTATTTGAAAACTGAAATCAATAACAAGGAATATCTCGAAAACGGCCAACGCCACGAAAAAATGTATATGAAATAAATTGTGTTTTATCGTCATTTAGGTATATGTTTTGTGTAGTAAGTTTTTTGCTACCTCTTACGGTTTACCAGTTTATGCAAAATTCAAGCCAAATCATCCAGAATAAAGAGGTCTTTAGAGGCTATTCCCAGAAACTTTAAGATATGCGTTTTAGTTAGTGTGTTAATATCTTAAATATAAGAGATTTTAATCCAATTTTGAGAAAGCGAACATATTCAAATTTTTTCCATGTAAAGGGTAGTTTGGTTTGGAGGGATTTGCTTGGAAATTTTCGTATCACATCCTTGAAAGATACCAAACTCAAATACCAAGTTTAGTATTTAACGGTCTTTTCGTTTTTGAGCTATGCTGTCCACACACACACACACACACACAGCATACATGCACCTTTTCCTAAAAATGTTTTTTTTTTTTTATTTAGAGAACCGAAAACATGTTTTTCCGGTGAAACCTCGGTATCGAATTTTTGGGTGCAATACAATACCTTCTTACACACTATGTACATAGTACGTGTAGAAAAGTAAAAAATTGAAACCTGAAGCATACAAACAAACACACATTTAAATAAGCATAGCTTAATACAGCATGCAGCATGCTTTCAAATCAACGGTGAAGAAGCAAGAACTTTTGAAAATGCTCTCCAAGTCCAGTGGTACGTCATTGTAAATGTGGATAGACTTTTTATCAAGATTTCTTCAGAAATATATGTTTTAAGAACCCTAAATCCAAACAAAAAGGGCTTCCAGAAGTATCCGCGCGCGTGTGTATGTGTGTGTGTGTGTGTGCGCGCGCGCGTGTGTGTGTGTCTGTGAACAGCATAACTCAAAATCGAAGAGTCCGTTGATGCCAAACCTGCTATTTAAGTTCATCTTCCAAGGATGTGTTACGAAGGTTTTCAAGAATATTCCCCCACCCCAACTACCCTACAATTTAAGTGAAAGTCCCAAGTTCCATTCGAAATTACGATGATTTAGTTAGGCAGTTTGAGTAAACTACTTCTGTTGATAAGAAGAAATCTGGAAGGCCAAATGTAATCCCTGATGTCACTGTTGCTGATGCGCTTCATATCTACACATGTGCAAAACAATTAATTACGTATCGGCCGTGTTACCAATAGCCAATTTCGAACAAAGTGGCCGCCGCAATCTCCAGATCCGAAACCGACCCACTTTTGGTTGTGGGGCTACCTTAAAGATCGAGTTTTGCTCACACATTCAACAACCCGACAGCCACTGAAAGCCGTCAGGGTTTAATTGGCAGAATTAGAAATTTTTGGGTGGGGGATCGTATCGAGTCACATTACTGTCCGGTTGCCCTGGAACTGAATATAGAGACGGCCATGGTGGCGCATGCACCTAAAGAGGGGCAGGGGGACGAAGGGAGATTCATTAGTAAATTTATATGGAAACCGGCAGAAAAAGAAGTATTTGTTGATAAATTAGAAAGAAGATTAAGGGAAAGGAACGCAGACATAGCGGAGGAACTAACGCATATAATAGCAACGGCTGCGGGGACAATGAAAGTCCAAATGCATGGTAAGTTAAAACGATTCAATGGTTGGTATGACCAGCAATGCAGAGCTGTAAAGAAACAAGCAGAGGAGGCTCTGTCAACATTCAGAAGGGAGGGGGAAATGACAGGAAAATTTTTATAAAAAAGCGAAGGGAGTATAAAAAGCTCTTACGGGAAAAGAGAACTACGTGGCAAGACAAAATTACTCAGAAAATTAGTAATATTTTAACACGGGGGGGGGGGGGGATAACGCTGAGATGTGGCAAGTAGTAAAACATTTAAGAGGTAACCGTTAGGCGCCCAACGAAATTTCTCCCAGAAAATGGGCAGTGCATTTTATGGGAATATTCGGGAAAGGTGAAAGGGAAGGAATTTTTATAAAGGAAGTGCAAATTTTGGGAAATTTTGAGATCCCAATACTGGACGAAGAAATATCAGCACGAGAAATAGCACAGGCGCTGAGGAGTCTGAATGGAGGCAAAGCTCCAGGGTTGGATGGACTGCCCCCGGAAGATTTTAAAGCCGCAGCCAATGTTAATGAGTTTTGTAGGAGTATGCTCCAGATATGTAACAGATTGTTTATTGAGGGGAATTACCCTACCTGTTGGGGAAAGGACATTATTCATCCAATTTATAAAGGGAAGGGAACTATTGGAAATCCGGATAACTATAGGGGGGGGTTACTCTGTTGCCAATTATGGAGAACATTTATTGTAGAGTGTTATATAACCGGATAAAGGACTGCGAATCTAAATTTGGCAAACTTTCAAAATTTCAAATGGGTTTCAGAGAAGGACACAGTACCATAGATGCCGCTTTTATATTAGACACTTTAAGGACGAAGCAACTGTTAATTAAGCGGGAAAAGCTTCATTGTGCTTTTGTGGACTTTAAGAAGGCATTTGACTATATCAATCGAAATGCATTATGGTACAAACTAGGCAGAAAGGGGTTATCAAGTAAAATGGTTAGAGCATTGCAGGCAATGTATCAAAATGTCGAATTCTGTGTGAAGTACGACAGAAACTGAGTGTCCGAGAGCTGCCGAAGCTATAGGGGAGTGAGGCAGGGTTGTATTTTATCTCCCTTGCTATTTAATCTCTTTGTGGATGATATTACTGATCCAATGATAGCGGAGAATATTCAAGCACCAGTAGTAGCGGATTTGCAGATCCCAACACTTTTATACGCAGACGATTTAGTACTGTGCTCTACGACAGTAAACGGGTTGCAACGAGGACTGGACAAACTTAGGAATTATTGCGATGAATGGCTACTTACAGTTAATGTGAATAAGACTAAGACAATGACTTCCAAAAAGGGTTGTGTTTATAGCAGGGAGGATACTTGGACATATGCAGGACAGATACTGGACAATGTTAAATCTTTTGTGTACTTAGGACTCACATTTACAATGAACGGAAAATGGACAAAACACATTGACATTACGAAACACAAGGCAAGGGTGAAAGCGGCGGAAGCTCTCCGGATAAGCTACAGAATACCGAATATATCCATATTCTTAATGGAAACTGTATACGGAGCGACAGTTAGATCCACGATGACATACGGAGGAGAAATGTGGGGGTGGGAACAAACAGGGAATCTGGATCAAGTGAGGACCCAATGTTTGAAAGGAATTCTGGGTGTAGGGAGGGGTACGGCAAACTGCGGAAAAATGAGGGAATTCGGGGCACATAGTGAAATGATAGAGTGCAAAATCAGAGCAGTTAAATATTGGATGAGAATCGATCACGGAAACCAATCTCTAATTAGGGCAGTCTGCTACCGTGAACAGTTGCGAATGGAAGGTAATTCGACGTGGGCATCAAAATTAAAGAAAGGGTTGGAAACCATTGGGATGGGAGACATTTGGATGTCGGGGCAGGAAAACAGGCGAAGTATTTGTTGAAAAATTAAGAACCGCCTCTGTGATATTGACAGACAGCAAATAATTGCGCAATGCACAGGGAAGGTGTCATTAGAAGTAGAGTCTGGGCTAAAATCGGAGTGGGGTATGGAGCAATACATCAAAACAGGTACCAAACTCATTAGAGAGGGGCTCGCGTGGATTAGACTAGGAGCATGGAGGAGCACGAAAATTTCTGACGAGAATCTGTCCCATTTGCGAGGAGGAAGAGTCGTGGACTCACATCTTGGCAAGATGTAGGGATACGAAAGAATGGCGGGAAAAATATTTGCCGCGATTTTTTACCACTGCGAATGTAGGGGTAGAAGCATGTTGGACGCTACTGGCAGGCACGGAAAACATGGACGGGCTAGGTAAATTTATACTTAAGGCAAGACAGCTGAGATCTGAGGAGGTGCCAATAGAGAAGGGGGGGAGGAATAAGATCAACTAAACAAAAGTGACTACAATGTTCTACATACATATATATTATGTCATACTTAGGTCACTGTTGTGCTATGGTTTTATATATGGTGTATATATTATGTTTATATATGTCGTTTAAGTGTAATTATCTATTATAAGAGGGTGCATTTATGAAGGTGTACTCTGTGCTGTAAATTTAAATATTATATTTATAACAGTTTAACATTTGAATTGATTGTGGAAGATCCTATACAATGGTGCTCTCATTTAGTTCATCAAACAATATTTTATGGACTAAAAACATGTAAGAAGTTTCTAAACCGGATTCCGCCAAAAACTTTCGGCTGCGTGACGTATTTTAAAACCGAATATCTCGGCTTGTTGTGATATTATAGGCAGATTGAGGAATATATTCCAAATATTCTTTGGAACAATTAAAAATAGCTTGAGAACTACATTTGTTTTGTTCGCTCCGATGGTTTGAACAGCTAACAAATGTGGGTTCCCATTCTTCTCGCTCTGTCTCTGTCTACAAGAAACTTCGGACAGTTGGTTGGCCTCAAACTTTGTTCCGTTCATTAGCGGTTATCTCAGCAGTTGAGAACAGCCTCTAGCTTCATTAGTTATTATCTGGTTGCTCTCAACAAGTTGATAACACAATTGTATCTGGTCCAGTCCTCTGGTATCCTCGCTTGGAGCTGAACGATCTCCCAATCACGGACATAATACCCCTATCCCTTTCCTCTGAAGCTCTGGTTGGGAAGCTGGTCGTTGATCTTGAGTTTTGATTCAGGCAGAAGCAGAACAGTGGATCTTTGACCATGAGCAATATGTTCTAATTACGCATTTCTACCAGGCAGATGCTGAAAATTCATTCCTGTGTGTTTCGGGTACACAATCAAAAACATATACCTACATCCATTTAAAAAATCTTAAATCAGGCACGAAAATATTAAAACTGAGGTTCAATTAATTTTTACTTTCTCTCTACATACAATGTATATAGGAAACAAAAAAGGTATTGTATACACCCAAAAATTCGAGTCGATGTTTCACTAGAAATATTTGTTTCGAAGTCTCCAGAAATCAAAAGAGCATTCTAGGTAAGAAAAAAAAAAAGATCTGTGTGTGTGTGTGTATCCGTGTGGCTGTTAAATAGCAAAATTCTGTTAAAAACCAAATCTGGTAATTTAAGTTCAGCATGCGACATGAAGATTATCAGGAAAATCTCTCCACCCCCAATTACATGGAACTTTTTTCGAAAATTTTAATTTTAGCAAAAATAGCTCACACAAATTTTATTAAACTTCCATATGTTCAAGATATGCCCATGAAAAATTTAATGCGCATCTTCAATTTTCTGGGGATACTCACTGAAGATCTCTTCACATGAATGGCTTTTGTATAACTGGTAAACCGTAAGCCAAAATCTTACTACTAAAAATGTAGATATCGTTTAAACATACAATTTATGTCATATAAATTTCACCATTTCTGAAATATTGCTTGTTATTGGTTTCAATTTCCAAATGGAAATTTATCATTCGAGTTTCTTTTGTTTTATTCATGGTCATACAAAGAAAACCTAATTTCAATCATATAGCAACCAACTTTTATATGATTTCTTTATCGCTCTAGCCTAGTGCGTTCTTTATTTCCCATCTACTTAAAGTATCTAAGCAGTTCAGACTATTTTACTAATGCTTAGTTTGAAGTAAATATAAGGATAAGCTTTCGTAAGAATAGTTTGTTACAAAATAGGTACACAAAGTCATGTGACTGGAACACATCAATTTTTATTTCTGCAGTCCTAAAACATACCCAAAAATGTTATCGTTGCTCTTTAATTTGGGCTAATTGCAGTTGAGCACTCCATATCGTTAGGTTTAAGAATGTTAATTCAGAGAATGTGTAGGACTGTACTAAAAGACAACTTAATTTATATCAAATTGTGTATTAATTGTACAGTAGGAGCGTATACAGAGAGTTATCTTTTAAAAAGCATAAAATTCATATAACCTATTGAAGCTCGCCATTAATCCTTTTTTACATTGTTTAAAATTCTGCATAATAAGTACTTCTAACCATGGTTGTGATTGCGAAATCTATCTTTAGTATATGATACCAATATAGTAAGTACCTACCAGCAACCAAATTTTATAACTAGGCGTAAAATGGAAGAAAACTAAATAATGATTGAATTCTCCTAGAATAAAATTGATTAATATATTGATTCTAATTGTAACTTAAATAGATAAAACTTATATGATGAATAATCCTAAATACCTTGTATAGGTTATATTTATGCGAATATTATTTTGAGTTTAGTTTCCATTTTCTAATCTTCTCTATTTAACGTTAAATTGTAAAAATATAATCCATACAAGATCAGTCTCTGTAGTGTAGAAGTAATGTGTCCGCCTCATATTCAAGGGCATCATTTCACGCATTTTGTACATATATTATATGACCTAAAGGTTAGTAAACCTAAAGGTTAAACTAAAAAAAAAAGTTTGTTTGTCTGTGCGTATTTTTATTTCGTTTCAAAGAGAATATACACATTTAGACATTTCGTATAATGAGCTAGCTTGAAAGAAAAATAATTTTTGTAGGAGAGCGATACAGAAAGAGTGACATCTCATGACTTTCAAGCAGGAATGACCAAAACAGTTTTGAAATATGGTAACTAAAAATCCTTATATCTCGCTTATAAAATAGGCTTTATGATTTCTTTTAGTTATTCTTCAAAGGTGGTTGAGTCTAAATGGTTTGAAAAATAAAAAAGTCAATGGCAGCTAATGCAATTATTATTGTTTTTATTATTACTATTATTTATTATTATTATTATTATTATTATTATTATTATTATTATTATTATTATTAAGTTCTTTGAAGAATATTATAGAACGCAAGTCTTTAAGTATTTAGTTATAAAAATTATGTTTAAGTGGTTCGATAGGAATGAGTGGTTCAGGACTTATGGTGGCAATTAATACAAGAAACAGTATATATTGCAAGGAAACCGGAACCGAGATATATGTATTTTCAAAGCTTTTAATTACATTTTTATTTCTATCAAACACCTTGGACTAAGTAAGTTTATTAACAGTTTTCAAAATATAACATAAAGTTCTTCCGCAGATGGATGAAGAAAGTTTAGAGGGTAGAGAAGGGATGAAATTCACCATAAGGAGAGTATGTGAGAGAAGAGGAGAAATTGAGATCTCAGTGTGGACTTTCTTTTTCTTTCTCTACACGTACCATTTACATAGTGTACAGAGAAGGTATTGTATTGCACCCAACAATTCGATACCCAGATAGCACCGGAATTACATGTTTTTACACCCCTCAAATCCCAAAAAGGATCATGTTTAGAAAAAATTCTGTTTGTGTCTCTGTCTGTCTGTATATATGAGTGTGTGTATGTATGTGTGTATGAGATGCATAGCTCAAAAACGGAAAGACTGTTAAAAACTAAACTTGATATTTAAGTTTGGTATCTTCCAAGTTTGGAAGACTATCAAGAACCTCCACACACCCAACTACCGATTACGTAGAAAAAATTTCAAAAATTTTGATTTCCTCAAAAATGGCTCTAACGATTTTGATTAAAATATCTTATATTTAAGATATTTACATGAGAAATAAAATTTATATCTTCAACTTACTGGGAATAGCTTCTGAATACATTTTTATTCCGGATGAATTTTGCCGTATTTTTCATAACTGGTAAACGTAAGGGACAAAAACTTACCACACAAAAAATGTAGAGCTCGTTAAAACACACAATTTATGTTATATACATTCTTTTCTTTTTTTCGTAAGGTTGACCATTTTTTAGATATTTCTGGATATTTTTTTCAGCCTTAAAATACTTATACTTTTCTCATACGGGAATTTGTCAACTCCTGCCCAAACAAAGGAACTTCAATCTCATACCAACCAACCATCCTTTGATTATCACTTTAGCCTAAGGTACTCCTTTATTTCCCTTCTACTTATAAGAAAGCAATTAATAATATCATTTCTGCTATTTTGTTCTCGATTATCATTAAGTAAATGGAAGAGTAAGCTTTATAACAATAATTTACTGTAGCGATGTAGAGAAAGTCCGATTTTTTTTACATAGCCTTCGGACACAACTTACTTGGCAATTAGAAGCAGAGAATGACTTTAGATAGTGTATAAACAAGGAAACACACAACAGTAAACCTTCACGCCCCGAACAACTCTTTCGTGGCAGAATCTCATCGCAAAATGTCAGCCGAGGCTAAACTAAATAAATGCTTTTAACACATTAAAGATGTTAAACAATATGAGATAATATTTATTACAGAACACTGTTTTAAATATGTTCTTGTCTATAATCAATCTGAACGTACTACATTCTACAGTTTAAGTGATTTGAATGTCTTGCATTAAAGACATTATTCTGTTGTTTGGAATGGGAAAGAAAATGTATAATGGTTTAATATCTCTGTAATAAATTATTGTTAAAACGCTTATTTTTCTTATCTACTTCATCCTAGTCGAGAAAAACATTGACAGAAATTATTTTATTACTTGCCTCCTTGTAAGTAGAAGGGAATTATGGGAACATACTGAACACGAAAGTAAAAAATTGTTAAAAGTTGGTGGCCCTGTGATTGAAATCTCTTTCTTTGTATTGCCAGGAGTTGACAAATTCACGTATGAGAAAAGTATTTTAATACGGAAACCAATAACAAGGAATATGTAATAAAATGGACAACTCCACGAAAACAATTATATGACATAAATTTTGTGCTTTTCAAAATCTACATTTCTTTTGTAATAAGCTTTATTCTGTCTCTTACGATTTACCAGTCATGCAGTCAATTTAGTAAAATTCATCCAGAATGAAGAGCTCCTCAGAGGCTATTACCAGAAAGCTCAAAATATAAATCTTATTTGTCAGTAAATATCTTTATTATAATGGTTAGAGCCATTTTTGAGGAAATCAACATTTTCGAAATATATTCCTTTGTGTCGCATCCTTGTAAGATACTAAACTTAAATACCAAACTTTCGTTTTTGAAGTTACCGTGTCCACATACACACGAACAAACTGATACACGACACACACACACACACACACACACACACCTACACTCACACCCGCGGCGGAGATCTTCTAAAAATGACTTTCGGTATCGAACTTTTGGGTGGAGAGCAATATCTTCTCTACCTACGTACTTTCTGCTATACAGAGAAAGTAAAAATAATAACATTCATATAACCTAGATATAAATTATTCAAGGATAAAATATAGTATACGCTTTTAAAACACGATAACAAATTGCCTACTATGTTACGGCCGGAATCTATTCAGAACAGGAGCATAGTTCCATGCTTTATATCATAGTTGTGAATGCCGGGCAAACGCTCTGTTGCAACTTAAAAGTCCATATGAAGATTATAGTACGCCGTCTTATTTCTTTTTTGGGGTCGACGTTTATTACGGTTTGGTACCGCTGTTTCAATAAAAGAGGATTTTGGGGCGACACTCTTCTTTCTTTTGTTTTCGAATGCCAACTACACACGATGGAAGCTAAACTAGTATCGTTTTCAGAAGCTAGCTTCTTTGCTACATTATTGCCACTACAATTCACTGTAATGGCGTCTTTCTTCAGAATTTTGTGAACCGGAATAACTCACGGATAATGGTTGGCGCTCTGTGTATCGATAATGGCGGTTTTTATAACAAGAACTACAAAAAGGAAAATCTGGGTGGAAAAAAGCAAACTTTGTCGAGTGTAGTTATACAATAAAGGCAGAAGGAGAGCGAAAAAGTATAGTGGCCTGTAGAAGATGGAACGATTTTATTGCTGTATTCCAACGGCTTTATACCTACTTCTTGAGGTCTGAATTGGAACTAAAGTAACCATTATTTTTCTTATTAAACATTTTAAAGCACAAAAGAACAAGTTTTAGGTTACTAAGCATTAGAATCATTGACTTAACGCAATGCACAATTGAAAATTCTTATCTTCAAGCGTATTATCGTTTAATTTCAAATTCAGTCAGAAGTTGTTTTATTTTCTCACTTTCTCAGCTATGTATAGAAGTAGCGTGTTCGTGTGTGTATGATTAACATAACTCAATACAAAAATCTGACGTCTTCCGTGCACATGATGTTCTCTATATCACTGTAACAAATTATTGTTAAAAAGCTTATTCTTCTATCCACTTCATTCTAAACATTACCAGAAATGCTTTCTTGTAAGTAGAAGGGAAATGATGGAATACACTAGGCTAAAACGATAGTCAAATATTTTATAAGCTGGTTGCCATATAGATGAAATCCGTTTCTTTGCAGGAGTTGACAAGTTCCCGTATGTGAAATTAATAAAAAGCAGTATCTTAAAAACAGTCAACTCCACGAAAAAAATGTATATGGCATTAATTGTGTGTTTCAACGAGATCTATATGATTTGTGTAATACGTTTTTATCTATCTCTTACGGTTTACTAGTTATGCAAAATCCAGCAAAATTCAACCAGAAAATAGAGGTCTTCAGAGGCCATTCTGAGAAAATTCAAGATATACATTTTATTTTTCGTGTATATATCTTTAATACACAGTATTTTAATCAAATCGTTGGAGCCATGTTTGAGAAAATCAAAATTTGCGAACATTTTTCCATGTAAAGGGTAGTTTGTGTGGGGGGGGGGATTTTCCTCAAAATGTTCGTGTCGCATCCTTGGAAGATACCTAGTAAACTTATATAAGTTTGCTACTTTACTGACTTTTCGTTTTTGAGTTATCATGTTCACAGACAGAGGGCACACACACGTTTTTTTTTTTAATAATTTACTTGGATAAATGGGACCCTAAAAATGTCTATTTATGATCTATTTACTTACGTACCATTTGCTATGTAAAGAAAGTAAACAAAAAACGAAACAAAAACATTTTTAGAAAAAGGTCTGTATGTGCATGCGTACGTGCGTATGTGAATGTGTGAACAGCATAACTGAAAACGAACAGTCGGTTAAATACCAAACTTGGTATTTAAATTTATCGTCTCCTAAGGATGCAACTCGTAGATTTTCAAACAACTCCCCCACCTCAAACTAACCTTTAACTGGAACCTTTTACAACATTTTCTGTTTTTTAAATAAACAGTTCTAACGATTTTGATTAAAATTCCGTACATTAAAGATGTTTGTACGTTCATTATGTGTATCTTGAATTTTTGGCAATAGCTTTTGAAGACCTCTTTATTCTGGATGACTTTTACATGACTTGGTAAACCGTAAGAGAGAACACAACACAAAAAGTTTAGATATTCTTAAAATACACAATTTATGTAACATACATTTTAGTAGAGCTAACCATGTCAAACATTCCTGTTATTACTTTCAATTTCAAAATACTTTAGCTTGTCTCAAAGGGGAAGCCCTCATCTGTTTCACATATATTTTATTGTACTCCCTCACATGTAGAGAGAATCGGATTTCAATGACATTCGCATAGCGACATCTTTCAAAAGCTTTTACTGCGACTTTAGCCCAATATATCCGCTTATTCTCCTTATACATTTCTGCGTATGATTATCTTGATTAGTATTATGTGGATAAATAAATGATCTTTGTAAGATTAGTTTGTATGCAGAACAGATAAACAAAGTTTATGAGAATGGAAAACATCACATTTTTTAACAATGCTAAACGAAGATTTACAAGAATTTCCGCAGCCCACATTATTTGTAACATTGAAAAATTGTCAAACTTTTGATTTTCTCAAAATGCAACAGTTTTGATCAAAGTACTACATGTTTAATCTATTTACATGACAGATAAAACTTATCTTGAATTTCTGGTAGTAGTCTGTGAAATACTTTCATTCGAAAGCATTTTTGCATAATTTGCTAAAACGGGTACACCATAAGGGATACACAAAACGTACAAATATATACATATATAAAACACTTAAAAAATATATAATAATGTATTTCCAATAATTTTTTTTGTCACCAGAATTTTTTAAATGTGTCATTTTATTGTTTTTAATGTTTCAGTAATATTATTTATTAAAATTCTGTCGTTATTCGCATTGTAATGGGAAGATCATTTAGCAACTAGCTTTCGAAAATCTAATTACCGATTTGGTTTCTTCTGCTTTCCTTCTAGCTATATGTATGTAATTGAAATATATCGCTAATGTTTGTCTCGGTCATTCTAAATAAAATGTCTGTTACATTCTCTGGGTTATTTCGGCCTATTTTTCACCTAACGGATTCTTCTATCCAATTCATGTTGAGATAAATACTTATTAAAATGCTGATATTAAATTTTTCCTTGCAGATATAATGGAAATAGGGGAATATACTAGCCCTAAGCAATAGTCAAATCCTTTAAGAGCTGGTTGCTATATGTAAAGTATTAGAAAATACATGCTTTTTGCACGACAAGTTGAAATATAGAGAAGAATAACGTCCCCCAATTTGGTAAAAATGATGCATAAGAAAATTTAAATCAATAACAAGAAATAACTTGGAAATGGTTACTGAACAAGAAACCTAATTAACATATATTTTGTGTTTTTATCAACTTACTTTGGTAGTAAGATTTTTTTATACCTTACGGTTTACCGGATGCCCAAGCTCATTCAGTATGCAGAAGCTATTCCCAGAAGATTGAAAATAGTGTACCGACAGAGCAGTTGTCTTTAAAATACCTTAAAATACTAATCAAAATTCTTTGGGCTTTTTTGTGAATATGAGAATTTGGGAGACATTTCCACTCAAAGAGTAATTTGGTTTGGTGAATTTTCTTTATAATCCACGTGTCGAAGTTTCGGAATATTTAGAGTTTAATACAAGTTTAACATTTAACTGGCATTTACTTTTGACTTATACTGTTCACACACACACACACAAACACACCAACGGACCGTTTTTTTCTTTTTTTTCTTTTTGGGTTCTTGGGCTATTTAATTCTAGTGAAATATTGACAAAAAGTTTTGCGTGGTATACGATACCTCCCCTACTTACTGTATGTGGCGGGGAAAATAATCACCTTTCGTAACAATACTTTGCAGAAGGTATACCAAATAAACAAGTATTTAAAGTAAGATTAATTCATGTAAATGTAACCCATCAAATTTTTCTTCTTACAGGTCTGATGGCAATTGATGGATATGACAAGCAAAGAAGATTTTAATGTAAGTAGGCGTTGTATTCTGTTATATTAAATATTAAATAAATACTTTTCATTGGGGAAGTCATCTGTCCTTTAATAGTGTACGTTTCTCATAATACTTTAATGTTTAAAACTTTAATGTTTAGGCTTAACAAACTATCAAGAGCCTCGACTATTACGCTTTAGTGATCAATACAAACTACACTTAACTACCCAAAAACTGCTGTAATATCAAGTATAAAGTCCTTCCCTCTCAAATTAAGGGGATCAGTTCCCTTTAACTTTAACCATTATATTCTCTAATGGTTAATGGCTTTCGACCAGTTGTCTATAACGATGCAGCTAATTAGAGAACTACGGTTGTAGAAAGTTTAAGATTGTCTCTTGTCTCTGAAATGGTAATTTTAAGGTACAACAGATTGCTATTCATTATCTGCCGTTTTTAAACTGAGAGCATAGTCCTTATAAATCTCCTAACGTAAATTAATGGAGTCTATAACTTCCCTAATTACACAGGAAAGTTTGTCTCGATCTCACCATAACGAGAATCAAAGACAATACATTTATATGCAGGATGTTCCTTATATAGCCGGGCCGTGGACTCCACTTATGCCTGCTCCGCGCACGGTTTATCATTCTGAGGTTTCCCGATCTAAAACTTCCATATATCTACGACCTTGTTATTGTGTTGAAAGTTGTGTGTGACTATATTGAGACATTCCTGACAATCCTCGTCTTCACGAGGTTGTAATTGATTAACTATAGTTTGTATTCAAAAAATTTCGCAACATAGATTTATAAAACATCTGCTTATTGTGTAATACATCTTAGGGATGTTTCTGGAGAGCGTTCAAACGATGCACCAATTAATTATTATTTTCTCCGTTGGAATATTTATTTTTCACTTCTTAGTTTCGGAGGTACTCTCTTCTAACATATGTTTGTACTTCCCTATGGCTGAATTAAGTAACAAATATTTTCAGATATTTCTAGATTCTTTTGTACTTTCCTACGGCTGATTTACGTAACAGATATGCTCAGACATTCCTAAATTTGATTCTCCACGGCTGATTTAATTAACAGCTATTTTCAGACATTGCTAGATCTGTTTGTTCTTTCCCACGGCTGAGTTAAGTAACAGATATTCTCAGACATTCCTAGACCTGATTCCACTAGGGACGTTCAATAATTCCTTAGAAAAGCCAACAAGTTACACTCGTAGCATCAAAAAATGTTTGTATTTAGTAACCGTCGACTCTAACTAGACGACATTAAACTCTTAGTTATATCCATCACGTGGTTTCTTTGCCATAAGCGATTGAATCAACACTCTTGTGCTTATTCAGAAATATGGAGAGAAAAAAACGAGTTTCGTGCGGTGGTCAAGCACTTATATTCAAAAGAATTAACACCAAAAGAGATAAAAGCAGAGTTGGATGAAGTTCATGGCACACCTGCCCCTGCGCTTGCAACAATTTACAATTGAATAAATGAATTTAAACTAGGCCGTACATCCACAAATGATGAAGATCGTTCCGGACGTCCAGTAGAAGTGACTTTCTCGGGAATGATTGTCAAAATCCAGGTTTTGGTTGATCCACGAATCAAAGTTCGCGAAATAGTAAAGGACATAGGCATATCTCAAGGCAGTGTTCTCAATTTTTCACAAAAAATTAAGGCCGAGGTTTTTGCTCTCAGTGGAGAATAAATGAAATCGTGTGGTTGATTCGGAAGCTAGTTTGGCACTTTTCCGTCACAATCGTGACGAGTTTCTGCGTCAATAAATAGCTGTGGACGAAACATGGATGCAATACTACACTCCAGAGACAAAAGTAAAGTCGAAACACTGGGATTTTAAAGGTGATGAAAGAAAGCAAAGTTGATGAAAGACAAGGTGATGGCCTCGGTTTTTTCTTCTTTTTTTTTTTTTTTTTTTGAGCGATAAATAGTGAGTATTATACTTCGTTATTGCACCAGTTGAACGGAGAATTCAAGAAAAAACGCCTTCGTCTGGAAAAGAAAAGGATTCTCTTCCATCAAGACAATGTAAGTGTGCACAGCTGCGCAGTTTAAATGTCGAATATTGGAGAATTAAGTTTCGAATTAATACAACATCCACCATATTCACCAGATTTGGCCCCCTGTGATGCTTTTTTTAATCCTAAATTTGGAAAATTGGTTGGGCGGAAAATGATTCACGTCTAATGAAGAGATCATCCCCCAAACAGATGGCTATTTTGAGGACCTTTCGAAATCCTAGCTTTTGGAGGGTTAAACAGTTGGAGAAAACTGGTAAAAGTGTATCCAGCTTAAAGGAGATTATTTGAAAAATAAAGAAAAATTTACCAAAAAATTATTTATTTTCTGATCTCGTAAGTAATAGATGCTCTCAGACATTCCTAGACCTATTTGTGCTTCCTCCACGCCTGATTAAGTAATCAATTTTTTCAGACATTCCTAGATTTGTTTCTACTCCCCACGGTTGGTATAAGCAACACATCTTCCTAAGACATTCCTGGAGATGTTTGTACTTCCCCATAGCTCATTTAAGTAACAAATATTCTCAGACCCTCCTAGAACTGTTTGTACTTCTCACACAACCCATTAAGTAATAGCTTTTTTCAGACATTCCTAGAGCTGTTTGTACTTCCCCACAGCTCATTTTAATAACAGATATTGTGATACATTCCTAGACTGTTTGTGCTTTTTTACGGCTGATTTAAGTAAAAGCTACTCTCAGACACTCCTAGACTGTTTTTCTAGGCTGATTTAATTAAGAGATTTACTCAGACACTTCTAGACCTGTCTGTTCTTCCCCACAGCTGATTTAAGTAACTAAAAGCTTACTTCTATGTTACAATGAAACTGCTTCAACTGAAGAACAGTTACAGTTCTTTAAAGCATAACTCTTCATGAGGCAGCGGAGATGAAATTTGATTATATGCTGGAAATTAAAAGAGAAACTATGAGTATGGCATTGGTAGAACAAGATACAAAAGGCTAGCGCTTTGCAACGCTGGATGCATTCCCAGCTCCACACCTCAATGTTACCCGTTTGCCCGGGATATGGCAGAACACACCGTCGGCAATATCCTGAGGCTTGAGGCAACGCGTATGTCAAACAGCTTTAGCCTCAGGGCTTCTAGGATATCTGCTCTCTTAGTGCCTGGATTCAGCAGCACAGGTCAACGTTTAGCGGAGTCCAAATAATCTTATTAACCAATCCCCATTATTGCGCTTTAAAAGTAAATGAAAGCTTTATGCTTTATATAAATCTCATATGTTTCCTTTCAAATGACTTTCTCTACATCTCTGTAACAAATTATTGTTAAAAAGATTATTCTTCATTCTAATCCAGATCAACATTAGCAGGAATTGTCTTATTACTTGCTTTCTTGCAAGTAGGAGGGAATTAAGGGATTACATTAGGGTCAAAATGATTAAAAACTTGTTGCTACGTAACTGGAATTCGCTTTTAGCCTGGCCAAGAGTTGACAAACTCCCGTGTATGAAAAGGTTTAAGTTATTTAAAACTGAATAAATAACAAGTAATTTCTCAGAAATGGTCAACTCCACGAAAAAACTGCATACAGAATAAAGTTTGTATTTAACGACATATGCATTTTTTGTGTAATAACTTTTTTATATATATTTCGATTTAGCAGATAGGCAAAAGACATCCAGAATGAAGAGGACTTCAGAGATTATTTTCAGAAAATTCAGGATATACATTTTACTTGTCATGAAAATATCTTTAATATATAGTATTTTAATCAAAATCGTTAGAACCATTTTGAAAAGATCAAAACTTTAGAAATTTGTTACATTTAAAGAGTAGTTTGAGGAGGATTTTCCTTCAAAACTTCAGTATTATTTGGTATTTTATCGACTTTTCGTTTTTGCGTTATCGTGTTCACACACACACATACACACACAGGAACACAGATCTTTTTCTAAAAATGTTTTTTATTCAGGGGAGCCTAATCTCGGTACGGAATTTTATGGTGGAGTGCAATAGTTTCTCTATGTACAACGTAGAGAAAGTAAAAGCTTGCTCTACTAGAAACTTTTATCCTAAATAACTTTCAGCAATGATATTGGTGGCACGGTTTTGTTGAGACTGACATAGCGTGACCTCATAAGTACATCCAAGGACAATAAAAATATGTCTGGCGGCGTGCCTTTGGTGAAAATATGAAAGTTTGACGGGGATTCGGGTAAGACGATTTTCATTGGTGATGTTCTAGTTCAACATACCACGCGAGTAAGAAAAGGCAAACCAGATTGAGCAATCCACCCCTTCAACCCTCACTCCGCTTGACGCTACATCAGAGTAGCATAAGCAGTGTCTTACATTTGTCCATGTGCGTGATTTACCTTGGCATTACAACTCCAGTGTGAAGCACAGAGAAAAGATAAACTAATTTTGTATCATGGATAATTGTCCAACTTGAAGGTTTAGGAATTACCAGTTCGCAACACAGAACTTCATTTGTTTCAAGTTACGCTTCATGTTCAACCTCTTGGCTTTGGTAACCTGGTATATTGAATAAGCTTTTAAAAGCATAGCAAATAGCTGAGAGAGATGGGCGATCAGCGATAAGTAGTATTTCCAGGCTTGTTTTTAATGTCTTTGAGTGAAAAAAAAAAAAACAAATAACTACTAGAAATATGTTTTCAGCTATAAAGGCTCCAACAACTGGTATCCGGGAACCCTTACACCAGAGTTACAGACACAGCCGGATGCATTCTGTGTTGAAGTTGACAGAAAAGACAAAGTGTTTATTTAAAAGTGTTTAACTTCCAGAAGACCAGAATGTACCAGGAGAGTTAGCTCCCTAACTAAGTATTCCTCTAAAGTAATGTGTCTCCTCGCACTTTTGGTGTAATTATTTATAGTCCCCCGATTTCTTCCCAAATATACACCCTCCTGCACCTTAAAACCTAGGTAATTTGGTTCCACCTACACATGCGCGAGATAGTTCTACCCTGAACTTGCCCTAACGATGCGCAGTGGCAGGGATATTTCCTACTTGACACTGGATATCTTACAATATGCTGAGTTATAATGTGTATTCTTTCCCTGCAACCCGGAGATCAACTGAAATTTGACAGGAATTTAAAACAAATGTCAAAGATTTGAACAATTCAAAGGATTAATAACGACTATCTTGGAAATGGCGTATGTCACAGGAAAATCGTTGGATATGAATTGGTGTTTTAAGGAGAGATATGTTTTTGTTAGTACGTTTTGGTGCATCTTTTGACATATACCAATTATACAAGATTATATAGAACTTCTTTCAAATTAATAGGACCGCACCGAAAATTCAAGATGCACATTTTATTTGTCGTGCTAATATATCAGCTGTATGCTATTTTAATAAACTCGTATAGCTATTTTTAGGAAATAAAGTATTTTAAAAATATTCCATGTAATGGTTAGTCTGGATGGGAGATTTTTTGTCGCTTCTTCGAAATACGTGAAATTATATTCAAGATTTGGCAGTATCTCATTTTCGGGTTTTTCTTATGCTGCCCACAGTCGTATATCCACGTATTTTCTGCTAAAACGCTTTTTTCGGTGGAATACAATACTTTATCTCTTCAGTAAAATTGCGCAATAAAGTTCGATCCATGACAGTACAGGAAAAATATCGCGATTGTGCAAGAAATAAAGATTTTAATTTAAATATAAATTGTATATTACACGTCCATAGATGGGATCATCTGAAGAGACTGTGAAGTGGAAATATCTGTGCAGTTATATGAAATACGGTAGCTAGGAGTGTAAACAAAGGCAGATATTTACAGCCACAGTATATTACATTTCCCACGGGCAATGAAGCACAGTCAGTAATTTAATACTTCTGTGATATTCCCCTGGCGTTATAGTCACTATAGATTACATGCACGTATATCGCTTTTATATCTGTAGGGGGTAAAATAATTAAAAATATCAAGTTTTATTTTTCTTTTGAGCATGCAGTCCATTTTGAATGCCAAACGATGTAGTTGTTACACACTGTTGCACATAAATTGTGGACGATGATTTTATATATTTTATATAACCTCACATATGTATACGTATATGTATATGAATAGTATGTCTATGAATAATAATTAAAATATATGTAAATTAAGTTACGCTTAATTCGGAACAAGGAATAATAAGGTATTATTGCTGTTTTTCATAAGTACAACAAAAATAAATTAAAATACATTTGACACTACGTTCTTTTTCACTCGCGTCGCTACCATTATATGAGAGTTGCATACATATTTTTCTACGACATTTAAATATACAATAAATATCTAATATTTAGATATCTTACACACGAAAGATGAACTCCGCCGACCGCTATGCATATTGTACCCATGCGTCGATAACATGAAATTTGACTGGCGGTGGTAGTTATTTTCTAGATTTCCTTTGTTATTGATTTCTATTTTAAATCATTATACTTTTCTCAAACGGAAACGCATCTTTACTTGCATCTCTGTTTTGTTTCTCTGTTGGCACTTCAAAGAGAATCTAATTTCAATTGTTTCTCATAGCAGCAAGTAAGAAGACTATACTGCTAATGATGTAGATTAAATATTTTAAGAACAGCTTGTTTGCGAAACAACTAGAGAAAGTAACAGTTGAAGGCAAATAATTGAGCTTTTGCGGAGGTAAGGATCTGGAATATTCATACTTATGTGACATTGATACTTGATCGCAAGAAATAAAAGTTATATTTATTTATAATCACATTTTTTCTGTAGAAACCAGTCATAAAATAATAATAATAATAATAGTTCTCCCAACACTAATTAGGAAATTATTGATTTTGAGAGTTAGACCGTTTACAGGATTTTTCCAAAGGCCACCGAACTATTGTTGAACATTATTGCTGAGATCCTATGTGGTACGAAAATAGTTTTCAATGTTAATAGAGGTTACATCAACAAAACGCCTCAGAGTTAGACAGACAGTTTCCCGGGAGCAAAGTCACGGCTTAGGCTCAGATTTTCTCAAAAAAAGGTTCTAAGGATTTTAATTAAAATCTCTTATATTTATGGTGTTTACATAAGAACTAATATGTATATCTTGAAGTTTCTGGGAATGACCTCGAAACACCTCTCTATTTTGGATGAATTTTCTTGAATTTTGTATAATTAGTAAACCGTAAGAGATTGACGAAAACTTAAAACACAAAAAAGGTAGAGATCCTTAAAACACACAGTTTATTTCATATAACTTTTGTTTCTGAAGTTGACCGTTTTCGAGATTCCTTGTTATTGATTTAAATTTTAAAATACTTACAATTTCTCATACAATTTCTCGCCACGCAAAGAAACGGATGTCAATACCATAGCAAGCACATTTAAAACATTTGACTGTCCGTTTGGCCTAGTGTATTCCATTATTTCCTTCCTACTTACAAGGAAGCAAGTAATAAAGAGCATTTCTGCTTATGTTTATCTCGATTAGCATGATGTAGATAGAAGAATAAGCTTATTGACAATAATTTCTTACATAGATGTAGAGAAAGTCATGTGAATAGACACATAATATTATTTAGAACTTCATTACAGACTTCCGTTTCCAGTCCAATTTAATGATTCTCTTATAAAGGAAGGTACATAAATAATGAGCCGAGTTTTGAAAAATTTTCCCTTGGAACAGGCTGAACTTTAAATAACATTTAATAATTAAATATTTTTTTATTTATTTTTGTTTATTTATTTTGACTTATGATGTTCCTAAGACACACTGACCGTTTTATAATTTTGATTTAATTCAATGGGCCTAAAAATATCATATTTTAAGTGAAACTACGGCATTCAATTCTCGGGTGGAATACAACACTGCCTCTATGCAGTAGAGAAAGTGATAAAAATGATGGAAAGATAGGCCATTAGAAATCCTTGCTTGCTGTTATTTTCCACAAAGAAAACTTACTCGGGAAAATGTCGTATATTTACTCTCTTAGAGGTCGCTGCCTCAATGATACTGCATCATAAATTCCTCTCAGGTTCTGGTAAATCGAATAAAGTGCTGATGCAACTTCCTGTTCTTGTGAAGTCGTATTTTAGGGCGACACAAAGAGCTGGCTGCTAGCCGATTTCTTTATAGCTTCTGTTTACAAACATTCGTACTCTCGCAGAGGTTTAAGTGGAGTTCTTAAACTACTGTGGAAATGGCATGTGCTATAATTAATAAATATGAAGTTATTTAACAAGTGTCTAGAATGACTCACAGATTGAAGCGCACCATTTAGGAAACAAATGTTTTACTTTCTTTACAGGTACTATGCACATAGTAACATGTTTCTGGACCCCCTGAATCCGAAAAAAAGAATGTTTAGAAAAATGTCCGTGTATGTGTCTGTCTGTATACGTGTGTGTCTGTGGACAGTAATGGCTCAAAAACGAAAAGTTCGTTAAATACCAAACTGGATATTTAAGTTCAGTATCTTCCAAGGATGAGACATGAAGATTTTCAAGTAAATTCCCCCACCCCAGCTACCCTTTACATGGAAAAAAAATCGAAAATTTTGATTTTATCAAAAATGGCTTTAACGATTTTCATTAAAATCTCTTATGTTTTAGATATTTACGTGACAAATAAAATGCATATGTTCCATTTTCTAGGAATAGCCTCTGAAGACATGTTTATTCTGAATGCATTTTGCGGAATTTTGCATATGTAGCAAACTATACTAGGTAAACAAAAACTTAGAATACAGCTCGTTAAAACACACACAATTTATGTTATTTGCATTTTTTTCGTGGAGTTGACCAGTTTTCAGATATTCCTCGTTATTAGTTTCATCTTTACACTTTTCTGATAAGGAAATTTGTTAACTCCTCTTAATACAAACAAAGGTATTTTAATCCATAGCAACCAGCTTTTAAAAGAATTGACTATCGATTAGGCTATGATACTCCCTTATTTCCTTCTACTTACAAGGAAGCAAGTAATAGACCCTTTCTGCTGATTTTTGTTCGGGATTATCGTTAAGTAAATAGAAGAATATGCTTTTTAACAATAATTTATTGCAGAGATGAAGAGAAAATCATGTGAAAGGAACACATCAGATTTTTTTCGGTTGGAAAAGTTTGTGCAACAACTAAAGTTTATGCAAGAATTATAGTGAGCATATCTATCGATTTTACAATACATTATATACACTATTACTATAAATTATCTAGCCGATTATAAACTTGAATAACTATGTTAGGAGACATTTAGAAACATGATATTGGAATCACTGGAAAGAGAAGTTTAAATAAGTTTGTTATGTTGGTGAACCTATTGCATATTTTGTCAATTTCGTTGCTAGGAGACAATATAACATAAACCTAACTTGCAAACGAAGACAGGAGCTCATTTTTTGTGCTAGATTTTGACATATTTCTTCTCTTGTCACTGCAAACGCAATTTTAGAAGAACATTTGCTGTTGATCCACTCAGTAGGCCAGTATCCGTAAATGGTACGCTGACGCCAAAACGAAGGGATGTGTCTGTGAGCGGAAATCATTCGGAACGTCCATCAGTAAGTGAGGCAAATATAGAGCGTATGAGAGAGCATTTCACACAAAGTCTGCAAAAGTGCGTACATTCCAATAAAGAATTAAACATCCCTCAACAGACCTTTTGAATATTTTACGGAAACGACTCGCGTACATGTTACACATAAATGATAGGATTTCCTGACATTCTGTTTGTACACTTTTCCTGATAGATATTAAGTGACTTCATCAGTAAACATCAATGATTCGATGAAACCTTCTGTTTCCATTTTGAGTTTTATCTCCTCACAGAAAGACTGTCGCTTGGCTTTGTCATCTGGTTTCAGAGCTTGAAACAATTGCAGACGGTATGGATGGAGCTTCAGACGTTTCCGAATATCATCCGCATGTTTAATTCTCTACTGACTTTTACGGTGGATTGCCTGGACTTTCTGTGAAACTCTCTTTCACACGCTTCACATTTGCCTCACTTACTGATGAACAACCGGTTGACGTCCGCTTACAGTCGAATCCCCTTGCTTTGAAGTCAATGTCACTTACAGATACTAGGCCCACAGAGTGGATGAACACAAAATGTCCTTTTAAAATTGCGTTGTACAGTCATCACAGACTGGAATATGTGAAAATATATAACACATAAAATATGCAATTTTGTTGTAGATTAACCGTTTCCAAGATACTTTCTGCAATTGGTTTCAAGTTCAAACTACCTAAATTTTCTCAAAGCGGGTTATGTTTTCTAACATCTCACCTTTGCTTATTTCTAGTCTTGCAAAGCGAACCGAACTTCAATTCTCCACAGAGCGACTAGCTTTTAAAAGATATGACTATCGCTTTAGCCATATTTCTCTTCTGCTTACAAGGCAACAAGTAGTAAGACCACTTCTGCTAATGATTTTTCCTATAATGAGATAAAATAATCCCTTTTGTAAGAGTAATGTCTTTGCAGAACGGGTAGAGTAAGCATAAGAATGGAACACATCAGATTTTTAACTAGTGGAGGAATTTCGCAATTTAGTCATTTATTAGTTTATAATTTGGAGGTGATGTGAAAGTTGTATTAAAATGTACAAAACCAACTCTGGAGGATATCGGATGACAAAATATACCCAAAACATTTAATGAAAGTAAGTAAAAGATATATAAGAACGCATAAATTTGCGAGCAGACAGTACAGATAGTGAAGAGCAAATATTTATTTATCTGGCTGTTGGTCAAGGGCACATAGTTTACATTTTACATGTTAAAGCCCCATATTGAGAAGAAGTATACGAGTGGTGTTCAATGGGTCCTTAGAAAAACAAAATATTTTGATAGTTTATATTATTTATTTATTTTCGTTTAACAGAATCTCCTTTTAGCTCGATACACTTTTCCCAGCGTTTCTCCAACTTTAAGTCTTCCAAAATGTAAGAGTTCAGAAGGTCCTCAAAAAGGCATCTATTTGGGAGATGACCTCTTCGTTACAAGAGAGTCTTTTTCCGCCGAGCTACTATTAAAGCTTGAAAATAAAAAAATAAAAAAGTAATATAAAAAAAAGGTCACTGGAGACCAAATCTGGTGAATGCGGTGGAAGGTGTAGTAATTCGAACCTTAATTCTACAATTTTCGCCATTGAAACTGCGTAGGTGTGCACCCTTGAATCTTTTTCTTTGCGGATGAGGGCGTTTTTGCTTGATCTCTCCGTTCAATAACGATGCATAATACCCTCCATTTATCGTTCTTTCTTTTTGCAAATAATCAATGTAGATGGTTACTGCGCAAGTTTCCGGGCTTGTTGGCCGTGGTCCATTGGAATCCAACTTCGAACATCCATACGTTCACCGGCAGGCCCTGAATCAGTCGCAGCAGGGAGTTCCATGCCAACACCACGGCAGCACCACTGAAGATGTTCGACGCAGATTCCAACGGAAGTTCGAAGATGGATTCCATTGGACCACGGCCAACAAGCCCGGAAACTTGCTCAGTAACCATGGCCGTGAAAGCCTTCGTTGTTTTTTGACTAGCCTCTACGGGGAGGAAGTTCACCGTCTGATTCGACACCTGGAGGTGTTACACAAGAAAACAGTACAGCTTTTAAGCTCCTTAACCTTTCTGATCCGCTGCCGAGACAACAACGTAATTTCAACACTGCCGCCTCGCACCGCATCTACAACCGCACCGAACGAGCGTTGCTACGTGAGCGCATTCATCAAGTCTGTCGGGAGCTGGCCACCAATGACCGAGCACTCCTGAATTAACATGTTCAGATCAGTAACATGATTCAACCACGCGACTGGACCGCATTGACAGGATGACGTTTGACTCCCCGTCAGTCAACCTGAACCGTTCTACTCTCAGACTGAAGAAGAAATATGCCAACTTACAGAACTCAAAGACTACCTTAACTGTGGAACATAGCCGTACCGTAGTCAACCTCTCCGACTACCAACTAACTCCGGCCGAAACCACGGTTCTGGCCAAGGGTGGCAACTATGCTGTTACCCCGCCAACTGTACCTACTGAAGATATTATAACCAACCTGGAATCTTGTATGTTCATTCTTCCGGCTGCTACAGCGGAAGAAATACGTCGTGAAACCTCCAGGATTCTACAAAGGGCACAGCCGCCTACTTCCAACTTAACCGCGAATGAGAGGACGGCTCTCAAAAACCTCAACTGTAAGACATAAATTGCGATAACACCTGCAGATAAGGGAAACGCGACTGTGATCATGAATTATCCTGACTACAAACAGATCACAGAGATCCTGGACCTAGTTACATATAAAAAGTTAACACGTGACCCCTCCATGCGTATTCATCGGAAGACGTGTGAAATAATCCTTTATCCCTAAAGAAGAACATTGCAGTCTCCTCCCATCGGAAGCGCGACCTACGAGACTATATGGTCTCCCAAAAATGCATAAGCAAGAAGTGCCGCTGCGGCCCATCGTCAGTGCTATTGGGTCTCCGACCTACAACCTAGCTAGATCATCTTACCAGCCGGTTACAACCACACCTGGGAAACACTGACTAGCACGTTCGGAACTCCTCTCACTTCGTTGAAAAGTTGAAGAACATAAACCTTGCAGCCCCACGATCAACTGGTGAGCTTCACTGTTTACAATGGTTCCGGTAGAAGAGACTATGGCACACCTTTCAAAAGTATTCCCTAAGGACATCAGACTTGTTTCACCACGTTTTGACGACATACTTTCAATGGAACCAAGAGTTCTATGAGCAAACGGACGGTGTAGCTATGGGCAGCCTTGTAAGCCCAGTCATCGCAAACTATTTCATGGAAATTTTCTAAGCCACAGCGCTAGAAACTTCTGCCCTCAAACCTTCTTGTTGGCTCCGCTACGTTGATGACACGTTTGTGATCTGGGGCCATGGCAACTCTACTCTAGCCAAGTTCCAGGAACATTTAAACAGTATTAACCCACGTTTACAATTTTCTATGGAGAGAGAAAATGAGGGCCAACTTCCGTTTCTGGATGTATTGGTGACCAAGAAGGACGATGGTACCTTGAGACATTCCGTTTACCGCAAGCCGACACACACAGATAGATATCTACATAAAAACTCAAACCACAATCCGGGCCAGAAACGTGCAATGATTAAAACTCTGTTAGACCGCGCTACTCGTGTATGTGAACAGCAGCGTCTTTCTAGTGAAATTAAACACTTAACCAAGACCTAGTAAGTACGCAATATGCTCCGTTCTACTAAAGATCCAGTTGACCCATTGTCATCAGCCGGTGTTTACAGAATACCCTGTTCGTGTGGCGCGGTGTACATTGGCACTACTCAACGTAGTGTTAACACTCGCATCAAAGAACACAGAAGATGCTGCCGATTAGGCCAATCTGAGAAATCCGCGGTGGCTGAGCATGCCTTACACGAAGAGGGAGAACACAAATTACAATACAAAGCCACTAAACTACTTTCATCCACTCTGCATTACCATACCCGCCTAAACAGGGAAGGTATAGAGATCCACAGGCACAAAAACAACTTCAACAGAAAGGAAGAGGCTTTAAGACCAAACAAAACATGGTTACCAGCTCTGCAAAACATCAAAAGTATACAGTCAATAAAACATTCAGTTGAACCTAACTTGCCGCAAACAGATGAACAAGTGACGAGGGAGAGCTAACCTCCAAATGTGGACATTCATAGCACAAGACCAGCCCTTCCCCCTCCCGGCCCAATAAGAAGCAACAAGAGGATGACGCGCTCCAATAAGAGACAGGCCCCGCCTATGCCAGGAGATATAAGAAGCGGGTCACCGACAGGCCCTGAGAAAGTTCAGGGCCTGCCGGTGACCCGCTTCTTATATCTCCTGAATTACATAGATCACTCAGAAACATATCCTGGATTTTGTCAATAATTTCGGAGGAAGTCACTTCTATTGAACGTCCGGACTTCATCCGACTCGATTTTATCTCTTTCGGTGTTAAGCCTTTTAAACAGAAGTGTTTAATCACTGCACTAAACTCGTTTTCCATCATTCTAAATAAGCACCAGATTGTTGATTCAATTGCTTATGGTAACGAAACCACATAATAGATATAGCTGAAACTTTTAACTGCCATCTAAAAAGACACGACGCTTACAAAATGCAACTTTTTTGATGCTATGAGTGTAATTTCTTTAATATTTTAAGGACTTGTTGAATGCCTCTCGTAAGCAAATACCATGCCATTTGCAGTTAGGCAGACGAGCATTAACAGCACTATGATTCGATTGATTCTCAATTATATATTGCTTAATATGACCCATATATTTGACATATTACCTTATTCATGGAAACAAGTTCTATTTTTGCTCTCGCCCACAGTAAACAGTTTCCATCCCTCAAATGAATATTAGTCTGTTCTTCTTCTTGTCACGCCCAGCATTGAATGTGTGATTTACAGACAAATTACAGACCGCTACAATAAATGCGACCTTCTAAAGCAATAGTAGTCCATACAGAGACACAATTCAAATGCAGCAAAATTAAAACGTACCAAAGATTTGCGTGAATCTGCACACAAGACAATCGACTTTACTAACATAATTGGATATTCCTGAAACGTTTGATACACGAGATTGGCTTATTAGTATATAAGCTTGAACATTTAAATCTGTCGAATAGCATTTTGTCATGACTTAATTCTTATTTAAGCACCAACAAACAGTTGCAGATGCAAATATACCAAACCAATCTCATTGGAAAGAAAAGCTGGTCTTACAAAGAAACAATGCTTGGATCCATTGTTTGCTATTTGCATAAGACTCTATAAGGCGTTGATGATTTGCTGATGATATCTAACCGCTTTTAGCCATAGACTTTGTAGTTCAGGCAGCTCAATTAAGACCCCAAATGAAGATTTAAATATGCCATCGATCAGTTCATTAAAATATAGACTAAAGCTGAATAGTCACAAACAATCATTATGAGATGCGAGTGCTAGTTGAGAGCGGTTTGTTAATTTGGTTAACATAAAAGACCTTACATTAAATAACTTTGAAATTCCATTTTGTAATACAGTAAAAAGCTTGAAGTTTATATGGATACAGATTTAAACTGGAACATATAAGTTACACATGGTTGCAAAACAGTATATAGGCATAGATAGGCAAAGGTTGCGGGTTCAATCCCGGTGGAGGACGATAGATTTTCTTTTCGGGCGTAAGAATTATAAGCATGGCTTCCTTCGGAAGGGAAGTAAAGCTGTTGGTTCCGTGTCATAGATTTACGGCAAGTAAAAGAACCTCAAGCCTGATTAAAGAGGCCTCTAAGCAAAATTAATCGGTCTCTCACAACCAGTATAAAATGGACGCTGAGAATCACAGCAGTTAAAAAGCGTCCTCCATTTGCAATTCCATTTCAATAGAGATACTTTAAAACGTAAGAATAGTGTTTTAAATTATATAAACGACTTAAATTATCCAGATGCCCATTTGGCTATTTTAATTCTACTAACTTAGCCGAAATTTCAACTCTTTAGATTTCATTAGGCTCTGAATACGCAATCTTCGTCAATTTGAGCATCTTGATTTACTGTCGGCAATTCAGGGAACGAACAACTATGTATTTTCTGTCGTTTTCCCATCAACAACTGTTGGCTTTAATTACCATACAGACTGTCATAATTCACGACAAACTTCCATTCTTATTACATTGTTGATGTTATGTTTAAATTGTTTAATTGTTAGAACGAGTAAAAAATGCAAGCACAGTCGGGATTTGAATATGGTTCTCCATACGGTTACTCAAATCAATGAGGTATTGTGACAACATACCGATAGGACATTAAATTCTCCAACTGATTCGGGTTTTTAAATTGTTAGCCAAGCGGTATATGATTAAGTTATCTCTGAAGTGAGACATACCGGCTAGAGCACGGAGATCGGGAAAACCGTGTTTCCTATCCCTATAGCATTGAATTTTACAATTTTCAAATCGTGCGATACCTATTCATCATGTAAGCTTCTACTCAAAATCATTCTCCACAACATTATCTCTTCTTTGGAATTTACTACCGAAAAACATAAAGATTGCCGGAATTTATGCAGCTGAAAGGGAAAATGGAGGCAAATATGTCCAAACTAACTTGTTGGTTTAACATAGAAACCTCAAAACATTCAATTGCTTTATTATTAAGGGTCCTCAGTATTGGACGGTAAGTCGGATACGAAGAATTATTATTATATACAGTAGCAACAGTTAATTCTTAGAAAAAATATAAATGTTATAAATATATTTTTATATATTAAATAAAACAACGGTAAAATATATCTTTTGAATAAAAATTAACATTTCAGATTATACAAATTACAGCATTTAAAGTGACTTTTTCTGTTTATGCGAATATTTCGCTTCCAATCATTTTTTTATATTCTATTTTATTTATTTTAAATATATTTGTTGGAAGTTGGTATATTTGTTTTGATTAGTTTATATTCCAACGCTTATTTTCTTGATTTTAATGTGTTTCTAAAATACATATTAGTAAAATTCTATAAACAATGGTTGTTTTGTGTTTCTATAAGAATTGAACCTGTAATCGAACATTCAAAAGATAAAACTGAAGTGAGTTCCCCAGAAGTGTTGCAAGCTGTAAGCTATTGAATCATCAAACGAGAACTTTCAAAAAACATTAGATAACCATATTCCTCCCGAATATGTCAGGAGTATGTATTTTTCATTTTTTGAGACAGTTAATTGAAAATTATAAGGACAGTTAACAAAATTTACTATACAACTTCATGTAGACCACTCTTTATTGAGTTAGGAATTTTAACTTTTTATAATCTTTATATTTTAGATGCTTTAACTTAGGTGCACAAGTTTTACAATTCAAGCACAAAACCAAATGTAAATATTCCTTATTTTAAATCATCCAAAACTCATAATAGTTATATGCATTTAGGTAACGAACTATACAATAACCAGAACATATTAAATGCCTGGATAAGGAAACTTTTACGTCCAGAGTATATTCATGGTTTGTTGCAAATCCTTTATAGTACATACAATAATTTTTGTATTTTAAAATCTGTACATTAAATATGTGATTTTAATTGAAAAAGTATAAAATCATAGAATTTTTTATATCAGACGATATCGAATGCCTGCATCCTGCTTTAAGACAGAAGGAAACAAATACTAAAAAATACTAAATTGCTAGCCTTGTAGATAAAATTTAGTCAACAAAGACAAGATTGGTAGAAACATACAGGATGTTACTTGTATAGTAACAGATATGTTGATAATGTCAATTCTATAGCATCCACTTCATAGTTTCTGTTCTTGTTTTTTTCTCTTCCTCTAATAGTTTTTACACAAACGCATCCCACAATCCACTATCTAAAGTTTCCGGCATGTCGTAACTGCACCACGAAATGCATAATCCCTCTTAAACTAGACTTCTTTATTTCACGTTTTCATATATCAATACTGATACTGGCATTTGCAGAAAGCATTTAAACTGATTTACGCATTAAAATAAGCAATACATTTCTTGGAAAAAATAAGCATAAGCATTTCATCCTCAACTAACCGTATTAAAACCTCTAATTTAATTTCCTTTCAAAAATAAGTTTTAAATTTCACAAATAATGACTATGTGAGCGCCAAAGATCCATGATTGATTTCTCAATTAGTTATTTATTTCATGCAAGTTACCTTGTCATTTGTTTTCTGCTCTACGCCTCTCGACATTTTGCCCAGCACTCTGGGGCCCTGGAGTTACTAACCAAACTGAAAACACGATAATCTTAATAACCACAATTATTATTAGTCTGCAAATAATTTAAGTGCTGATGTGGTGCTGTTCATTACACTGTCTTCAAATTACCATTATAAATATCTGCACTTATACCCTTAACAGCCAGCATAAGAAAAACGGAGGACATTAAGTTTGCGCAAACAAATAATAAATTACTCATCAGTAAGGAAGAGCAATGTTAGAAGACCAAGATTGATAGAAAGATGAGACTTTAAAGAGGGAACAAGAGAAAAGAGGATGTACATAAATAGGATGAAAAATAAGTTTAGAATTGTAGTCTATAATAGTGTAATATGTTCCTTTAGTTTATCAGTCAGGTTGTGTATTTTCATTACCATATAAAGACTATATGTATAATTTCTTTTGTTTTTTGTTTTTTTTAAAACTTAACAGTTGATTTAAAGAAAGAGTTAAGAGCAAATCATGAAAACCAAAAGCGCCAGAAATATTACAGAAATAATCAATTTCATCCCTCTCTGATGGACGAAGGTTCATTGAGTTGCGGATGAGAATATGACACATTGGTTTACACGGTTATTGTGACAGTATGGTGTTTCGGACACGGTGGAGAAAATCACTGGAGCAAGTAATTAAAGCTAGTGACAGGTTATTAATTCCTCGTGGAACATGCAATTAATCCTTATAGTGAAGTTTTCTCTTACTTTTTCTTTTTTCTCCTGGAGATTACAAATTTCTCCGAAATGAGAAACGTGACATCCCGAAATAGCTGATTTCTTTCTTTGCCCTGTCCGTAATCAAACATTGGAAAAACTATATCTATTGATGTTTACTTCAGTGATTTTTAGCTTACGCATGCTGAGATAAAGAAATTAACTACTAATTAAATTACTTATTAAATACATATTACGCGATTAAGTATAAATAATAAATCATGTTTTTAAATGAATTTTAACTATAAACAAAATATTTGCTTTAGCATCCAAAAATATGATTGCGTAAGTGTGCTTCGCTATATTATAATATAGTAATGGTATAAATTCTAGACAGTATTTTGTTAAATTAACCTCCAAATTTGAATATTACATTTAACACTCATTAAGGATTTTTCTTATCTAATAAATTATATCCAGAAAGTGTTGTTATACTATATTATTGAACCTCTTAGTATAAGATGGAGATAATTTGGCCCTAATGAATTATTTTGGCCCAACTAAAGAAGCATATTATTTTATTAATATAGAGTATCCAGTATTAGAATTGGATGTATTGCTCCCATATTACAAAGAGGAGTTCAACATTTGAAAAATCTATTAATTTTGGGATTACGAAAAGTCAACACATGAACACTACAATCTTCAAGATAACAGGTTTTTCCAATTGAGAGTAATAACTCATATTTCCTATTGGATACAGTAGAAAATAAAAAGTATATTTCCAATTTAATTTTCATTTTATTATGCCTCCAATATGAAGTCTAATATATGATTACGCTCATAACAGGGGAACCAAAATTGGAGAAATGCCATATTTTAATACTATGGTGTTTATGGTGTTGTTCATCGTATTGGAATGTCGTAATTCTAAAATTACTAGATTTCCCCAATTGATAGCTCCTATATGAAACATGAGAGCAATAATTGCAATGTTTACATTGAATACAACATAAAATAAAAAAATCTGATGTGTTACGCTCACATGACTTTCTCTAGCTACTCTACAAAACTCTACAAAAGATTATTCTTCTTTGTACACAATACTAATCAAGATAAGTGTTAGCAGAATGTTATTACTTATTTCCTTATAAGTAGAAGGGAATAAGGGAATGCATTATGCTAAAGTGATTGTCAAATGTTTTAAAAGCTATCGTTATGCGATTGTCATTGCAAATCATTTCTTTGCTTGGCCAGGAGTAGAACAAAAGAAAAACAGACACTTCCTGTGTGAGAAAAGTTTAAGTACTTCACAATTGAAACCAATAACAAGGAATATCTCGAAAACGGTTACCTCCACAACAAAAACGTTAAGGACAAAAATTGTGTGTTTTGTCATGAGGTACATTTTTGTGTAGTACGTTTTTCCTATCTCTTACGGTTCAGGAGTTAATCAAAATTCAGCAAAATTCATCCAGAATAAAGAGGTTTTCAGAGGCTATTCTAAAAAAATTCGGGATATACATTTTATTTCGGACATAAATAGCTTTAATATATGGGATTTTAATCAAAATCGTTAGAGCCATTTTTAAGAAAGTCAAAATGTTCGAAATTGTTTCCATGTAAATGGTAGTTTCAGGTGGGTGGATTTTTCTGAAAATCTTAGTGTCGCATCCGTGGAAGACACTAAACCTAAATATCAAGTTTGGTATTTAACGGTCTTTTTGTTTTGGGGCTATGCTGTCCATAGACGCACACAGACAGACAGACACACACACACGGACCTTTTTTTAAAAATGCTTTTTTCGGACTCAGGGGACTACAAAACATATATTTCCGGTGAAATCTCGGTATCGAATATTTGGGTGCATTACAATACCTTCTCTATCCCTATGTACATTGTACACTTGGGGCTAGAGAAAGTAAAACTATGTGTATACATATATTTATAAAATTATACAGTTTCCAAAGCTGGATAAAGCGCAAAATTAGCTCCATTTTATGGTAAAAGGTTGAATAGTGTATTATGACATTTCCTGGATAGAATTTATCAGGTAAGAATGTTCCTGAAAGAGAGTAGAATGCAATATTCAAAATTTAAGGTTAATTTAATAAAAAAAGTATCCAAAATTAATGTTACTGTAAATATTAACTATTTTGATTTTTCTACTTCTTCTTCTTCTTCTTCTTCTTCTTCTTCTTCAGGGATTGGCTTCTCAGACTGTTTGGTCTTTAAGCCTTCAAGCTAGTCTCTTCTCCGCATAACTGGTCGCCCTCTTATTCTTAGTCCTTTGGATTTATATTTGTAGAATATCTTAGAGTCCAATATTTCTAATGATCATTGTATTGTCATAGGCATTCATCAATTTTGTTTAGGATATTAAATATTTACAGTTTATTGGATAGTAGTTAAACTGAAAAATTCAATGTCATAGCGGAGATCTGAACCACAGATCTTCTGTCTCTAGCCGGTTGCTCTAACCTCTGAAGCGTCTAACTCCTGTCATACACACGGTTTGTAAAAAAAAAAAAAACAATTAAATTAACACTAATTGACCATAATAGATGGTTAAACTGGGAAGCTTAGAACATTGTAAGTCGCCATGGGGTATATCATTTCAAACTAATTTGAGATATCCTTGTGGTTTACCGGGAAACATGCGGGTTAAGTTTTGCCGTGATAGCACAGTGGTAAGAGCCACCGGCTAGAGACCGGGAGATTCCGGGATAAAATTCCGGCTTTCGCATCTCATTTTTCAGTCAGACTTTACCTATCTAACTTCTGTCCTACACACGACTTAGTGTGAAAAAACAGTTAAATTAGCTCATTTTCAGTTAACATCTAATACAACATTTGATATGTGATTTATTCTTCTCTATTCTGTAATACTTCATAGAACTTCCGCTGCTTCTATTCGTCGTCGGTGTCTGTCAGGTCTAGCATTCAGATCCATAAAATATTAATACAGCTGCAAGGGTCTTTGTTATATGGAATTTTAACATTGTTTCATCTCAGGCCTTCTTAGTTGACATGTTTAATATTCCAAGCATCAATTGAAAGTTAAATTAGTTTAATAACTTGCTCATTAGAATTATGAATAGAATCATGGTGGATTTCGAATAATAAAATAGGAATTAATATTTTGAATAAGATTCATAATGTTCGTCTTTTCTATCATTGGTACATAAATATTCTGACCGAAAATAATGCTGTTGAGAACTATGGTACAAAGCCTTATGCTTGTACCTTAAAACTGCAGTGTATAACGTTACATCTGTATATATCATATAAATTGGTATATAAAGTATTTAACACATAATTAGTTATAAAACAGTATTTCGAATCGTTAAGGGATCCAAACTTGCCTGGTGTCACGTATTTCTAGGTGAATTAATATAACCAAATGCATGGAATCGTTCGTGGCATCTAAACTAGTCTTAGGGCTTGTTAGACTATGCCATATTTCTTATTTGAATTTCAGTATTTTAAGACACGTCGCAATAACAGTGCCTTGCCTCAAAATTGTATTGTTATGTTTAGAAATCTTACATATAGGCCATAGAGTGTTTCAGTTCTTTATACTTATTATAGTACTACTTTCAGTAAGCAGAGGTTTGTTATTAGTTTGAATTGCCAAATAATTATTCTTTACCTACTCATGTGGGAAGTCGTTATATGGTTTTACTATGAAATTTCAAAGCCATTACTTGCAACATGCTCTTTAAGAATTTGACTGGTTTTACCTAAAGTATTCAATAACGAAATGTGTAAATGTGATGGTATCTTCTTTGGATTAACAAACAGAGAAAATAACCCTTATTATTTGGTCTACATAGTAGATATAGAAGGTGTTGCATGTTATCTAAGAATTCGAAACCAAGTTTTTATCGGTTTCATGTGTGCGTACGCGTGTGCCTATGAACTGTATAAATCTAAAACTATTTAAGTTCAGCATCTTCTAAGTATTCTACAAGAGATTTTCAACAAAATACCCACACTACAAACTACTGTTTACATGACAAATTATTCCAAAGCTTTTATTTTTGTATTTTTGTAAAAAAAAAATATATCTAACGATTTTTATTAAAATGCCATATTTTAATTTGTTTTTCATGACAAATAACATGCATATCCTGATTTTTCAGGGAATAACCTCTGAAACCCTCTTCATGTTGGGTTAATTTAGTAAACCATAAGGGATAGATAAAATCTTAGTACCCAGGAATGTAGATCTCCTTAATGCACACAGTTTATGTCAGATACAATTTTTCTGTAATTATTTAAGTTTTTCACCACTTAGAACTTTCTGAAATATTTAGTCGTGCTTTATTTTTAAGTTTGGCTATGCAAAGAACTGAATTTTTAAAGTCATAATGCAGTGAACAACTCTTCAAAAATTTGACTATAGTTTTAGCCTATTGAATTAATGCATAAGATGGAACATATGAAATGCTTTTCAATTTATGTATTATTTACCAGTTAGAGAATACACGGATAGATTGCGTGGGTTCACATCCAAGACAAAAAGTTACTATTTTGCGCCAAATACAGTGAAGTTCTTAATGATTGACCATTCAATACATTGCTTTTGGAGAGTGTAGTCGGAAAAGTTGGCGCCGTCAGAGCTCTTCAAACCAATCTCAAGTGCTCCATCCCATGACTTTCTCTACCCTATACCGATTATTAGTGGGTATAAAAGCTATTATAACCAAATAAATATTTCTACATAACTCTATTCGAGATAAACATTTGCAGAAATAGCTACATTTCATGTTTCCTTATAATTACAAACGGAATATCTATTATAACATGTTTAAGAACACGTTGCTCAATACCGGTCATTAAAACTTCGCACGTACCCAAGCAATCCCGCGAAACAGTGGATTCCGACAGGACCTTTAAAGAATGACAACGTATTGATTGACTGCTGCTACAAAACAATTTATCTGAAGTGAGCTATGTATTACACTTATTGTTTGGTAAGATACTATTTAATACTTACAGTTTACAGGTATATGCATTGTAGTTATTCTAGGCAAAATGTACAAAAACCCAGAGTAAATCATTCCATAAGAAAGTGTCCTTGAATGCCTAGGGAAAAATGTTCAAAAGTTGCAAGGAAACACTGGCAGAGTTTTACAACTTATTAGAATAAATGTTTTAAACAAGCAACCATTAAAGATATATATGATTTTAGCGTTAATACGTTTAGCTAGAATGTTACATTTGTTACATTTTTAAGCTGCAGTTGTAAATTATAAGCCACGGAATACAATTTGAACAAAGATATTGTTATGAAGGAAATGCCTGATTCTCCCGACTAGAAGAATGGGTTCCGAAATAATAATAATAATAATAATAATAATAATAATAATAATAATAATAATTATAATAATTATAATTTAGACTCATGGAATGTAACCCCTAAAATGTTGTCCAAGCAGAAAGAAATCCTACTTATGCGTACCCTGGCGGCTACGGAGTAAAGCTTCACTGTGCTCTAAAAGACGGTCTGTCCCTCGACGAGTTTCCAGCAGACTGAATGCCTCTCTGTGCCACAATGGACCACCAAAGAAGCGAAGGATGTTCAGTTCAAACGTTTCCCACCATGTTCAGCTGAATCTCATAACGTCACTCTGAAGATAGCGGAAAGTCTTGCTTGTCTCATAATGCGTGAAGTCAGAGGATGTGACCATAACTGAATTCAAACAAACAGCTCAGTTATACACAACATAATCAGAATGAAGAGCACTACACAAACAGACAGAAATGCTTTTCTGGAAGTTTCAGGAGGCCTCAGAGAGTATATTTCGGGTGAAATATTCATATTGCATTGCTGGTTAGAATACAATATTTTCTCTACTTTCTATACGCGGTAAATAAAGTGAAGTAAGTTATGTTAATCAGTATTGTGAAATATTAGTGAGTAGAAAGATATGAGAAGTGATTTAATTAGTAGGTGTTAAGAAATAATGAACTAAATTTGGAGATAGTAGTATATGAAAATAAAAAGTAATATATTAATAAAGAGGTAAATGCTACTAATATAGGATAATAAATATATATGTATAATGCATAAATAAAAATCTAAATAACAAAATTTATTAATTTTTGGGAATATAATTAATGGCAGACATTTACTTCTGTTCCTGTAGCTCCTAAGTGGAGCATTTTGAAATAATATTATATGAAAATAAAAATAATATTTATTAATTATTGGGAATATATTAATTATAGTTATTTACTGCAGCTCCTAAGTGGACTATATGGCATCGTGACGATGTTTCCAGTCCAGTGCAATTGGCAGGCTGAGGGCAGCCCGAGGTGTGATAGACGTGTCCCTGTTCTCGAAGAGAACTTAACCACGTTCTGACAGGATTGTGGGTTTTTGCAGGATGGCGGGTGTGTTTTGGGGTTGTGGAGTGACAGGAGGAGGCAATTATTGCTCCTCGACGGTTGCCTATGATGGTGCAACAGCCCTTGTGCACCGCTGGTGTGTGTTAATCAAAATGTTTGTTTTGGGGTTTTAATTTTGAATCCAAGCAACTCTTGAAGGATTATAAGGAGCTTAGCCGTAGCAGCTGTTGGTGGTGCTCCTTCGTTACCGGGGATGACGCAAGCCATGCGGGGAAGCCGGTATCGCCTGAAGCGTCGGTTTGTGGGATCGTAATCCCCAAGTGACCTAACGAGGGCGCTCCGATGGAATGGTAACCCTTCGTTGAATTTTGTTGCCCGTCGCCTAATCTCGTGCTCCAGGTATGGTAGACCAGAGGCTTCGTGCAGGACTCTCGTTGGAAAGCCTCGAGGCACAGAATAGATAGCCAGAAGACACCTATTCTGTACCCGCTGAAGCAATAGCAGACTGGAGTCTGCCGCCATGGCCCAGATCTCACAGGCGTAGATTAACAAGGGGATTATGAGAGCTCTCAAAAGGCGCAACTTAAGGGGAACCGTCATCGAGGACCTCAGCATCGGGTACAGTGAGGCCGCAGCCCCATTGCCCCGGCACCACAGCCCCCTGATGTGCTCCCTGAAAGTGACGCCCTTGTCAAGCTTCACCCCCAAGTAGGTGATGGTGTTGGTCATTGTATCCTTCGTCTGAGGTACGTGAATATGCGGAAGTTTGCGGGAAAGCGGCGCTTGGTGAATAGAATAGCGTGGCTTTTCTCCGGATTGATGGACAATCGCCAACCTTCGCACCACTCTTGGATGAGGCAGAGGTGTCTCTGAATGGGGTTGAAGGCTCTGCGTGGGTGTTTGATTGTACAGTATAACAGCACGTCAGCATACTGGGCTATGTTGACTTGCTGCACTGTTGGTAGGTCGGCCATGTAGACGCTAAAGAGCGTGGGGGAAAGTACAGAGCCTTCGGGGACTCTGCCTCTTATTGGCCTAGGTGTTGATTTGTGTCCCGCAACTGAAACTACAAAAATCTGTGTTTAAGGTATGATTGTAGTAGTGTATGATGCGTGTCAGGAGCTCCAGTCGGATGAATTTGAGGAGCAGACCCGCGTGCCAGGTCGTAGAGAAGTCTTTCTCCACGTCCAACGACACCGCCGCAGTGTAGGCTCTGTCATGGAAACCCAGGGCAGCGGCCTCCACCACTCTCAGTAGTTGCTGGGGTGTAGAATGCCCAGGACGAAAACCAAACTGGTGATCTGGGATGGCTTGAATGTCGCCCAAAAGAGGGGACAAGCGGACTAGTATTAGCCTCTCGAAAACCTTCGAGAGAACTGATAGGAGACTGATGGATCGGTAGTTGGATGGGTGTATCGGGTCTTTCCCCGGCTTCAAGATGCATATCACCCAGGCCTCCCTCCACTCGCGTGGAAAGTGGCACAAGGTGAGGCACATGTTGAAAACCTTGGTTAGAAAGAGCACCGCCTTGATGGGAAGGCATCGGAGCATGGCGGGGGGTTAGTCCGTCAGGACCCGCTGCCTTTTTGGGGTTGAGACGCCGGAGTGCGCCCTGGAGTTCACTGGGTCGGATGACAGGAAGTCGGTCCGCCTCGTCGAGGGGACGTCGAAGGTATCGACGCACCTCCCGCCGAGTACGGTCCGAGAAGTCTTCGTCCCTGGGGGTCTTCTCGTGCCCTCATAGTCCTTTCGAGGTAGTCAGCGAACACATCGGCTTTGGCTCGGGGTTCATAAGCCAGGCCTTGGGTGCCTTGGATTGGGGAGGTGATTTGACCTCCGCGGTGTCGGATAGCTCTGGCAATCCTCCACACGTCGCCAATCTCGAGCCTCAAGCGGGTCATCGTCTCCTCCCACGCTCGCACCCTGTGCTCACGTAGTCGGGTCCGGACCTCTCGGCGTAAACGCCTCAGGAGTGCTCGGTTATGTGGCGTGCGGTGACGCTGGTAAAGTCTGCGGGCAGCCCAGGAACGGCGTTCAAGGGGAAGGACATCCGGGTGTAGAGGTGCTGGGGTGTGAACGGTTAGGTTATGAGCAGTTCGCACCACGATGGAGGTGAAGGATTGGACCGCAGCCTCTAGGGATGGGATGTCTGTGATCCTAGGGTTCGGCGGGATAGAGTCATTGAGGCAACCCCTGACGCATTCCCAGTCAACGTCATGGTTATGAACCGAGACGTCATGACTGGCAACCCGTGTGTTAACCTCAGCTAACACGGGATTATGATCGGAATGAAGTGCGTTGATAGAAGTGAGAGGTGTATGAAAAGGGAATTGTTTGATGATCGCGAAGTCAATACGGATGCCCGTCCTTGACCTCGTGGATGGTGTGTGGTTTGACAGGGGCCCTCTACTCTAAGTTGAGGGTCCGCATCTATCATGCGTATGATGTCATTGCCTCGGGCGTCCGCCCGGGGGCCGCAATGCCAACGCGGATGTTTGTCATTAAAGTCCCCGGCCAGGATGACATTAGGATGAAGAGCCAGGATGGAAAGGTAATCGTTTAGTACGAACTGCCTATGGGGTGGGTGGTAAACAGACACCAGTAAAACTTCCGTACCGCCTAGGTCAACACAGACAGCCGTGGCTTCCATGGTTTGAAGAGGCGGGAGCTGGATGAGTTTGTGGACTACTCTGTTTCTCACGAAGATCGCTGTGCCACCTCCTCGGTGGCCCACACGATCCACTCTGAGGCAGTTGTAGCCCGGAAGTCGGAATGAGGTGTCTGGACGGAGATGAGTCTCGCTGACCAGCACGAAGTCTAGGGCAAATGAGCCGGCAAAATGTTGGAGCTCACTCCCCTGACCGTTCAGGCCACACGCGTTCCAGAACGCGAATCGGAAAGAGGTAGGAGACCTAGTTCGATTCGCCATTCTGGGCGGTTTGGACGATCACGGTCAGGAGGGCAAGTCCCTCCATGGTGACAGCCATCTTTGTGGCTGGGTCTGTGGCAGAGAGGAATCTGACCAGCAGATCACAGATGTGCCGGCCGTGGTTCAGCAAAAGCTGCTGTATCCACGCCATCACATCCGACATCTGCAGGACAGGAGGAGTGGTGGGGGTGATGTTTCTGAGAGAGGGTGTGGGAGGAGTGCGTCGGGGCGCTGGCACGCCGCCAGCCGCCTCCTGCCCCTGCTGTCGATCGGGTACGGGAGTGCCGTTCCCTTGCGCAGCCCTGGGGGAGAAGTTAGGCTGCCTGGCTGGCCAGCGCACCTTAGCTTGGGTGAGGGGTTGGCTGGAGCTTCTTTTGCGTGGGGGTTGGTGAGTGTTGTTGCGCCGGCTGTCTTGCAGGAGGAGCAGGTGCAGTTGTTGGCGCCTCTGGGCACTGATTGGCGACAGGTGCTGATCTTATGACCTGCTGTAGTTCTGGCGACGGTCTCCTGGCCGCTATGACAGTAATCCTCTTAGGACAGCCACCATAACAAGCGATATGATCGCCACCACAGTTTGCGCAATTCGGCTTCGCGGTGGGAGCTATCTTGCAGACCTCTTTAGGGTGGGCGCCTCCGCTCCTTTAGCAGCGCAGGTTACGGAAGCAGAAGTGACTGGAGTGGTTAAACCTCAGGCACCGGTGGCATTGAGGGGGCCCGCCAGAGCCCTTGGAAGGTTCAATTTTGATCCTGAGGTATCAGATGGCGGTGACGCCATCTATCTTGGCCTCAGAGTCATTGGCCCGCTCCACTACTACGAGGAAGAGGGGGAGGGGAGATTTGGGGCCTTGCCCATCTGGAGCGGACCTGGTGAGCTGCTTCACCAGTCTTGGGGTGATGCCCTGGCGGATGAGGTCTGTCGAGATATCCTCCACCGAGGTGTCGACTGGTAGGCCACGAATGACCCTGCGAAGGTCACGGGACTTGTCCAGCCCAAAGGTAAAATGAGGAACACCTTTCCTCTTGAGTGCTTGCAATATGAGGTTATAATCCTCCAGAATCTTCGCCTGGAAGACGTAGCGGTGCTTGTTCTTCCGAACCGTGCACTGACTCGATAGGGATGGCATTACCTCCTTGAGGAAGCCTTCCACCCCCTTAAAGTCGCCCACTATAATCGGCGGAACGTGCCTCTTCGTCCCAGGGTTCTGGGCGATGTTTCCTTGATCGGATTTGAATTTATAGCTCGTGAGTTTGTTTCTCTGCGCTATGGTGACGAAGGATCGGCTAGTCGCCCACAGATGGCACTGTAGGACGAAATCAGGTTTTTCGGACGCGAAATGGCAGAATTTTGCCCATAACACTACACTTTTCAAAGTATGGAGTTCTTTTCCCTGCAAATATTACATTACACACAATCACCAACTTTACTTCCCTTCCGAAAGAAGCCATGAAAAGGGTTTAACGTCCGAAAAAATCCATTTTCCTCCACCAGGTTTGAACCAGCAATCATGGGTTTTAAATGCTAGCATACTAACTACTACACCACGGAGGACGACAAAGACAGATAAGATAGATATAAATAAAAACTCACGCGTAAATAAGTTTGGAAAGGACATTAATAATGTATTAAATAATAATTTAAAAATTGAAATTATATAACAATAATATAAATAAATGTATTCAATAGTAATGCGTTGTATATCAGCAAATATATTAGTTGGATATTATTTGTACAATTAATGCTGTTGGAAGTTTCTGGATACCAATAAAGATAGTTGAATTATTTTAATTTATTACAAATATATTATTTACTATTTATTTACTTACCTTTTGTTATTTGTCTTAATTTAAGTAGTAATTCGTATTTAAATCTGAACAAGGAAATGCACACATATATGTAAAATACAAATGTCGAATGAAATAAATTTTGAACATATGCACACTTTGACATTTTCAGATTTTATTTTATACGTAGTCGAAAAAGTAAAAGTGACCCATATCGACTTTGATAATATAGAGACTTAAATAATTCTTGACAGTTTGTCTCAAACAATTTTGTTGTTTAATATAGACTATTTGATCAACACAGAATAAAAACGAATCCTTAAATGGAATTTACAAAGTACCCCTCACCGAACGTAATGCAATCAGCACGCCATCAACATATGCGAACTTGACTAGGCGTTGCATAAAGTAATCACATTTTAATAACGACATGAGCCCACCCATTAGCTGGAGTGCCCAGAAGCAGCTCTCGGCATAATGATGGAAATATTGGCAAAATCACCCAATCTGGAGTTTTCTCAAAATAATATTGTATTGAAACGAGTAATCAGTATATGCATTACCGTACTACATATGTTTATTCGGATTAACAGCAAATAAATGAAAAAGGCTGAAATAAACGCATAACTTAAAGAAAACTAGCTAGTGTAAAAAAAAAAAAAAAAAAAAGGCAAGAAAAAAAACCCTGTAGTATTTGCATATTATTAATAATCACTAATCTTTGCATTTATTATGTGTTATTACGTAGCTTTGTACATGACTTCATAAATAATGTTTTCATTATATTGTTTTATTGATTACAAATACCATCAGACTAACAACGGTCTCCTCAATGAAAATGCATTACGCGAAAATTAATTATATTTCTAAATAATAAGATACATGAATTAAATAAATGTTTTATTTATAAAGAGATTTATTTGGATAAATATTCTCACGAATATGCATTAGAAGTCTATGGAATGCAACACTATAGTACGTATTTCCAATAGGTTTTCCTTTAGAAAATGCATGTTTTCTTCTTAATATTAGATATAAAAGTTGTTTATACCTGATCATTCAGGGGATACAGATCGATTGAGTAAAATTAAGCGGATCATGCGCAATAGTTTTAAGTTGGTAAGAAACTACTAAACCGCCTTTGCTTCGCCCAACCTTATCCCTGGCTTCTAATATTATGTATATTTAATTGAGAGATCAAAATTATGTTTCTGTTGAAGCAAGGAAACCTGTCCAGTTTTCAGATATGTCTGGAAGCTTTGGTTTACACAAAGTTTTATGACGTTATTCTCTAGCTATGAAAGGTGGAAGAATTGTAAGCCGGTGTACGAGTCGGAACAGCAGTGTTGACTCGCAATGGTACGTCAGCCACGGTTGGCGTGCAGCCGTCAACTGTCTATAAGTGAATTATTTGCAGCAGTGAATTTAAGACTTTTTTTGTTAACAATTGCTAAGTCATTAAGAAAATTGTTACGTTATTTATACTTCTTCCCTTGATGAATTAGAATACTTTTCATCTGATCTCTCTGCCAACCAACTTGCTGAAAATCATATGGCAGATATGTTTAAACATGTCCTAACCCACTGAATGCAACACACGATACATTTTTAGAAAAATGTACGTCCGTGTCTGTCTGTCTGTGTGTATGTGTGTGTCTGTCTGTGGGCAGCATAGCTAAAAACGAAAAGTCCGTTAAATACCAAACTTGGTATTTAAGTTTGGTATCTTCCCAGGGTGCTACACGAAGGTTTTCAAAAAAATCATCCCACCCCCAGCTACCCTTTACATGGAACTCTTTTCGAGAGTTTTGATTTCTTTCTCAAGAATGACTCTAATGATTTTGATTAAAATATCGTATATTAAAAACATGACAAATAAACACAAATAAAATCTAATACATTTTCCAGGAATAGCCTCTGAAAACTACTTTATTCTGAATGCATTTTACGGAATTTTGCATAACTGCTAAACCGTAAGAGATGGACAAAAACTTACAACACAAAAATGTAGTCCACATTAAAATACATAATCTATGTTATACACATTTTTTTCGTGGAGCTAATCGTTTTTGTGATATTTCTTGTTATTGTTTTCAGCTTTGAAAAACTTTTATCCTACAGAAATTTGTCAACTCCTGTGCATACAAACAAAGGAACTTCAGTCACATAGCAACCAGTTCAGTTTAACCTCCCTTATATCGCTTCTACTTACAGGGAAGCAGGTAATAAGACTGTTTCTGCTAATGTTCTCTCACTTAGCATGAAGTAAATGGAAGCATGAACTTTTTAACAAAAATTTATTGCAGAGATATAAAGAAAGTCATGTGAATGGATTACATCAGATTTTTTTGGATACAGTGGATCCTAAAACATGCATTTCCGGATAAATGTCGATATCGAATTTTTGGGTAGAATATAATACCTTCTCTATACACTACGTAGTACATTTAGTTATTAAGATTGGAGTTTCTCGAAGTCTTTCACCGCTGTTTTTGTGTTGGTAACGCTGGTTTATTCTCTTTTATAAAAGAACGCCATATTACTGCTGGTTAATACCAATCAACGAAGATATAAACCTAAAGCGGTTCATGGCCTGCTGTGTTTGTTTGTCCTTCAGAATGTAGATGAGACTGGTGTATGACATCATGCAGAGCGCTCCGTTACAGTGTGTCCATTTCCCATCTTCTGCTAAACCAGTGTTAGGATTTTTACGCGAATGTTATCTGCAATGGTTTGCGTCATTTAACGGTAGCGCATGTGCCACTGTTAAAAATAAATAGATAAATGAAATAGGTACATACTGCCATGTCATGATAGATATCATTATCTGCTTCATATTATCTTCTCGTAGGTTACTGATGGCAAACGGGATGTGTAAATTTGTGTCTACAGCAAGCTGCTAAAATTCTGTACTTTTAGGTGAGTTTATATATACAGCTTTTGATATTATTACCTATGCATGTATGTAAGTGTGCATATAGTACATGTTCCATGTGTGCACGTCTGTACATACATATAATGTACATAGTTAGAGAAGGCATTGTATTCCACCCAAAAATGCGATGTAGAGATGTATTTTCCGAGGTCTCCTTTGTTCCACAAAAGTATATTTAGAAAAAGGTCCATGTGTGTGAGTGTGTGAACAGGATAGCTCAAAAACAAAAATACAGTTAAATACCAAACTTAGTAGTTATGCTTAGCATCGTCCAAGAATGTTAAACGAAGCTTTTCAAGAAAGTCCTTTTAACACAATCTACTATGTACATGGAAACATTTTTGCAAATGTAGATTTTGATTAAAATGCATCACATATAACATTTATATTTTGAATTTTCTGGGAATAGCCTATGAAGATCCCTTTACTCTGGATGAGTTTTGCATCTTAATAAACTGATAAACGTAAGAAATACACAAAAAGTATGGATCTCGTTAAATCACATAATTTATGTCATATACGCTTCTATGTTATTTATTTATGTATGTTTTGTAGAGTTACTGTTTTGCGCCTAAATTCATTTTGCAAAGCATTAAGTAGCACCAACTGATGGTTAAAATATGTTATTATTAGTATTATTATTGTTATTACTATCATATTTATCGTAAATTACCTCATAATTACAAAACCGTTGTGCATTTACTTTGCATTGCACATTTTACTTTAGAATCGCTCTGTGTTGGGTGAAGCTATGCTAATTTTGTAATAAACCAAAATCACACGTTGACAAATCTTGTCCTGTCATTGCATTTTTTTATTTTTTTATTTACTCTGCCATTTATTTATTCAAGGAGTTTCGAAACTGTACCAAACCACGATGTAGATGCTATTGTTCAGGTCGCATGTATTAAGAAAATATACTTTTAAACGCCAATAGAGGCCATGAAGATGACCCCTCATAATCAGCATGCATTAGGCAGTTATGCAAGACCGGAAGTAAGACAAAAAGCTCCTCGTCGCTTGCTTTCGCAGTGTATTCGTAAACATACCGACAAGGTGCACAATCCCCCTTAAGAAGCTGTACATTTAGTTATTGTTTATTCTTCCAACATATCTTATCATAACAGACGATTGAAAGGAAATTGCTAACAAAATAAGCTGAGATACATAAGGCTATACTACTTCGTTTTACAGAAGAGGCATGTACTTGGGAATGACTTTTCGTAGTTTTTGTGTTGATTTCTTTGAAAATATCACTGTAATTGCACTACTATTTGGTTAATATGTATACAACATTACATTTATTTCGGATAAATACTCACAAGGCTATGAATTATTTTATAAAGGTTTATGTAAATATATGGTATAAATAAAATGCCCCACGCATCTCTCAATTTCAGAAAATTGATTTATTTTTTTTTGAGATAGAATGTTTGCATCACAAACAAAAATATTATGAAAGGATTTTTAAATATAACATTTTTGAAATTGTTTGTAAATCTAAAAAAATACAATGAGAAGTTATTATTCGCATTAGAACTTATTTTGTTTTGCAAAATGTTACTATATACGTGCTTTCTGGGAAATTGTAATGGAATTTAAATAAAAACTAAGACGCGTGGAATATTTTGAAAATATGAAAGTAGAGATTTCAGAAAAGTGCTGTCTACTAAAATTTTATGCCAGCAAACGGTTATATTGTACGATCTTCAAAAGACTGTACAGCCCGAAAAAAGGGGAAAATGTAAATTATGTTGATTCTCTGTAGATGTCCAAAGTTTACAACATCCATTCATGACAAAAATATTTTCGATTTTTCACAGATTGTAGTAAAGTTTACTCCATGTCCCTTTTAATGATTAAATAATAAACAACTTACTTTCCCTGATTTAAATTATTTTTTTTAGAAAACGAGAAAAGCCCAAAAAGCGCCTAACATCTTCTTAGCAATAAAGTGTTTTTAATATTTATGAATTTTAACAGCAAATATTCACTATAATAAGCTCTTATTCTTTTATACATTACAGAATAATAAATTCCATGTTGTTCTATAAGAATATAAATTAACATTAGTGATATTGTTGAAAAAGGCAAGGAACTGGTTAAGACGACAGATATAATGTATATAAAATTAAACGTGCGGCAGGAAGTATAATTTACTGTTTTAACTCGTAATACCAAATTAAACATTTGTACACCTAACCACATATTTTTGTTGATTAACTTGTCGAAAGTTTACTGTTAAAATTATTACAAAATTAATAAAATAAGAGTAGAATATACCAGTGCTTGTGGCGAAATACGTATGCTTCATATTTTACAAGCATAAAACTGACTGACTTTTGAGTAGGTTACTGCCCTGTGCCTTTTATCCTAAAGGTTAAGGTAGGTATGCTGAAAGAACCCGTTTGCTTCCATGACAATTACTTGATTACAGACACCCTCTAAGTTGTGAGTACGTGCCCTGCCTAATCTCAAAATATGATTTCAATTGATTCTTAAAAACATACCTAAAAGTTAGAAATTTGCTATATGTTAAATTTCGGACTAGTTGTAATATCAATGTAAGACTTTTTTATATTTCTTCGGTGTCGCTTCCCTGTGTACAATCTGTACATAGGAGGGGCATAAGTAATATGCAGTGTCAATCTTGGTCAATATTAGACGTGTCATCATAAGGCTCAAAGATCTACGAGAGACGTTCAGTTCAATGGTTGTTCTTCGCTCTGATTTGTGCGGACTTTAGACAAACGAGTCAAGAACTGGCATTTTATTTTCAGACGTTATAATTTATTTTTGTAGTGCTTAACGCCCACCGGTGGAATGCGATAGCAGGGGAACTCGGAGAACCCCGAGTAAACCCGCCTCTGTACCGCTTTGTCCACCACAAATCTTACATTTGGTCGCTTGGGATTGAGCTTGGTGAAATATGATTGGTCTAACCTCTCTGCCACAGACGTTATAATGGTGACCGCTCAACCACTTTCAGGACATTACTTTAGACCCTTCTGGTGAAATTTAGTGTGTAATCTGTGAATTGGTTGGAAGAGGTGTATCAGATTCTTCACGTCAATTCTTCGAGCCCTCCGCAATATTTCAAAACCCAGATTCGTTGATCTTCAGCTAAACTTCAGCCTTCGTGGCACATGGAACTGAAACAATGAATAAACAAAAGACAAAATACTATAAAAGGACAACTGAATAAGGCTGAGAAACTTAATAATTAAATACGTATCCATAAAATAAAAAATTATGCATTCAATCCATCAAATGTATCAGTTATGCCTCTGTATACCCACTTATGTCTCTCCCTATATAATTATAGTAGCAGTGTGTAATGCAGTTATTGTTGCCAATTCATGAGGATTAATAATATTTACTTTGCTTCTTGGTTAATGTTGTGGAAACAGAAACAATTAATTTTGCACATTTACCCTAAATTATTCAGTGCTGCCGTGTACAATTGTAGCTGATTTTACTGGCAATCTGAATTACCAAAGTTGCAGAAAGGGATAATATTTTCTGACCTTTATGTTAAGGAAACGACAGGCCTAGTATAAGAAAAAATCTGCTCCCAATATTACATAATCAGGACAACAAATATTGTAATCACTTAATAATATAATAAACGGCACAAATATAATTTGTGTTCATTACAAAATTAATAACATATTTTAGCGTGTTGATGCCTTTGCATTAACATAATTACACTACAGAATTAATAATGCAGTGAATACAAGGAAGGAGAACAACTGAGCTGTTTTTCTCTAAATATTCACATTATTACCAGATGGAAAATCCTCCTAAACTGAACCTGGCCTAAATATATGCGGGAGCCCAATAATCTCAAAACGTGGAGAGTTGACAGATTCGTTAAATACATAAACGTATTACATGTAAGACACATAAAAGTGTTAAAAATAAACAATTTAGAAATAACAGCCCAGAGTAACCAATGTGATTTTATATAAACGATAACAGCTCTCTTACGAATTAAACTAATGATCTGAAACGCCTTTAGCTGCCGATAAAACAGTGACAGTGACAGTTTACTTCCGGATAAATACAACAGTCCCACCGGGGAAGATATGATCAGAATAGAAACCCAGTAAAACTTCACACATAGGGTTGCCAACTTGACGGATTGGCAACCCTATGATGTTGTATGGCGGGCAAAATTTAGTTTTGACGGATGACGGCATTTTTGACAGATGCTTTTAGCAATTAATAAATAGTATTATATTGGTTTTCACTGTTACGGATGTAAATATTTGTGTACCTGCAACACAGTGTCCTGTTAAGCAATGTACACAGATATATTTCATTTGGAGCTAATAGTAACAAACATCTCGGATGACTGAACAACTCCGAAAATCAAAACACTGTGGTATATGGCCACATAAATGAATTTGTGTGAATTCTGAATTCAGGATAGTGAACGCAGTGCTCTATTGTGGTGTTTTGTTATATGTTTAAATTACTTAATAGTGATTTTTATTTTTTATTTTAATTTCCTGATTGAACAAAGGTTAAACAGTATGTTCATCTTAGAACAGAATAGCTAAATAATGAACAATGAAAGGAATGGTTGATTGAGATGCCCGGGGAACTTATTGCCAATGCGCGGTGCAAATATTACCAATGCAATGAATGTGCGCTTGTCAGAATGACTTATTCTTGAAAAAAAAAAAATATTTAAAAGCAGCTGAGTCAAAATTCAAATGTCAGCCTATCAAACACAAAAGCTGCTCTTATATGATGTGAAATTTTTTATTGTGCAATTAATGCCTTGATCATCTTTCAGATATGACTAAGAAATTGTTCCTAAGTTCTGACTTCTAAGTTTTAATTTAATATTTATTTTTGAAAGAGAACACCGAAATATCAAATTTTGACGGGTTTTTTATGTGTTGGTCTGACGGAAAAAATAATCATTGTTGGCAACACTGTACAAAGAGTGCTGTCTCGGCCACGGGAGGGCTCGCATTGCCATCAACACAGTGTCATCTCAAGAGCGAGAAGATGTACCTTAATCATCATAGAGCCACTAGCCTGACGGTGTCCATGATAACAGAAGCAACTAAACTTCGCTCATTGCGCAGCAAAGTGGCTACAATTAATTTTTAAATTAATGAAGTTGCCTAAATTGGTTGTAAAATCATATGCGATCAGTGCCGGTAAGCAGTAGAGATTTGATCAGGGCTGCTAAACTGAACACATATGTAATAAATAGTATATTTGGGCTATCCAGTAATGTTAACTGCTAAGCATGATTAGACCACACTTTAAAGCTAAACAAAAAGGATAGTGATCATAAAAGGGCATTCCGCGTACATCTTCATTAATTTCAAGAACCTAAAGTAACCATTACATAATTATTCTAAATATTATGAAATCAAAAGAAAATTTACCCAGTGGAACGTCACAGGCCATAAGTTCTGCCTGCGCATTCGCGAGGTTCTGAGTTAAATTCCTTGGTACAATCAATGTACCTCGCTTTTATCTGGTTTTCCTCAGTCAGCAAGGTAAATATCGAATTAGAGTTTTAACGCCACTAACCAGGTTCCTTCATAAGAATAGAAAAACCTTAAAATGAAAATAGATGCTTATAGTCAATGCATCACCATCTATCCCAGATAGTGAAAACAGATAGATTGAACGGTATCCTAATGCCATCTTTGTATGTGTAGAGACAGACATACAACATTATCATGAGGATGGCAGAGATGCACGTTCCCGAAACATCGAGGACTCTGCATCACTACACCTGGTTTGAAGCCCGAGAACGTTTAGAATATGTTCGTCGCCAGGAAAGCTTCAGCTTCTATTTCAGACACAGTTGTATTAAGCCCTTTGTGAGCAAGTGGCAAAGCAAGAATATTATGGGGATAAGAATAGCATATAAAGATAACTGTCCATTGCATACCAATACACGAGATATATTCTAGCAGAGTCATCACGATATGACTACATTGTTTAAGTGACCTCAAATAAAGTACAGGGGAAAAGGTCATGGAAATAGTACACTGAAGACTTATATATCAACGGAATTTGTACTGTATTTTTAACAATAGTGAAAATTGATCAAAAGGAGGATTGGGGATGCAACAATTTCCATACAATTTGAAACTTCGAATGTCCACCGCACAAATATTAAATAATTGTATTCGTCCTAACCAGGTTATTTGGTTGGTAACGCTGTGACTGTCCACTGGGAAAATGTGTGTACTAATGTGATAATACACTCACATATGTTACGATTATTTAAGGTAAATGCTAACCCTGAACATTTCCCATTTGGATAATCATGAAGTCTTCCTAGGATTAATGCAATGTTCACATTTACTAGTTACTGTTCACAACAACTGTTTCACACTAACTTAATATTCATACTCCAGGTGGGCTCACGGGAAAGCAGACTTTTAGATCAAATGAGGTCATCAAGACAAAAACGTATTTTCCAGAGCTTGGGGTAACTTCTGAGGGAAAAACGCGGTCTGGAAGGTGCAAGCACAACTATCATATAACGTATCATGCAGATGTTTCTCTTACCTGAAAACATAGGTTAAAAATCTAATTTATTGTATTCACATAACATTCTCCACTCACTCCTCTAGAACGGTTACAGCAGATAATATAAGAGGGTACCTGATAGACATCCCCCTCACCCATTTCAACCCCTCTGTGGACTCAAAAAGATCGACAGACGGCAGGAGACACAAAAGTAAGGCAAGTACACGAAGCACCGAAGAAAGAAAGAAAAGAACGTGAATAAGAACAAAGAAAGCAAGAGGAAGTAAGATATAAATAAACTTAAAGAAGACACAGAAGAAATATTGGAATAAACGCCACTTACTTGACGAAGAAAATAAGCCTCAAGAAGTTAGAAGAAACGAAGCAGGAAATGAAGAAGAGCCATTTAGTAAGCAACGAAACAAAGGATAAAAAAGAAAAATGTGAAACTGTAATCGTCAGGGTGTCGCGCCATGTAGCCATATCCAAAAAGATCCTGCACCATTTACAAATTCCCTATATCCCAGTGTAGAATATGTTCTTTCCTGCATCCCTCAGTTTTATATCCAGACTGCTAAACGTAAGAGATGGACCAAAACTTACCACACAAAAATGTGTAGAGCACGTTAGAACTCAACTTATGTTATATATGTTATTTATATATATATATATATATATATATATATATATATTGGAGCTGATCGTTTCTGTGATATTCCTTGTTTTTGGTTTCAGCTTTAAAAATACTTTTCGTCAACTCCGGTCCATACAACAAAGGTACTTCATTCACATAGCAACCTGCTTTTGACTATCATTTTAATCCATAGTAGTCCCTTATTTCGCCTCTACTTACAAGGAAACAACTAGTAAGGCTATTTCTGCTAATTTTTTCTCGATTAGAATGAAGTAAATAAAAGTATAATCTTTTTAAATAATAATTTGTTGCAGAGATGTAGAGAAAGTCGTGGGAATGGAACACATCAGATTTTCGTATATTGTAGAGCCCTCTTGAACTTCTTTGGTCATATCGGGGAGTTTGCTCTAGAAACAATTGATGGTGTTATTACTTACTGAACTTTATGGTTTCTTAACGATAGTTTTATCATTTTTAGTACTAACACACTTACATTTGTACTTCCAGACCCTGTGTGGGATAGGGAATAATTCTGGTTAAAGAAAAATTCCCCGGGACCTCTGGTCTGAGAAACCAGAACGCTGATCACTCCATCACAGAGGCATCATCATATTCTAATTTCATCAAAAGTTTCTGGAGATTCTTTGATGTAGTAAAAATAACTTTTCCATGCAAAGTGTAGCGTAAAGTAAGGAGAGTTTCTGGAAAATCTGCTTACAGATCCTTGGGAGATTATTACATTTAAGTACTTTGGTTCTTATCGGTCTATTCGCTTTTGAGTTATACTGTTTATAGACACTCATAAGGACCTTTTCCTAAAAATGAATTTTGTTTACGGGTCTCAAAATATGTATTGTCGGTGACATATCGACCTAGAATGTTTCATTAAAATACAGTATATATTACTTAACACGCGCAGGTGGCAGAGAAAGTACAAATCTGTATCTCCCTTCTTGAAACTTTCGTAACTGTATTTAACCGATTAATTCTTAAAGTGATGCATCTGTGAAATTTGAAAAATCCACACTATTTAAGATAACTTATTGAAATTTACACCAGTTATCATACACAATAATAGTAATACTTTTCCAATGTATCAAAATCAATTAATGGTTTTGTAAATAATAATTTTTGTTTTCTAAAGTCATTATTCTAATTTTATACAAAATGGCTCTAGAAATAGATCTGTCATTATACATTTTTATACTAGTCCTAATTAGCGTAGAAGAATTATTATTCTTCGTACAGCCCAAAACTATTGTTTTTAAAAATTTAGCAAAATATATTTAAGAACATTGGAGGATCATTTCGAAAAATAATATAGTTAATATCTTTAATGTGCTTTTTGGAGGTAGTAGATACAAAAATATTGAAAGGAATTACTGAATAATTGCATAATATGGAACATTTTGAGTAAAGTATTGGAAAAAGATTTGCGAAAAAATGAGGTTTCAAAAAGATATAAAGTTGGCTATAACATGCGCCTACATATCTATAGCGTCAGTTAATTGTTAGTTAAATGCGTCAAGGGGGATAAACTATATATGTTCTTAAAGCTTAATGGCTATATAATTTTTTGTGAAACAATAATACCTTTTTACAATTTTTGTGAAATTTCATGGATGAATCAACTTAAATGTAACACAAAGTAAAGAAGATTTAAAAATTACACTTTAAAACAAGATAAAACAGAATTTAGAATGTTGAGCATTTTGGCCACTTTTCTTGTGGACGAATGAATAATAATCGGAAACATACTAGTGAGCTCGAAAAATTATGTGTAATTCAAATTCGATTGACATAATATTTTTTATTTATCTATTTATTTATTTACTTTTTATTTACTGCTAAAATTAAATAAAATAAAGCACAATAGAGATCAAGGGTATTGGCACCTTTGCGTGCACTTGATGTACTAATTTGACTGCTATTCTGTCATATGTATTTGCAGTCTTAAAAACATTATATTCTAGAGAATTTAACTAATAATGCCAATACATGCAAATTATGTTGAGGGAAAAATGTTAAATTATCTCCTACAAATATTATTTGACGTCATTCAGACAAAAGCAAGTCAGTGAAGGTTAAGGCTGAAAAAATAATTGAAGCTACTTATTTGCGGCGTCAGTTGATTATAATGAGCTTAACATGTTATTTGAAACAGCTAAGATTTCGTCTTAATAATTTTCACTGGGTTAATTATGAACGAATGAAAGCGAGAGAAGTAAATATCAAGGTGAGAATGAGGAAAACAATTGCCGACTCCAGCTTACAGCGTCAGCCATAACTGTCACATTTCAGTATCGCACCCTCCATTTCTGAATAACTTTATCGCTTCCGATGTTTGAAAAGAGGCAGGTAAATAATAAACATAATACTGCCTCTCAGAATATATGGCAGAAGTTTCCAAATGGTGGCAACAAACTTCGCAGGTGACATCGTTTGAAATTTGTAGAACAAAAGCTACAGAGTGCAGTTTTGCTACTCTGTGGGAAGCCATGGAACGTAATAATGAGCACTCCACTCTATCTATTTATTAGCTTCGAAGTTGTATCGCTCGTTACTTTGCTGTTTGGCAGCAAGCGGGGGAAGAATGGTAACAAAGTGGAACTTCCCTGGCGTTTTCTCCAATTATTCTGTTGCTACTTACGGGAATAATGATACTCGATGAACGGCTTCTGTTTGGCCGCACAGGGGGAAATTTGTCCGTTTCCCCCAACGAAAAATAACGAGGCCTTTTCAGTAAGGGAAATTTATTTTCATTTTAATGCGCGGTTACAAATGAGACTCTTGTATTCGAATGAGTTTTCTCGAGCAAACCTTTGAACTGCGTACCTTTGTGGAATACAAAGACTTCTGGTCCCTTGGCATATGTGGTCCAAGAGCGGTAGTTACCCTTTGGGCATAAAGGGACTTTATGTTAGTTAAAACATTCCTGTTATTGTGATTATCGTATTTCTGTTTCTCTCCGGGCAGCAGAAAGAATATATACTCTTGAAATCAAATGAACTAAATTTAAAATGTCGCAGAGAAGACACAGTTGTACTTCCCCCATTATATATTTACTGAATATGTATTTTATTTTTTATGCTAGTGTTTAACACCCATTCTTACTACTTGTGGCACCGCAGGCGATGGTACTGGTGATACATGGAATAAAGATGGAGCACCGGTGGAATGCGATGGTGGGAGAAACCGGAGAACCCGCAAGAGCCCCAAAGAATACTCTGCGCCGCTTTGTCCATCAAAAGTTTTATATGCTTGGGATCAGACCTGGGCCGTCTAAATGAGAGGCGAGTGGTCTAACCATTCGGCCACGATATGACTCTACAATACGTATTAACAATCTGTATAAAGTAAACGACCTATCCATATCAAGTAATTTTCTACGGTTAATCCATACACAAATTTATATTTTCTCTACGCTCAATATGTACATATTATATAGAGAAGGTATTGTATTCCATCCAAAAATTCGATACCGTGATTTCAATCGCTGAATTAAGAAAAATTAAAAAAAAAATAGAAAAAAGTCAATATGTGTGGACAGCGTAGCTCAAAAATTAATATACTGTAAAATACCAAATTTAGTATTTAAGTTTAATATCTCCCAAGGATGCAACACAAACATTTCAAGAAAATCCCTCACTCCAGACTACCCTTTTCATGGATTTTTTCGCAACATTTTGACTTTTTCAAAAATGACTCTTACGATTTAGATTAAAATACCGATATTACAGATATTTAATGGAAAAGAAAATAATATCTTGAATTTCCTAAGAATAGCCTCTGAGGTTCTCTTCATATGGATGGTTTTTGTGTAAATGGCAAACCGTAAGCAAGAGACAAAAACTTACTATACAACGATTTCATCAGCCCACATAGTTTATGCCTTTTATATTTTTGCTGTGGAACCAACCCTTTTCAAGTTTTTCCTCGTTATTGGTTTCAATTTTAAAACACTTAATGATTTTCTGAAACAATCAGTCATCCGTGTTTCTTTTGTTTTACTCGTCATGCAAAAAAATTTAATAATCGCATAGTGATAGTTTTTAAAACATTTGGCTATCACTTCAGTATACTTTATGCCCTTAATCTTCGTCTACTTAAAAGGAACTTAAAGTAATAAGACCATTCTGGCAATTATTTTCTCCATTAGCGTGGAGTAGAGAGAAGACTAATCTTTAGTAAGAAGTTTCTTTGTAGTATAGGTAGAGCAAGTCATGTTAATGAAACACATCAAATCTTTTAGTTTAATGTCCTTTAACTTGGTACATCAAATTAGACTAAGAATGATAGGGGTAAAATTATGCTCAAATGAGCCCTCGTGGGCCCATATTAAAGTTACTGGACATTTCCAGAATAAAAGAAAACACTGCAAAGAAATCTTACCGGGTGCACCCTAATCGAGATTCGAATTCGGAATCTTTTGAATGCGAGGCAGACACGATTCCCTTGCATAGCCAAAAAATCTGATGTATTCCATTGATATGAATTTCTCTGCACTTATGAAACAAATTATTGTTAAAAAACATATTCTTCTATCTGTTTCACATTCAACGAGATAAAATTAACAGAAATGATCCCATTACTTGTTTTCTTGTAAATATAAGAGAAATAAGAAAATGCACTAGGCTAAGACATTACTCAAATCTTTTAAAAGCTGGTTGCTATGTGATTGAAATTCGTTTCTTTGCACTGCCATAAGTCAACTAATTCCATGTATAAAAAAAAGTTATAAGTATTTTACAATTTAAAACAATAACAAGAAATATCGTGGTAGACTCTACGATAAAAACATATAGGTATGATATATATTGTGTGCTTTAACGAAACATGCTTTTCTGTGCAGTAAGTTTTTGTCTAGCTCTTATGGTTTACCAGTTATGCAAAATTCAGCAAAATTTATTCAGAGTCTATACCTTGAAAATATAAGATATATAATTTATTTGTAATGTAAACCTCTTAATATACGGCATTTTTATCAAAATCATTAGAGATAGTCCTGGGAAAATCAAAATGTTCAAAAACGTTCCTAAGAAAATTGTAGTTAGTGGTGGGAAATTTTCCTGAGAATTATCGTCTCGAATTCTTGGAAGGTATTAAACTTAATAGCACATTTGGTATGTAACGGTATTTTCGTTTTTGAACTATACTGTCCATAGACGCACACACACACCCACACACACATAAACACGCTGAACTTTTTCTAAAAATGCACAGGTCTCCAAGCAGGTATTTCCGGTGAAATCTCGTCATCAAATTTTTTGACGCGGTACAATACTCTCCCTATACACTATGTACATAGTACTGTTAGAGAAAGTAATTAGTATAACTGCTATTGCTGCTTCCTTGTAAGTAGAAGGGCAATAAGGAAAAAGTAATGGTCAAATCTTTTAAAAGATTTTATCATTTGATTGCCATGTGGTTGAAATTCGCTTCTTTGTATGACCGGGATTTACAAATCCCGTACGAGGAAAGTTGAAGTACATATTTTAAAACTGAGACAAATAACAAGGAATATCTCGGAAATGATCAACTCCACGACAAAAATGTATATTCATAAATTGCGTGTTTTAATGAGATCCGCATTTTTAAAAAGTGAGCTTTTATCTAGCTCTTACGGTTTACCAATTATGTAAAATTTAGCAAAATTAATCAAGAATAATGAGGACTTCAGATGGTATTCTCAGAAAATTCAAAAATGTATTTTATTAGTCATTTTTAATATACAGCATTTTAATCAAAATCGATGGTCATTTTTGAGACAAGCAGTTTAAATTTTTTCCATTTAAAGTTTAGTTTGGGATGGGGGATTTTTGTTACACCCCTGAAAGGTATTAAACTTAAATACCAAGTTTGGCATTTTAACCACTTTTTTTTTTTTTTTTGAGTTATCGAGTTCACAGACACTGGGAAACACAGCTTTTTTTAAAAGTACTTTGTTGTTTTTTTTATACGGGTGACCCTAAAACGTATACTACCGGTAAAATCTCGGGATCAAATTTTTGGGTGGAGTGTAATACCTTCTCTCGCTTGAAGCCACTATAAGCCCAATAAAAATTCTAATGTTCTTCTTAGCATGACTTTCTCTACAAACCGTTGTTACAAAAGATTATTCTCTTATCTACAGCCCTATGATAATCGAGATAAGCATTAGCAGAATGGGTTATTAGTTCCTTCTAGGTATAAGGGAAATAAGGTTAGATAGCCAAATGCTTTAAAAGCCGATCGCTATATCAAACAATTGAAAATCGGTTTGCTTTGCATGGCCAGGAATAAAACAAATATAGGTGAAACGAATTTATGACAGATGTAATACATTTTTACTTTACATAGTACATGGTACGTAGGTACCCAAAAATCCGATACCGAATTGTCAGGGATATACACGTTTTATGGTCCCCTGTATAAAAAAACATTTTTAGAAAATGGTCCGTGTGTCAGTGTGTTCGTGTGTCTGTGAACACGATAATTAAAAAACGAAGAGTCAGTATTACCAAACTTGGTATCTAAGGGTTTTCCAAGAATGCGACACGAAGATTTTAACAACAATCCTTCCACCTCAAACTACCGCTTTACATGAAACATTTTGGAAAATCTTGATCTTCTCAAATACGACTTTAACGATTCCGATTAAAATACTGTATATTAAAGGTATTTAGATTAAACATAAAATGAATATTTCGAATTTTCCGGGAATAGTTCCTGAGGAGCGCTTTTTTCTGCTGAATTTCGCATAAATGGAAACCGTAAGTGATAGACAAAAACTTACTACATAAAAACGTAGATCTCGTTAAAACAATTTATATGCTATATATATTTATTTATTTATTTTCGTGGAGTTGACCATTCCGAGTTATTCCTTATTATTGGTTTCAGTTTTAAAACATTTACACTTTTCTCGTACGGGAATTTGTGATTTCTTGGCCACGGAAAGAAACTGATTACAATCACATGGCAACCAGTTTTTTAAAAATGTTACTGTCACTTTAGCCTTATTTCCTTTCTAATTGTAGAGTAAGCAAGTAATAAAGACAATTTCTGCTAATGTTTATCTCGATTAGCATGAAGTAGATGGGGAACTTGGGCTTTTTAATAATTGGTTTCTGAAATGTAGAGAAGATTATGCGAACATTAGAGTTTTATGTGTATATTTGGTCTATATTCAATTCCCCTGGTATATAACCGCTTTGATAACAATAAACTCCGGCATTATTTCTTTCATACATTGAGGTGTGTATTAGATTAATTGATTATTGATCTCCTTTCATCCTGGGGATATTTTAGTGTTTTTCTTTATTTATTGCTTTGTATCCAAATCTATTGCTTTTGTTAGTTCAGCTAAAGTGAGAGGATTAACATTTTCATTTGTTTCTATCCTGTTTGTATTTATAATTTATCTGCTAAATCACAGCTTTTCGTAATACGAGTATTGTAATCATTGATTCTCTGATATGGAATTAATTTTTAGTGTGTCCCTGTCTGTTGTCTATAATGCGTTTATGGGTTTTACCCTGACTCCCTTGTACAACATACTTTATATCGCAAATATTTCCCATCTGTTTTATTTTAATTTCTCTGACTTTCTTTTAATTACAATAGATTTTATTTTGTATTGTGTTTTTAATTCTTAGGCATCTGGTGAGTTCAGAAATTTTAAGTAAGCTTGCTTTTTTATTGCTCTTGTTCTTCAATATTTCCTTTTAATTCTATAATGAGCAATAATAATAACAATAGTAGTTTACAAAATAATTCCGTTCATAACAATATTACGCAATACTTCCGGGCTGAACGGTACAGTAATGAAATCGTGGCCTCGGACTTGGTTCTGACAAATTTCGACCTTTTGCATAGTATTTCTGTCAAGTATATCTACTCAATCCTCACATTATAGTTTTTGCTTTCTCTACACAGTTCATGATATATAGGTAGAGAAGGTATTGCAATCCACGCAAAAATTCAACGTCAAGATTTAAACGGAAATACATGTTTCGGGATTCCAAATATTCAAAATAAATTTTTTTTAAAAAAAAGTGCATGTATGTCTAATTGCCTGTGACCATAATAACTCAAAAACGAAAAATCGATAAAATTCCAAACTTGGTATTTAAGTTTAGTATTTTTCAAGCATGCAACACGGAAATTTTGGGGAAAATCTCCCATTCAAAATTACCCTTTTACAAGGAAAAGAAATTCGAAAATGCGATTTTCTAACAAATAGCTAAAATACCGTATATTAAAAATATTTACATAGCAAATATAAATGTATATCTTGACTTTTCTTGGAATAGTCTCTAAAAACGTCATCTTTATTCTGAATGAATTTTGCTGATTATTGCTAACTGACTAACCGTAAGAGATAGATAAAAGTTCACTACCTATAGAAAACATTGTTTATGGAGAGTATCATTTATGAGATATTCCTTGTTGCTGGTTTCAGTTTTAAAATACATTTTTCTCAAGGTGTGGGAATTTATCAACTTCTGACTATGCAAAGGACTTTTTTTTAAAGGTTTTACTATTATTTTAGCCTAGTGTGTTCCCTTATTCTCCTTCTACTTACAAGGAAGCAAGTAATAAAGACAATTTCTGCTTAGTCTATCTCGATTAGTATGAAGTAAATAGAAGAATAAGCTTTTTAAGAATAATTTGTTACAGAGATGTAGAGAAAGTCATACGAATATATTACATCAGACATTTTATGTATATACTTAGGCAATAGTCCATTTTCCTGGTATATAACCACTTTGACAGCATATATTCATAAACTCCAATATAATATATCCAGGTTGAATCAATGGTATAATACTCGTATTATTTTTATTTGTTTGTTTATTATTTTTCTGAAATATTTTGCTTTTGTTACTTTAGCAAAAGAGAGAGGATGAAGAATGTTATTTGTTTCTATCACGTTGTATCTGTAATTTCTTTGCAACATCACAGATTTTCATAATACGAGTATTATAACCATTGATTCCCTGATATGGAATTAATTATCTCTTTTTGTTAAAACATTTCGTGATTTTATGGGCTTTATCCGGACATCCTTGTGCAACGGGCTTTATATCGAAATATAACCTTCCCATCTGTTTCGTTTAATTTGTCTAGCTTTCCTATTAATTAAAACTGATTTCTTTTGGTTTTAATTCCTGCTATCAAGTGAGTTCAGTAATTTCAAATAAGCTTTATACCTTTCTTCAATGTTTCATTTTAATCCTGTAATAATAATAATAATAATAATAATAATAATAATAATAATAATAATAATAATAATAATAATAATATTCTACAGAATAATTCTGTTTAATAGAAAATTAGACAGTACGTCCGAGCAGAATGGTACAGTAACGGAATCTTGGGCTAGGACCTGGTTCTGACAAAATTTCGGCCTTTTGCATTAGTTCTTCTGTCAAGTGAATCGCTTAAATTCTCAGCTAATAGCTTTTACTTTCTCTGAATAGCACCTGGTAAATATGAAGAGAAAATATTGCAGTCCACTTAACATTCAATACCGCGATATCACCGAAAATACAGTTTTAGGTTCCCCTGTATCCAAAATATGCATTTTTAGAAAATGCCTGCGTGTCTCCTGTGTTCGAATTTGTGAACACGATAACTCAAAACTGAAAACTTGGTATTTAAGTTAAGTATCTTCCAAAGATGTAGCTTGAAGATTTGAATAAAAATTCCCCACTCAAAACTACCTTTTACATGAAAAAATATAAAAAATTTCGAATTTCTCAAAAATGGCTCTAAAGATTTTGATTAAAATACCATACATGGCAAATAAAACTTTGAATCTAAATAAAATCTTGAATTTTCAGGGAAAAACTTGTAAATACCTATTTATTTTGGATGAATATTACTTAATTTTACATAATTGGTGAACCATAAGAATAGACAAAAACATACCACAGGAAATGTAGATATCGTTAAAACATACAATTTATGTCATATATATATTTCAAGGAGCTGATATTTCTCAATTGTTCCTTGTTATTGGTTTTCAGTTTTAAACTGTTCTCATACGAGAATTAATAAACTTCTGGCCAGGTAAAGAAACGGACTTAAATCACATGGCCACCAGCTTTTAAAGAGTTGACTATCGCTATAGCCTAGTGTATTCCTTTATTTCTTTTCTACTTACAAGGAAGCAAGTAAAAAGACAATTTTTGCAATTTTCTATCTCGGTTAGCATGAAGTAGAGAGAAGAAAAATCTTTTGAGCAATACTTTGCTACATAGGTGTAGAAAAAGTCATGAAATAGAGCACATCAACACTTTGGTCAAACAAGCAGCAAAGTGTGCCTTGTGAGCAGAGCCTTCAAATGACTCATATCAGTTTCTATGTCAATGTACAAAATCTTTTTCTATGTAAATGTCTGCAACTGCAAATGCACCGATATAATAAAATTGGAAATCAGAAGAGTGTAAAATGCTTAGAATTAAATCGTCGCTTCGCATGTAACAGATGTTTCTTTATCGGAGCTCCACTGACAGCAGTGAAAAATGTTAGGTTTGGGTATCACCAAGAAAACTTGGAGGAGAACGAAGGAATAACCGACTGTGTGGAAAATTACTTTAAAGCACCCAAGCACAAGTAAATGAATTTAATAATAGATCCATAATATTAGCGTTTTATATATAATCCTAATTATTGTAGAAAAATCATTTTCTTTGTTACTCTCCTAAAGTATCGATTTTCAGTTAAATACCTTATTTCTCAAAATTGGAGCATTATTTTGAAATACATATGGTACCTTAATGTACTTTGAGAATCGGTATCTAAGTTCAGAAAAAATAATAGACAGTATCATTCTTAGAAACATTATGAATGTGAAAAAGGTCTGCAGAGAACAACGCTTAAAAAGTTAAGAGTGTCTATTAATAGCTTGGCTATTTTACACTCTCAATTAATTGGTATTTCAAATGTGCCAAGTAGAAAAAATTACATGTTTTCCTTTAAGTTTAGAACTCATACTGTTTTATTATGTAAAACAAAATAATTTTTCAAAATTTTGGCCAAAATTCGTGGAGACCTTAAGAATTCCATACAATCATAAATCTCACTGCATGAACGCCAGCATTAAGAAACAAGTAGTTCACTTGCAATATAAGAATTTTTCCATCTCTTCTATAAACTGTACTCTCGTTATCCTAGGCAAACAACTAAGGTGAAGTAAATTGTAATAACAAAAACACACATAAGCTGCCTTAAAGGCCTAGAAGGGAAGATTCTAGGAAAGTGCAAAGAAATACTAGCAGAGTTTCACAATTTATTATCTTGAGATCTTTTTAAAAAGCAGCTATTGAAGGTATAACTTATTTTACTTTTAATGCATGTTGCTTTAAATATGTTTTACATTTGTAAGTTACGGGCCATGGAAACTATATCTTGCGATCAAAACACACATTATCGCGATTAGCAAAGTTGGTTTTTCAAAATAATAAGAAGTTATACTTACCAAAAAATATTCGACCACACAATTTTGCCCAAGACGAAAGAAAACCCTACCCTTGGCGGCTGCGCAAGGAAACTTCGCTGTGCTCTTAAGAATGATCAGTCCTTCGGCGAATTTCCAGCTAGAATTACGAACTATCTCCCACGATGGCCCACAGAAGAGCAGAAGGAATGTGTAGTTCGAACTTCTCCCACCAGGTGGTAGCTGAATCTCGACGCATACATCACTATGAAGATGTTGGGAAGGTTGTTTAACCCATAAATGTGTGACGTCAGTGGAGATAACCACATCTGGCGCACAACTTGTGGAAGGGGACAGTTCAAAACACACACACAGTAGGTAGAAAAGTATTGCATTGAAGCAAAAATTCAATACCGAGATACAACCGAAATTAAATATTTTGAGACATTCCAAAAGAATCTTTTTAGATAAAAGGCATGAGATAGAATATGTGTCTGTGTGTGTGTGTGTGTATGTTTGTGTGTGTGCTGAAGAACAAGATGAAAGAATGAACACAAAACTTGTTATGTAAGTTCAATATGCTCCAAAGATTTTCAAGAAAATATGCTTGCCCTACTACATTCACATTTTTCGTTGTTTGGTTCTCTGAAAAACGAGTCTAACCATTTCGATTAAAAGAATTATATATTTTTCGATATTCCCATGACAATTAACATATATATTGAATATTCTGGGAATAACCAGTGAATTCTTCTTGTTCTAAATGGCTTTATACAATTACTAAACCATAAACAATTTAGATCTTGTTAAACAACAATTTATATTAAATAAAACTAACTTTTTTCGGCGTTAAATATTTCCGATATATGCTTTGTAATTCTTTTCTATAGCTCATCTCTGTAACTTACCATCTTGTTTACAGAGTCTGTATCTTTGCTTCTATAACGGGATGGCAGATATCATTAGGCTTCCTTGCAATATACTATTTTCATTATCTGCGGATAGATGGCATTCTCTGTTACGACCGCGCCATAGCCGAGTGGTTCGATCACTCGCCTCTCTCTAAGGCGTCCTGGGTTCGATCCTAAGTGATAGCACGTGGCGTTTGTGGTTGACAAAGTGGCGCAGGGCGGGTTTTCTCCGGGTTCTCCGGTTTCCCCACAATCACATTCCACCGTTGCTCCATCTTCGTTTCATGCATCATCAGTGTCATCGCCTGCGGTGCCATAGTAAAAATCTGATGTGTACCATTCACATGACTTTCTCCATATCCCTGCAACAAATAATTCTTAAAAATCTTATTCTTCTATTTACTTTATGCTAATCAGAAAAAATTAGCAGAAATAGTCTTATTACTCGCTTCCTTGTAAGTGGAAGCGAAATAAGGGACAACCGTAGGTTAAAGTGATACTCAAAAGTTGGTTGCTATATCAATGAAGTTCCTTTGTCTATATGGATAGGAGTTGACAAGTTCCTGTATGAGAAAAGTATTCGTTTTTCATAGCAGAAACCAAAAATAAGGAATGTCACAAAAACGACGAACTCCACGAAAAAAATGTATATAGCATAAATTGTGTGTTTTAAAGTGCTCTACATTTTTGTGTAGTAAGTTTTTGTCCATCTCTTACGGTTTAGCAGTCATTCAAAATTTAGTAAAATTCATCCAGAATAAACTACTCTTCAGAAGCTATTCCCAGAAAATTCAAGATATACATTTCATTTTTCAGGTACATATGTTTAATATCCGAAATTTTAATCAAAATCGTTAGAGCCATTTTTGAGAAAATCAAAATTTTGGAAAAAAGTTCCATGTAAAGGGTAGTTGGGGGTGAGGGGATTTTTCTCAAAATCTTCGTCTCGCATCCCTGGAAGATACTAAACTTAAATACCAAGTTTGGTATTTTACCGACTTTTCGTTTTTGAGTTATCGTGTTCACAGACACACGGACACACACACACACACACACACACGGACCTTTTTGTGAAAATGCTTTTTTTGGATATTGGGGACCGTAAAACATATATTTCCGGTGAAATCTCGGTATCGAATTTTTGGTGGAGTGCAATACTTTCTCTATACACTATGTACATAGTGCATATGGAGAAAGTAATAAAAAGGGGCGTTAAACACCATAAAACATGTTCTGTTAATATGTATTTTCATTTTTACTGTTGTTTTACATTTGTGGTAGACGTTTTGTTTAATGCGGCTTTAATTCAAAACTTCTATTGTTAATTGCTTAAAAAACTGTTATTACTAGCGCTATTAAAATGACACTTGCCCACCTGGGTAGTGTGGTGGTAGCGTAACTACCTCATATTCAACAGGTCGTGAGTTCGAATCTCGCTTAGGGGAGTGAGTTACCCGGATAAGGTTTTTTTCGGGGTTTTCCCTTATCCTTTGAAGACCAATGTCGAGTAACTTTAAGATCCATGGGCCCCGAGATCATATGAGCATCATTTCATCAATTTTATCCGTCGTCCGACATGACCAAGTAGGTTAAAGGACGTTAAGCTAAAATAAAAAATGACACTCGATAATATTTACTGCGTTAGGAATATACGAAGTTGATCTTCATGACATACTCAGAAACTAATTTGTATTTCACATTGCTTTTGAGGTTTTGGTAGTTAAGGGAATGCTGGAGATTTATTTACATAAAGTTCATAAACCATATAGGTGCAATAGTCCAGAATGTACTACCTTCAGTGATGCCCTACTTTTTTAATTTTCTCTTTTTACAACTTGCTGATAATAAAATTAAAATGTTCAGAGTCTGTTATGAATATACAGCGGCGCAGATTTTAGGAGAACATTTTATAAGATCTTCAAACAAAGGTTTAATTATTCTAAACATCAATAAACAACTTGGCTAGATGTATTACAACTTCATTAGTGATTTATGGTATCATGAAGAACTTCAAAAGCACCTGAAAGCCCATAAAAGTAGCAGGCTTCAACTTAATAGCTCTCAGCTTCATTGCTGCCTCCTGCAAGATGGTTCAACTTCTCATTATGGAAAGGTCATATGGGGTACCTCAACATATTCTCATACACTGGATTGGACGACGAGTGGTGCGAATATGATGGGTGATATGCGCCGGTTTGGCAGTATTGGAATTTTAAGGATGGATTCCGAGGTCGTGACTAGCTCAGGGTAATATGGATTATATAGATATCAAGACTGATATTTAACGCAACTGGTGGTTTACTTTTCCGTTTTATATCATTTTACCGACTCGACTTAATGTTTCACCTCTGGAGTTACTGTCATCACTGCTACGTGTCAACTCTCCGAGGAGCGTAATGGCGGATATCCTGAATAAGTGCACTTGACGATTTTTCGACTGTAAGTCATTTTCAAAATTGCAACCTCTACCGGCTCATGTTCTGGCTTTGCTACGTGATTATTATATCGTTTCCCATTGTTCGCTTCGTATCTTTTTCGTTAAGAAAATGCGTTGGAACATTGAACTGCTATCCCTTACAATGAATATTAGTAAATTACCAGTCTTCCTCCAGGCTGTAAGCTGTGGAAAAATCCCATAACGGTACAACTTTCCTTTGCTTTCAAACTTGTCTTTCGGAACAGTTTTACTTCTGCCGTAGTTTAACATTATTACGACTAATATTTTTACTTTCTGTACACGTACTATGCACACAGTATAGAGAGAAGTTATTGTATTTCACCCAAATTTGATACCGAGATTTCATATGAAAGGCATGATTTGGGTCTCCATGAAACAAAAAAAATGTATTTTTAGAAAAAGATCCGTGTGGTGCGTGTGTGTATGTGTGTGTGTCTGTGGACAGCAAAGCTGAAAAATCAAAATACCATGAAATACCAAACTTGGTATTAAGTTCGGTGTCTTCCAATGATTCGACATGAAGATTTTCAAAAAAAATTCCCTACCCCAAACTGCCCTTTACATGGAAAAATATCGATAATTTTGACTTTCTCAAAATGACTCTAATGATTTTGATTAAAATACCGTATATTAAGGATATTTATATGAAAAATAATATATATTGAATTTCCTGGGAATAACCTCTAAAAGCCTCATATTCTGAATAAATTTTGCTGGATTTTGCGTAACTGGTAAACTGTAAGATACATACAAAAACTTACGACACAAAAAATGTAGATCACGTTAAAACACACAATTTACGTCATATACGTTGTTTTCATGAAATTGACCATTTCTGAGATATTCTTTGTCATTTGTTTCAGATTTAAAATATTTAACTTTTCTCACACGGAAAGTTATAAACTATTGACCCTACATAGAAACGAATTTCAACCACATGGCAGCCAGTTTTTAAAAGATTTGACCATGGTTTTAGCCTAGTGAATTCCCTTATTTTCCTTCTATTTACAAGGAAGTAAGGAATAAGTACAATTTCAGCTAATGTTTATTCAATTATCATGAAGTAGATAGAAGAATATGCTTTTTAACAATAAGTTTTACAGCTATCTAGAGAACGTATGTCAATAGAACACATCAGCTTTTTATTATTGACTTCATTAGAAAATACATTTTTATGTGAAACGTACAGTCTCACGATGTAGTTTTTAATGGTTATCACATTTTAGTTACTCTTTTAGGGGATTACTAGTAAACATATCTTTTTACAGAATATCCTATTAAGATATTCAATAGGTAAGACTAATATGTTAATTTTTAATATATGTATATCTAAATATTTGTATATCTTTGATATTTGCGTTAACAAGTTTGTCTGACATAACATCCATTGGATGCTGATGTAATAAACCATCCATCCTCGCCTTTAAACATCAAATACAGCTTCCATCGTGTTGTGATGCTTAATTTTGTAGCCCACAGTTCTAATTTAGGTGTGAAATGGTGAACATTATTCGTATAGTCATATTGTGTATTATTGCTTTGTCGTCATTTCTGCCAAACACGGTTATTATTTCATTATCACTGCGTCCCGTTCTCTCTCACAAAATCATTTTAGTTGTTTGAAGAGAGGGAAATCACATTAACTCAGTTTACACTTTCTGATTTCAGAAACCCCAATTGTTTTGGATGTTTCTACACGATTAGATCTCTTAATTCTTTTGAATGGTATGTTCTACAACTCACCTCAAAACTAAAATGTAGCAGCTTTGCCTTCTCAAACCTGGCGACTGCTGTTTAAGAGCACAAGAGCATATGAACATTTAACTTTTGACACTTTGTGAACTTATTTGATTATTACTTTCTCAACACGTACTATGTACATAGTGTATAGAGAAGGTATTTATAATGCACATAAAATTCGAAACTGAGATTTCACAGGAAATATATGTTTTGAGACCCCCTGAATCCAAACAAAGCATTTTTAGAAAAATGTTCGTGTGTGTGTGTGTGTGTGTTTTTTGAAAAGACCGTTAAAACCGTACTTGGTATTTAAGTTTGGTGTCTTTCAAGGATGCGACAAGAAGATGTTCAAGAAAATTCCCCCACCTCAAATTACCCTTTACGTGGAAAAATTTCGAAAATTGTTATTTTCTTAAAAATGGCTCTAACGATTTTGATTAAAATCCCTTATATTTAACACATTCAGTTGCCAAATAAAATTTTTATCTTGAATTTTCTGGGAATAGCCTCTGAAGACTACTTTATTCTGGATGAATTTTACGGAATTTTGCATAATTCCTAACCCGTAAGAGATGGACAAAAACTTACCGCACAAAAAATGTAGAGCACATTAAAACACACAATTTATGTTGTATACATTTTTTTGTGGAGTTGATCGTTTTTTAGATACTCCTTTTTTTGGTTTCAGATATGAAACCGGAATTTGTCAACTCCTGTCCATACATACAAAGTAACTTCAGTCACATAGTAACCAGCTTTTGACTATCACTTTATCCTATAGTACTCCCTTATTTCGTTTCTGCCTACACGAAAGCAAGTAATAGTACTATTTCTGCTAATTTTTTCTTGTTTAACATGAAGTAAATAGAAGCATAAGCGATTTCAAAGTAGTTTGTTGCAGAGATGTAGGGAAAGTTATGTAAATGGAACACATTAGATTTTTTTTAAAAAATCAGTTTACACCATAAAGTGGAGAAACATTCAAGAAACAGCGCATAATTATGCTAATTGATTTTTTTAAATGTAGTATGAACAATATCTAAACTCCAGTCATAGATTTTGTTACACGTATTCTACAATGCTTGTGAAAGAAGTTTCAGAGCTCTAGCTGTATTTTTGTGGGAGAAGATATATTTTAAACATGCGAAAATAAACAACAAATTTAAACCTGTAAAAATGGATTTAAAGTTCAACAAAAAAAAAGGCCTTCAGCAGCGCTTTAAAATGACATACAAAACATGTGTTATATACGCCCAATGAGAATCAGACATTTCAAATATGTAGTTTAAAACATAGTGTATTTTTTACACAAAAATCCAAAAGTCGAATTTTTTACCAAAATCGCTTACAAACGCACCTCTTTGTCCCTTAAGGCCACCATAGATGAAATTTCTAAACTCTATATTTGTAAACGTATGGATTTGAAATATTTACCGCTAGAAACACCAAATTATGAGCGTGTATGCCTATACATGTTCATTGCAATATCTAGGCTGGTTTTCATGTTATTACTATTTAATGGGTTATTTTAATAAAAATGAAAATTGAACCACGCGATGAAAGCATTAAAATTTTAATATCATTATATTTATAATTTTATTTTACTGATTGTAAATATCTCTTTTACTTTAAGATATATTTAAGAACAAGTTTTGGAAACAGATTTGCTATATCTGCTCTAGTTTTGAGAAAAAAAAATTATGTGATGCAAAATCTCTCACTAATAATTTTAGCGTATTATTTAGATATTGTAATTAATATTTTTCCAGTGATAGCGGATAAAGATATATCACTCCCAACCTATAAATACTTTTAGCGTTGAAGGAAATTAAAGAAAACGTAAAATGTGTGGAATATTTTGAAAGCGTGGAAACGTATAAAAAACTAAGTTAGAAGAAACACCTTTAAAGTTTAAAGCGCTATGAATTTTATTAATTTGACTATTTTTGTAACAGATTTAGAATCTGTGAATATGCTATCTAGTCTTGCGCACAGACGTAAATATAATCTCCTGTAAAATGCTCAGTAATAGATGCAGGCGGCGCCGTGGTTGAGTGGTTAAACCGCATGTGCGATTTGTGGTGGGAGATGCGGCGTCTGGGTGGATTTCCCCGGGTTTTCCGGTTTCCTCCACCACTCATGCTACCAATTGCTCCATCATTACTTTTGCTTACATTTCATATCATGCAGTTCCTCATGCTTGAGCCTGGCTACGGGCCGACCCCTCGTAACAGGTTCTCTATTCCATTGGTTCCCCGACAGGCTTCTGATCCCTAAGCATTGACTTGTAAGTCCTGTCAATCCTACACATATGGGGAGGTTAAGCCAATTGCGAAACAAAACGAAGTAATAGATGCCAAAAACAGATTGTGATGCTATGATTCATTCCTAATAATGGACTACAAAAATTGGAGTTTTTCAAAAATGTCCTTCGTTTTTCATCTGTGAGTCCCTATAACAAGGAAATGAGTTAATGTGAGACATTCAAATCTACATATATCGAAAATAACTCTGTATATTCTCAATGTACATTAACCTATTATTTCAATGTGAAGTCTCTTATTCTTCCTCTCTCTTCAAGGTGTAGGCCGATGACCTGTTCCGCGGCTAATTAAATACCAGTTACGTGTGTTGATCACTCCATCGTCTTCTTGGTATTTCCAAGTTTCTTGTTCCCTTAGGTTTATAAAACATTGCTGGCTTAAGCAACCTCAAAGGAGCGTTCTCATAACATACTCTTTCCATTGCTTCCAGTAGTTACATATTTCATCTACTATATTTTCGACTCCCAACTGTGCTCTTATGTCTTGATTTCTAACTACATTATATATTCTATGTTTTATTTCAGTTCACTCGTGAAGTTGTCTTATTAAATTACGAAATGTTTCGGCTATACAAATTTGAACTAGGTGTGCTAGTGATGTGGTCAGTAAATCCTGACATCTCACTCAAGGGTGATATCATGACTGAGTGGTGGACCGGTGGTCTTCAATAAAGGCTTGTATTCCAGCCTTGGGATATGTGAAAATGGGGTTGGAACTACAAAGCGACGCTGAACAGGTATCCTCCGGGTACTCTGGTTTACTTTGCCAGTGATTCCTCGAAATGGCCCTAGCTGTTTACTTATTACCATAGTAGCATGCAGCTTGGTGTATTCCAAAGGACACGTGTGCAAATTGAAACGCTCTCCTCTCTCTGTATTAAGTATCTTAATACTCTAATTAGTACGGCACCGAAATCACCGCATGTCTCCGGAATAAGTAGTTGTTCATTTATTGTCACTGGCCCTTCTCTACGCATAAACGTTTCTCTACCCTAAGTACAACAAATGTTGCGTTCGTTATTTGTGATATTAAATTGCCTTTTTTGCATATTGCTCTACAATACACCTCGGCTTAGCGTCAGCGGCAAACACGTAAAATCTTCTGGAGCTCTTGCTAGGATTTAAATAAATGCTAACACTATTTTTCTGCTTTAGTCACCAATTTATTCATCAAATAATAATGGCGTGTTATTTATGGACGCTCTTTAACTGCTGTAGTTCTCAGCGTCCCATTCTATATTGGGTGTAAAAGACCGCTTAATTTTGCCCAGAGGCCTCTCTATCAGGCTTGAGATTCTTTTACGTGCCATAAATCTACGACACGGGACCAACGACTTTGCTTCCCTTTTTTTTTAAATACAGTAGCGGAGTCTGATCGGGACTCCGGCGCTTTATACCTTACTTTTATTTACCTATTTTTACTTTCTCTATACTTACTATGTACATAGTGTATAGAGAATGCATTGCACTCCACCAAAAAATTCGATACCGAGATTTCACCGGAAATATATGTTTTAGGGTCCCCTGTATCCAAAAAAGTATTTTCAGAAAAAGGCCCGTGTGTGTCCGTGTGTCTGTGAACACGATAACTCAAAAACGAAAAGTTGGTAAACTACCAAACTTGGTATTTAAGTTTAGTATCTTCCAGGAATGCGACACGAAGATTTTGAGAAAAATCCCCCACCCCAAACTACCCTTTACATGCAACTATTTTTGAAAAATTTGATTTTCTAAAAAATGGCTATAACGATTTTTATTAAAATATCGTATATTAAATTTATTTACCTGGCAAATAAAATGTAGATTTTGCATTTTCTGGGAATAGCCTCTGAAGACTACTTTATTCTGGATGAATTTTTCATAACTAATAAACCGTAACAGATGGACAAAAACTTAACCCACAAAAAATGTAGAGCACGTTAAAACACAAATTTATGTTATATGCATTTTTTCATGGAGTTGATCGTTTTTGAGATAATCCTTTTTCTAGGTTTCAGCTTTGAAAAACTTATACAGGAATGTCAATTCCTGTGCATACAAACAAAGGAACATCAATCACATAGCAACCAGTTTTTGGCTTTCACTTTAACCTATGGTACTGCCTTATTTCGCTTCTACTTACAATAAGGCAAGAAATAAGACTACTTCTGCCTAATTGTTCTCGATTAGCATGAAATAAATAAAAGATAAGCTTATTAACAGTAATAATTTACAGAGATATAGAGAAAGTCATGTGAATGGAACACATCAGATTTTTTTTTTACCTTGTTTTGCTGTATTATTACTGAATTGCTGTTTTCTTACTTTTACAACACGCACATATACAGAAACATATAACACCCATGCCTAAGGCGGGACTCGAACCCACGATCCCCAGCGCTACGAAGTTACAAAGCGACATGCCTTGGCGAGCGCGGCCACGGGGACCGACCCCTTACGAAGGAAGCCATGCTAAGGATTTTTACATCCGAAAAAATCCATCGTTCTCCGCTGGATTTGAAGCCGTTGGCATGGTAACCATTACACCATAGAGAGTGACAATTTATTCATCATAAGTTATAAGTATCGAAGCTGATGCCTGAGAAAAAGAACTGAGCGCTTTGTAATGTTCTAACGCGTCTTACAACGCTTTGTTATGAGTCAGACTTAGCCAGTGACCACGTTAAGATTGTGTCCATCCCTGTTATTGCACATCTTTCTCTCTCATGACAAAATAACATCAACATATTTAAATATATTGCTATTACATTTTTACATTTTTTGTACAAATAATAACTCTTTAAATACTCTCCATATTCAAAGTGGTTCACCTGTCCCTTATTCTCTGGTTTTATGCAACCCGCAGATTACAGTCTAACCTGGAAACATCGTTTCCGACACCCATTTTCTGCATAGCAACATTGTAGACTTTGCGTTGCTAGTTATAGGTAAACAGTAGCGTATTTGGTTTACGCGCGGCGTTAGTTTGAGTTCCAAGATACTCGATTCAGGTTCGAATTTTACCCAAACGTTTACAATTCCCCCCCCCCCCCACTTTCTTTCTTCCTGGTTTGGCACAAAGCTAGATGGGATATTTGAAAATTTTCTAACTTGCTTATTTGTTTCTTTTATTGTTGTTCTCTTTATTTCTGTTTATTCTAACTTTATCAGTCCAGTATTATTAAAGTCTTAGTGAATATTCTTTTTCAAAACAATTAGAATGAAAATTAAGGGTCGAAAACTAAAGAACACGTAAAATGAAATGCCGTTTGTTCTTCATTCGTATACCTTTTTGCTGACACAAAAAATTATGAGTGTGAACAACCGCTGAACTAACTTTGCACCTTCAGGGAAAATATATAAATACGAAAAAAAGTACAAGCAGACTATGGGACCCGAACCGCTGACACACGCGGAGGTGATGAGGCAATATGAAATTAACCCGTTGAGTTACAATCACTGCGCCCACTTTTTCCGTTAAAACTTGTAGGTATAGTATCACACATGTCTCCCTCTCCGCTTCGGATCCCTTTATAACCTTTGTATGGCTCCTTTTTGTGGCTTAAGCCGTTCGTTTAACCTTCATTCATTTAATTTACATTGCAGAACGTATGGCAGCGATTCTATTGTATAACATGCATTGGAACAGGCGTTATAGAGCGCATGCTTTTGAAATGGACGCAACTATTGCTACTAAGGTCTATTTTTACTTTCTCTAGCGCCATATGTACAATGTACATAGGGATAGAGAAGTATTGTATTCCACCCAAAAATTCGATACCGAAATTTCACCGGAAATACATGTTTTAGGACCCCCTGTATCAAAGAAAAACACATTTTCAGAAAAAGGTCCGTGTGTGTGTGTCCTTGTGTCTGTGAACACAATAGCTCAAAAACGTAAAGTCGGTAAAATACCAAACTTTGTATTTACGTTTAGTATCTTCCATGGATGCGACACGAAGATTTTGAGAAAAATCCCCCACCCGAAACTACCCTTTACCTGCAACTTTTTTCGAAAATTTTGATTTTCTTAAAAATGGCTCTAATGATTTTGATTAAAATATCGTATATCAAAGATATTTACCTAACAAATAAAAGGTATATCTTGAATTTTCTGGGAATGTCTTCTGAAGACCTGTTTATTCCGAATGAATTTTGCTTAATTTGGCATAACTAGTAAACTGTAAGAGATAGACAAACACTTACTATAGAAAAAATGTAGGTCTTGTTAAAACACACAAGTTATGTCATACATTTTTTCTCGTGGAGCTTACCGTTTTCGAGGTATTCATTGTTATTAGTTGCAGTTGTGAAGTACTTATACTTTTCTCAGACGGGAGTGTCCGTTTTTCTTTTTTTCTACTCCTGGCCAAGAAAAGAAGCTTTTTGTAGTGACAATCGAATAACGACAGCTTTTAAAACATTTAGCCTAGTGCGTTCCCTTATTTTCTTCCTACTTATACGGAACTAAATAATAAGAACATTGTGCTAATGAGTACCACGATTAGCAAGGTGCACAAAGAAGAATAATCTTATGTAAGAAGTTTGTAGAACAGCTAAAGAAAGTCATGTGAGTGTAACATATCAGATTTTCCTATGAAAAGCTGGCTATATTTGCATGGTTACTAAATAGTCCACAAACACGGTAAGTTTTACCTTGTCGGTTTTAGAGAATGAAGTATTGCATATCTCCAAAAGTAATAAGGAACAGATGAACCACCTGTATATATCCGGTATTCATTTATATATAAATCTATACCGGGTGCAAGGGAAGTCATTACATTAGTTTACACTAGTGAAACACATTTTGTATTTTATGTTTTTGTTTATAACCCTTTCCTACGGTAATAATTTAGTTCTTTTTCGAAAACAAGAGACAGACAAACTGGCAGCGCCGCAGGTTGAGTGAATATCTCTTGCACTAGGTCAGTACATAAACAAACACGCCTCACTCCTATTATCACAACAATGTAGGCCAATCAGAATGCCAGTTGCACTCGTTATCCCGCACCCTGCGTTGTGTTTGCAAGTGACCGACGTGTTTACATCCAGAAGCCGGTTCAGAAACCTTACCAACCTCAACACAACGCTGCGGAGTTACTTCACGTCTGAAGAAGCTGCTCGGAATATTCCTTTAAGTGATTAATTATTTTGAAACCCTGTGTGATCTTCCATAATTCCTACCGAAATTAATGTCAGACATACGATTCTCCACGCATCTTACACCATTATCTTCGTACATTCTTGTGGAATTATGCATCCAATTTGAAACAAAAACCATTTATTTTTTCGAAATTGGCTGATCAAAGACTTCCATTAGACTTTTTTGTTTGTAATGCTTCTCAGAAGCACATATTAGAAGTAATTTAGTAACTTCTTTTCCACCCGACACACTCACACATACACACTCTTTCACAGTGTACAACCACAGCTAGAGTGTTTAATATTTTCTTGCCAGTTTTCTCTATTCTCGTATAATGGGCCACAAATTTTCCTCAAATTTCCAATTATCCATAAACCTCTAATTCCTTGAATCTACGTGTTATGCGGTCTTAATTTTCTACTCCTTTGTTATGTCATGCAGTCTACTATTTTGCGGGGAATATTTCATATACCATTGTTTTAGTAATCTAATAATATTTTTTGTGGAGTTAACCATTTCCGAGATATTCTTTGTTATTGCTTTCAACTTTAAAAGAGCTATACTTTTCTCATCGGTATTCTATCTTTTACACCTGTGTATGCTTTATTCCTGTCCGAATTTGAAATTCTGTTTCATTTTAAAAGAATTGACTACCGCTTAAGTGTATTCCTTTGTTTCCCATCTACTTACAAGGGAATAAGAAATAAGACCATTTCTGCTAATGTTTATATTCATTAGCATAGAGTAGATGGAAGGATATACATTTGTAAGAATAGTTTTTTTTTGCAAAGAGGGCAGAGAAACTCATGTGAATGGTGCAATCAGATTCTTTTGTTTATTTATTTATTTGATATATTTTTTATAGTAATCAATTGAATGTATGGAGGGGTAATCGCAAATACCATGTTTGCTGGAAGTCATCAACCAGTTGTTCAACTGTCTGTGCAAGCAACCAACAATCACATTTTATATGCGAACCCATTTCATCAAGTAAAGTGGACAAGATGGTTCTGCAGCGGTGTCCGATAACTCACCATGAAGTTCCTGATGGAAGTTACGAGTACCTATTGTTTCGTAGCAAGACAAATAGACTGGAAGATTCCTTGAAACTATGTAGCTGATGTAGATCTAATGTAAAAGCAAACTCTTGAGAGGACAGTTGGTTTAAAGTATAATATCCCTTACTTGCCTTTTATATTGTACGTTTACTCAAGTATTCTTTGCATAAATTACTTTTCAATCTTGGAATTGTTTAATTTTCTTGAAGGGTTCTTGAGATCTGGTTGTATAACGAAGCAAACCAAGCGTGAATGAATGCAAAACAGGGCTAGAATAATGATTCACAAAATTATGCAGTACTTTGATTAAAACTACTTAGTACTTAGTTTATTGGTGTATAGCAAAATATTATAATGACAATTGCAGGGAGGTGATGAAATGAACTTTTATTTTCCGACATACAAAGAAAAGGAAAGATGGAATATTATACTGTTGCATTTTTACTTTCTCAACATAGTATATGGTACCTAGCTAGAGAAGGTATTGTATTTCTATCAAATAGTCGATGCCGATATTTCACCGGAAATACACGTTTTAGGATCTCCTGTATCCAAAAAATTCATTTTTAGAAAAAGATTCGCGTGTGTGTCCGTAACACGATAATTCAAAAACGAAACTTCAGTAAAATACCAAACTTGTTATTTAAGTTTAGTAACGTTCACGGATGCAACGACGATTTTGAAGAAAATCCCCACCCCAAACTACCCTTTATAAGGAAACAAAATTGAAAATATTGATTTTCTCAAATAGCTCTTACCATTTTGATTAAAATATTGCATATGAACAGTATTTACATGACAAATAAAATGTATATCTTGAATTTTCTGGGAATAGACTCTGAGTCCTTTTTATTCTGAATGAACTATGCTGAATTTTGCAAAACCGTAAGTCATAAAAGACAAAAACCTTACTAAACAAAGTAGTAGATTTCTTTAAAATACATATGTGATGTAAATTTTTTCGTGGAGTTGACCATTACTAAGATATTCCTTGTTTTTTAATTCAGTTATAAAATACCGAAAACGTTTCTCAAACGGAATATGTGAACTCTAGGCAATGCAAAGAAACGGAGCTCATCCACATGGCAACCGGCTTTTAAAATGTTTGACTATTACTTTAGCATAGTGTATTCCCTCATTTCCCTTCTACTTAACAACAAAGCTAGTAATAAGATAATTTCTGCTAATGTTTATCACGATTAGCATGAAGCAGAAGAATAGCTTTTTAACAATAATTAGTTACAACGATACCCATAGAGAAAGTATGTGAATGGAATACATCAGATTATAACTCTATTGTCAGCATGTTTATTCAGTATGGAACACAGTTTTTCAAAAGCTGCGGTCACAAACCAATAAATCTGTAGCACTTTGTAATAATTGCAATACTTGAATGACATAATTTTTAGTTATAACGTATATCTCCATTTTCCATCACAAGCTTCCGATTAATCTAGAGACATTAATGAATTGTATCTTTCTTTGAGCTGCAACAAGATTTGCATGAAAATATTTCTCCAAACGTTCACCTTAAATAAAGTAATTAAGAAAACGTTTGTAAGAATATTTTATGTAAAAGAGATTTAAGAAAGGTCATGACATATTAGACATTTAGTCTTTCCCATTAAAGAAACACAATATTAAAAAAAAAAAAAAAAAAAAAAAAAAACACACTAAAAGACACCCTACATATTTATATAGTGATAATAGCTGCCCAAAATTGCTGCCCACAGTTTCTCATTTACCTAGATGTTTTGCTCCTCTTTGTAAACCTTGTTATCGCGCGAACATCGGTGACTGTGTGTTTGTGAAATGCCAGACAAACATCAAACTTTGCATATAGGTTCGGCATCTTCCAAAGATATGACATACATATTTTTAAGACAAGCTCCAAATCCGAACTACCCTTCACATAGAAGATTGTTGGAAATATACCATTAAAATGTTTCTAATAATTAAAATGTCATAAGCTTAAGATGTTTATTCGGCAAATAAACTATATCTTAAATTTTGCAGGGATAACCTACAAAGTCCTCTTTATTCTGAAGGAATTTCAAATGCTTTTGTGTAACTGGTAAATCATAAGAGACAGGAGAGAGACAGAGAGAGAGAGACACACACAGAAACATACTCTACAATAAACGTAGATACCTTTAAAGGACACATTTATTTAAAATAGCTTTTTGTGGCATCAGTAACTTCCAATATTTTTGTTGTTAGTACCTACTTTTAATTTCTCAATACTTTCGATATAAGTGTTGCCGCAAAGCATTTGTTTTTCGCCATGTCAAATAGTGAATATGGAATTTATATGCCTTAATACGGCTTTCAAATCTGACAACTAAAAGTTTATTCCCCTCGTATCTTCAATGAAATAACGAAGAAAATTCTACAAAAGCTTTTTTCGATTATCATCAAGCAAAGAGAAATTATTAAGCTTACCTAAAATGTTCGTAGAAACTATATAGAAAAAATGTTAAAAAGAAGATAAATCTAGCATGGATTACATAATTACATTTTTATACCTAAGATCCCTTGGAAAGAAATTATAGTATGTGCTAATAATTGTAAAGTCTACATTATTCAGTCGGTCTGCATTAAAAAAAAAAAATACGAAGAATGATCAGAAATAAGGTTATAAGGACCATATTCTTAGTGTTTCTTTTTCACAGCGAACTTAGTGATATATAAAGTCTGCATTAGTCAGTAGGTCTGCATACGAAGGATGATCATAAATAAGGTTACAAGGACCACATTCTTAGTGTTTCTCTTTCACAGCGAACTTAGTAATAATTATAATACCTGCGGTAGTCAACTATGCAGAGTTTCAGCAAACTGCCACCTACAGCGCATTTGCAAGGTAAACACAAATGGCGACTCGTTAGGAAAACTGGTCTCGCGAAGAAAACGGCTCAGTTATTCATTTCTGTAGCCGAAAAATGTAATAGAAACTCATATTCACCGACAGCTGGTAGAGCTTATGAAGTCACTGTAATGTGTCGCCAGCAAGACGTAGAATGGTGTCGAAAGTTAGCTGTCGGTACAGAAAACATCAGCGACTAGGATCGCAGTGGCTGATCCAGAACGGCATTACAGATTCGAGCACAGCTGCCTTAGAGGAACTGATTCAGAATAACAAGAGGATCGCGTAGAGACATACAGCGGTAGAACGGCGAATGTCTTTTGGAAACATACATCGTTCACGATGCTCTGCAGTACCGGGAAGTTTGTTCCCGATGTGTTACACAGACTCCGTCCAACCCACAAATGGGGGCAATTCTATAACTTTTGCAACCGTTCTCCACGGAAGGGAACAGTATTCTTCACCGAATTGTCAAGGATCCACCCATCTCTAAACCCTTAGCAGTAAGCAGTCGTCAATGAAGTGGAAGCACCTTTCTTCTCCAAAGACAAAGAAGTTAAAGGTGGTGCAATCTACCGCGTAAGTGATGGCCACCTTGTTTTGGGACAGCGCGGATTATACTCGTGGAATTTTTGGAAAGAGGGCACACAATGCGCTGACCGATACTGTGAGACCATGACACGATTGTGCGAAGTAATCAGGAGGAAAAAGAAAATCCTACTTCCACAAACTACACTTTATATGGAAAATTTTCATTTTCTCAAAATTTGGCTCCAACGATTTTGATTAAAATAGCTCATATTAAAGATATCTACATTCCAAATAAAATGTATATCTTGAATTTTCTGGTAATAGCCTCTGAAGGTCTCTTTATTCTGAATGAATTTTGCCTAAGATGACAAAACGTAATAAACAAAACATGTAGAGCTCGTCAAAAGACACAAGTTATGTTATATGTATTATTTTCCTCGAGTTGACCGTTTTTAAGATATTCCTTGTTATTTATTTCAGTTTTAAAATACTTAATTCTTTTCTCATACGGGAACTTGTCAACACCTGACTAAGCAAAGAATCGAATTTCAATCCTAAAGCAATCACATTTTAAGGCATTTGATTAAGCTTAGTGCATTCCCGTATTTCCCTTCTACCTATAAGGAGCTAAGTAATAAAACCGTTTTGTTAATCTTTATCTCGATTAGCTTAAAGCAGATAGAAGAATAAGCAATATGTTAATCCGGGGACCATGTATCGCCGATCTCAAATTACTTATATCAGTTATGTGCACAATCTCGCAAATTATTTCGGTGTAGTTCATTAACACCCTGTATATTGAGCAAAATTGCGCTTCTGAATTGCTGTGCCTCAATTGTAGTGGTACATCTTTATCTCTCCTGTTCAACTGAACCAGTCTTTTTCGCCGAACTCTAGCATTCTTCTGGCCTCCTCTGTTGATAAGGTGTTGCGATTGTAGACACCCACGTAATAAGAAACACACTTGAGATAAACAATTATAAAAGACAGCCCCAAGAACGTAGCTGCAGTAAATGCTCTGATTGGCTCTTGGCCACAACACACAGCATATGAATAGAAGAGCTCTGGGGACTAGCAAACGGAGAGGAAGTTTGAGTCACCCCATTCCACCCGGAGTTGTTATTGATACTTTTGCTCACCATGCAAAGTACAGAAGTGGGAAGCCAACTCGGCGAGTGGTTATATCTTGTATATTCCTCAAATGGTGGTTTACAAACCATTTCAACACTGATCTATTAAAGTCAGGCTTAATTGTAGACACCGAAAGACGCTGTATTGATAGAAAGAGTATTATCATTCAAACTGTAGCGTTTAACTTAGAAAAAATCTGATGTGTTCCATTCACATAAATTTCTCTACATTTCTACAATATATTATTGCTAACAAACTTATTCTTTTATTTACTTAAAGCTAATCGAGAAATAATCAGCACAAAGAGTCTTAATACTTGCTTCTTTGTAAATTAAAGGGAAATAAGGGAATACCATAGCCTAAATCGATAGTAAAATATTTTGAAAGACTCCAGGGAAAAACTTTATATAACCTAAATTGTGTGCTTTAACGAGATCTACATCTTCTATTAAATAAGTTATTGTCTATCTCTTACCATTTACCAGTTATGCAAAATTCCACAAAATTCACCCAGAATAAAGAATCATTCAGAGGCTATTCCCAGAAATTAAAAGATATTTTACTTGTTATGTAAATATCTTAAAATTATGAGATTTTAAGCTAAATCGTTTGAGCCATTTTTGAGAAAATCAAAAATTTCGAAATTTTTTCCATGTAAAGAGTATTTGGGGATGGGGGAATTTTCTCGAAAATCATCGTGTCGTATCCTTGGAAGATATCAAACTTAAATATCAATTATTATTTTTATTATTATTTTTATTAGGTATTACTATTATTAATGAATATTTCAATTCAAAAACTATTTCTCCGGTTCCAAGGTTTCCTGTCGGCCGGAGATTGCACTTCATTCTCGGGTATTCTGAGCAGCGTCTTAGTTCTAAGAATGGTGTGGTTATATGTAGAGAATTACCTGTGACTCATGTATCCAGGGTTTAACTGCAAAAGAAAATTCAGTAGCATCTAAAACTTTATTATAGTTTTCGGAAGTGGTCCATGACAAGAAATACTGCGATGGACCCACATTCACCGAACACAGCAACGCACGTAGGCCATTCATTGTAACCCTTACCGTTAACATGACCTGGGAGGAAGGGATAAGGGGAGACTTCCGTATGGGGACGTGGGAGTAGGCATGGACGGGATTCCTAGCGTTTCTACGTCAGATGCCACCCACAGGTCCCTGAACCTCCAGTGCTCTGTGAAGGAACACCCTGGAGGCATCCCAAGAAGAAAACTTTACAGAACTAAAATACACCATCCAGTCGCAATCCGAATACCGCTGCCTCGTACTGCAACCCTGAAGGAGGTGATAAAACAATGGACCAGAAGATGAACCATCCCATCATTCGTCTACCGATGCGGGGAAACACGAATAACCGTGGTCGCCGGAATACGAACCCGGGACATCCGTAATGCTGAGCAATGTCGCTCAGTAAGTCATTGAACTCCGAGGGGCTATTTTGCACAACGTTGTCAACAGTTTGCTTTTTATGCAGTAACTACGTGTAACAATGATGGTTACAGTTAATATCGAATAAGCAGATTGAGGATTTTGCCTATTTTGGCTTTTTACTTTCTCTATTCGTACTATGTGCATAGTGTATAGAGAAGGTATTGCATTGTACCCAAAAATTCAATACCGAGATTTCACCGGAAATACATGTTTTGAGACCACCTGAATCCAAAATAAAGCATTTTTAGAAAAATGTCCGTGTGTGTGCGCATAGCTCAAAAACGAAAAGACTGTTAAATACCAAACTTGGTATTTAAGTTCAGTATCTTCCAAGGATGCGACACAAAGATTTTCAAGAAAATCCCCACACCCCTAACTACCCTTCAAATGGAAACATTTTCGAAAATTTTGATTTTCTAAAAAATGGCTCTAACGAATTTGATTAAAGTATCATATATTAAAGATATATACTTGATAAATAATATGTATATCTTGAATTTTCTGGGAATAGCCTCTGAAGACTACTTTATTCTGGATGAATTGTACGGAATTTTGTGTAACTGGTAAACCGTAAGAGATAGACAAAAACTTACCACACAAAAAATGTAGAGCACATCAAGGCACACAATTTATGTTATATACATTTTTTTTCGTGGAGCTGATCGTTTTCAGGTATCCCTTGTTTTTTGTTTCAGCCTTAAAAAACTCATATTTTTCTCATAGAGGAAATTGTCAACTCCTGTCCATACAAACAAAGGAACTTCAGTCGCATAGCAACCATCGTTTGCTACCATTTTAACCTATGTCACTTCCTTATTTTGCTTCTACTTACAGGGAAGCAGGTAATAAGACTATTTCTGCTAATTTTTTCTCACTTAGCATGAAGTAAATAGAAGCATAAACTTTTTAACAAAAATTTGTTGCAGAGATATAGAGAAAGTCATGTGAATGGATTACATCAGATTTTTTCTGTATCTTATGGCGTGAAACATAGAATAATAAGTATGGATACTTACGTTTTATATAATTTGGAGTCTATACGATAATTAAAGTTGCCTAAATGTGCCTATTTTGTGGGGACCTACCATTTTATTGTTATAATGTCGTTTCTGCTTTTTTATGTTTTTCTCAGATTTTAGTAACTATAGCATCATATTTCATAAACGTCCCACAAGTTATTTAGAGCTGGTTCATGATCTGTTTTCTTGGTGTAGGAGCTAAGTGGTTGAGTTGTTGAGTCTGGGCTTCAAGAATTATCAGAAGCATTGGGGAGTTTGCAGTACAACTTTCGAAACATTATGAAAAGGAACTTACATTGGGAGCAGTATACAGGAAATTTCACAGGTTTTCTCAAGCAATTCTCCTTCTGCATTGCCTTCGGGTTTATTAGTACTAGGATAGCATCATTCATGTCTTCTAACAACATATGAAGAGGAAAAAACTTTCTCACAGTGTAAAGACGTATGCAGTGAAAATAGACAACAGTTTACATTAAAAATTTAAAGAAGTAATATTTTTTTAAATATGAGTTAAGAAGAGTAGAACATATCAACTTATCATCGTTCCAATGCCAAAGCAATGAGTAACTTTACTTTTGATTTTCTTCCTTTTAAGATACGAGTTTATTATGTGATATTTGGGTTTTCAAATACTTCTTCTTCACTTCACGGTATGGGCACGTCTCACAGTTGTTCCCTCCACCTTTTTTTGGGTCGACCTACATCTCTCTTTCCTTTTGGTTCATATTCAAATGCAATCCTAGGCAGTCTTGAATCTGCCATTCTCTGAATGTGTTGCATCCACTAGTTCTGATATTTTTCAATTTTGGACTTTATTGATTCTTATATCTCCATTCCGGATTTGATCTAATTTAGGACATCCTTATGTTTGCCTTAAAAAGTTCATTTCTGCAGTTTGTAATCGGCTTTTCATTTTCTTTGTGGTGACCCATGTCTTACTTCCATATAATACTGTAAGAGCAGCCATTGTTTTGTAAAACTTTAACCTAGTTTCCCTTCTTGTTTTATTTCTCATTGTTCTATGTATAGTTGCACCTATCATTTGGAATGGCTTTTCAAATACTCTGAAGTAATTATATTAAACATTAATTCGTTCAGAAACTAGACTCAGGTAAAATTTTAGCGCAGAAAATGTTTGATGTTCCTGAAGTGTCCCTATTTTTGCCTACATTTGGCTATTTTCAATAATTTTAGTCTGTTTCACTTCGATTTTGTGCCTACAAATCCTCAGCATGTTAATAAACAGCGTAGGAAATCTTAATTTTCCATCGGTTATCTATGCCAAAACCATTAATACTACAAATAATGTAAAGCAACACAGGCTAAGGTCCATCTCGAACAGGAAAATATCTTTCGTAAGCTGCTACAACTGTAAAAGAATATATAAGTTATGGAGAGATGATTTACTATCTATTAATACCCTGACTATGGTGCAGTGACAGTTCAATCTTGTTTCTTTCTGCCCAGCTAAATAATTTCTATGCTCTCTAATAAGAGTGCAGTTTGAGTACAAATATGTACATTTGGATAATAGGGATAAACAAACAGTTCGTTAATATCATGCAAGAGTAAACTACACCTTGCTTTTGGAGATGTCTCTTCCACCTGCTGCGTATTTGCTACATTCACTTTTTCCTGGTTAAGGAAAGAAAAACATACAAAACTAATATAATTAAAACAGGTGGAAAGGAAATGAAAAAGTTTATCGCATTAAAATATCTTAGTTTATATAAATGTATTAAGGAGAGAGTAAACTTTTCCTTTCCATTAATTTCGAAGCCTGTAACGTGTTCATAATCTCTTTAATTATTTTACAAGCGCTTGCCACATATGGGGGAGGAGGAGCTTTGGTATAGTTTCATTTTGTTATATGAGGTATAAAGCTTGGATATTTGAGGATAGGGTGATATGGAGTGATTTGGATCTGAAAGACTTGCGAGAAATATGTACTCTAACAAAATCACCTCTCTTCGACATTAATCATATTTTTCTGTGGCTGAGCCAAACCCTTAAGTGGTGTAGGTATAGTATAATAGAGCGTTTAAAATAAATTTAAATCTTTATTCATTTGTTCATTGTGAAATATTGCAGCAGCATATGTACCGGGTCTCCAGTGTAAACCTAGACCGTACGCACGGTTTTTGTGCTCTGCGCAATGGCAGTTTCCTCAGCCGAACGTACGTAGTGTGCAGCCGCACTACTTTAAGCGTGTGTACAATATTTTATTAAATATTTTTTAGACAAACACTGTTAAAAGTAAGATTTTTAACACAAAACACTTGAACTAAAATTTGTTCTTTATAACTCTAGATTTATAAAATATTTATAACACTCCAATGTTACCAACTTAAGTTTTGTTACTATCACTGTATCCGTTATATAGAATGTTGTGATTTTGAAAGAGTTACGTTGCTAGTGGAGTCCGATCTAGATATCGTTACTTTTAATGTACATGCGCAGTAGCGAAAACCTTCCTTCCTACCCTTCGCTGTTTTCACAAATATTGTGTCATGGCGGCTATTACAAATATGGATTTTGATGAGTTTAAAGAACCCGCTGAAATTTTGGAGGCAGCAGAGAGCGTTAAATTGGAGTTTTTGCCAAAAATGAGGTTATGTTCCTGAGAAAAAAATAAATAAAATCAATAATAATAAAACCACAAGCCTTGTTTACTAGTCCGTTCTCGTGTCTAAACATGCTCAACTAGACAACAATTTTCTTCGATTGGCAACTTCAAGCATATAAAACATGTTTGCTGGGTATTTAGTTGTAACATGCTCTAGTTTATCATCTAATAACAGAAGGAGTGGAGTGGAATAGAATGCAATTGTTAATTAATAAGATCTATGGTAAAGAGTAAAAAACTGACATTATTACAACGATTACTAATCTTTATCGATAAACGAATTCTATTTTCACATACACACACGCCTCCAAGCGATAGGAAAAAGTACTATTCCTTGAACAAAAGGAATGTTGAACCTTATATTATAAACTTATTGATAAATCTATAAATATTGTGCTGTCTAAAAAAAATAGTGTATGACACTCAAGTTAAAAGTGTTTTTTTATTTTGCTCTTAGGATTGCTACACTCGACCTTACGGCCTCGTTAGGTAAACTTTCCTTCTCGCAAAATAAAACTACACTTTTAGCTCTTGCATCATAAATAACTATTACGCAATCTTACCTTATAAAAGATGCTGAAAGTCATAGGTTATGCAGGCATTGTATCTGGTAACCACATTCTGGCTGACGTGAGTGAGTTGGGCCCCTGAATATTTCTGATTTTATTCGTAATTTTGTCTTTCAGTTTCTCCAAAATGTGCGCATTTGAGGAACTGAAAGATAAAATTATGAATGGAATCAGAAAAATTCAGGGGCCCAACTTACTCACGTCAGCCAGATACAATGTAATTACCTGATACAAAGACTGCATAATCTAGGATGTACATTCAGCACATTTTATAAGGTAAGATATTTCATACGCTTTAGATGATACATTTATGAAGTTTGGAACATTTACAAGGTGTAAGATATATTTTTGAAATTTATGCCAGTTATTATGCACAGTAATGCTTATATTTTTGACATGTATCAAAATTCCAGTTTGCATGGTAATTTAAATAAGAACTTTTTAATGTCTAAATGCGCTATTGTAGTAATAATCAGCCAAGTGATGCATTTTAAAATATATTCACATAGAAAATTCCAGTTTTACAGTAAATAAATTTACCAATAGATCTGCCATATTATATTTGATATCTCATTTTTATTTTGATATTAGCCGCATTAGTGCAGAAAAATTATCACTTTTCACACTTTCCAAAAATCTTGATTTTTCAAAACTTAACATTTTATTTATCGTAATTGGAGAAACATTTCGAAAACGTAATATAATAATTTTTTTAATGTTCTTTTGAGAAACAGTGTAGCATTTTTTAAACAAATTAGTGACAAATTGTATCGTTGGGAACGTTTGAGTATGTAAAATATTGGAATAAAGTTTTTGATAATATAATTTTTAAAGTTGAGAGTGCCTATTAATAAGCATAAGCTGCCGATCTATAGTTTCAGCCAATTGCTAGTTCATGAAGTGGGAAAAGGAATATATTTTCTTGAAGTTTAGAATTCATATTATTTTATTTTGAAAATGTCGCATTATTTGGTCAAATTACGGGGCCGCGCAATACATTTGGCTGAGTGCAGGGCATAAACATCGTGCGTACGGTCCGGATTTACTTAGGAGACAAGGTATATAATAACTGTTGTAAAATATATAGTCTTCATTACTTTATTTTAAAACGGCTGAAACTGCTGTTGACTGTGTAGTCACTTTCACAGTGTTCCAGCTTCTGGGCAATGTTATTTAGAAAGGTTCTCCTGTTGGTTTGATGGTTAACTCGTGCACCTGAAAATAAATCCCATAGAAAATTAACACGAACAAATGCTTGCATTCTTACGCATAAATCATTACCGCAGTGGAATTTAAATTACTTTAGGATCTGCCAGTTCACTTCGAAGGCCAAGAGGTGTGGTTTTTAGGACAACGGCGGTGACCGCGTCTCACCATACAACTCCATGTCCTTGTGATTGACACTTGTGGGGTGTGTCGTCTGCTGGTAGGGGCTCGTCAGGTTGCTGACCAATCATAGTGTAAGAATACATAACCCCCAGAGACGTGACGTCATCGGCGTTGTAACACATACGTGGTTCAGTGGACATTTCTCATGCATGACTGAACAATTTTTTGCAATCCGATTGTTTGATTTCATTCTGTGAAAAGTTTGGTTATGTTTGTTATACATACTGATTCCGTAAGATTTATATTTATAATCGTTACTAGCCTCTTATATCACGGATATTGCTCTTGTTCCCATCCTAGAAACACAAGTGACACTGTGACTTGAAAATGTCTTACATCCGTGATAAGTAAGTTGAGGTTACTTTAACCAAAATGATACAACTTTTCCGTTTAGTGAAATACAGGACCCAATGTGGGGGAAATAGTTCAACATACGTGAGGTATGCATGGAGAGAAGGAATTTTAGAGGAAGCAGTGGAATGTGTGTCGCTGCAGACGGACAGCGAGTAAATATGGCAACAGCGTACCGAGACGGCCAAGTGTCAGTAGAATGTCAATCAGAAGGCAATTTCTCACCGATAATAGTTCAAGCCATTCCTCGTTACTCTTTATTTTGTAATTGGTTGGAATTCTGTGGTCTCCGCATGGTCTCCACTATTGCCATAGAAACTACCCCTCTTAACCTTGAAGTAAACTCCGATTCTAAAGTAGTTTAAATTGCACTGCAGCAAACATTTATAGGTTGTATGTAGTAACATTAAAGAATATTATGAAATCTGCCTTATACTGTTGAAAATTAATGTAAACGAAATAGATAATTATTGCTTATATCAACTACAGAAATATGGATAACCAAATGGGAAGAAGTTACTTTGAAATGTTGGAATGTATAGATCTTCAAAAATGTTCACTCCCACATTACTTGTTTGTCATTAGCCGTCTAGTTCTGTAGTGTTAATTGAAAAAATATGTGTGGTTTCAATGGATCTCTGTATTTGAAATGATTTGTCTCGAAATATTTGGTCGAGTAGGTCTCTTTGTGTTTTATTTAATAGTCAGTACATTGTGTGTTTTAGTGGAGGCATTTATTACCAAGATGGACATGTCGTTGAAGTTATGCTCAGTATTAACTTAAGTCGATTTTTAATTGTAGTTAGTTCGCTTATTTTAGCTGTTCAAAATGATTTGGGTATCACCTTTCTAAATGTAGTTAGCTACTTACCTGTTAGGATAGACCTGTCCGTGTGCACATTTGTGTCTATACACGAAACAACTCGTTTGGCAATACAGTGTACTTATTTTGTGGTATGAAGAAAATTTGTTCACACGTTTTAATTTATATCGAAAAATGAATTTAAATTATATGCCAAATATAAAAATACAGGTGTTCCAGTATCACTGCAATAATCTCAGAAAATTGAACATCTTTGTTACGCAACACCTGCCTCCGACGTATGGTTACGGAGTTATTCACCGCTGTTTGAAGCGTAGGATAGTTACAGAGGTACAACCAGTACATTTTGACTGTTTACAACCGCTAAATGAAGTGACATCGCCTCTTCCATACACCTTACGTCTGATTAGGTTTGGTTGATTTGAGACTCCATCCCAAATTAACTCAGTGTTTGTTTACAACAAAGATGAAACGTATTACCTGTCTGAAGAAAAAGTGCCATTTTCAGACGAGGTTGCCAGTGTGCCATGGCTATGTGTAGATAGAAGAGATAATGCCAGAGCGAGAGGAAACTTCCTCTACGTGCGGCTGCATTCTTTCGTCAGACAGGTAGTATAATGTAGCTTCTTCTCGTTCCATACGCTACGGACTGACAAATTCGAGCAAACTCTGTGTGGCGTGGTGGACGTATTCCAGGAAATCGCTCTTGGTAGATACGGAGAGCGTCCCTGCCGTTTGGAACAACCTGTCCGTAATCTGTCATTCTCGTACCCGTAAACTGAGGTAAATGAAAATCATACACGAGGAAATTATTGCTAACTCATGCTTATGGCATGTTGTGTAGGTTAAGGGTAAAGAAGAAGAACACTATATTGTGTTGGGCTGTTGGTCAAACCCAGCCAGATATAAGACACAAGAAATAGTAAATGCCTCTTTGTTCCTCAGTTGTAAACAGATAGTGAAAGTGCACTGGCTGTGTGATAATTCTTCAGATACATTTGAAATTCAGTCGATAAACTGTCAGCTAAAGTACTTTCCATTACAATAACTACAAATCTGTGATTTGCCAGGGATATTTCTGAACATTGTCCATAAAACAATCTAGGAAGATTAATTCAATATTCCTCTCTGGAGATCAATCACTCCTCAGAGTTCGTCGCTGAAGTCCCGAAACACACACATAAAGAATCACTTACCAACAAGATTACTGCCAGTAAATGAGGTTATGCTCCTAACAGTAGTTCTGTCCTACCAGAAACGATGAAGAGAGATCGAAATAAAACACTAAATTATCCAAAGATCAATGTGGCAAGGCCTTGTAGGAAACAGTCTATTAACTAATCTAACCAGATCAAGGTGCGGGCGATGGAACTCAAACTTGCATAAAACTTCAAAGAAAATTTGTTAAAATATAATCATAAACAAAAAAAGTCGGTTTCAGAAAAACTGAACGAAACTCCACTGAAAATATAAGTTAGAGTAAACACCTTCTTATAATCATAATTTTTCCCCGAAGATGAATTTTTATGTTGCCCAAGATGAAATATTTTCCATCACTCGGAAGAATGAAATGGTAGGTAATATTTGTACCCTAAAGCTAATATACATAGGTACTAAACGTTATGCATTTCAGAAACACACTGGAAATTCACTTTTTGAGGAAGTTTATTACCAAAGAACAAGCAACACTTAACCTCTATACCTCGAGATAATATAGATAATGTATTGACAAAAGAGTGCCCGCTATCTTCTAACTATGTGACCTGGATATGATCCCAGGAGACCGCAAGACGTGGTGGATGAAGTGCCACCTGGGCAGGTTTTCTCCGGTTTCTCCAGTTTGCCCTGCTATTCATTCCACCAATTGCTCCATAATTATTTGTCATTTTATTAATTTGCACCGACATTTCTTTACTTTCATACCAGGCGTCGGCTGATGTCTGATCCACAGCCTCTGCTGCTCAATAAGAGTTGACCCCAGGCGCTGGCTTGTGATCCATCCATCCATCCATCCATCCATCCATCCATCCATCCATCCATCCATCCATCCATCCATCCATCCATCCATCCATCCATCCATCCATCCATCCATCCATCCATCCATCCATCCATCCATCCATCCATCCACCCATCCATCCACCCATCCATCCATCCATCCATCCATCCATCCATCAATCCATCAATCCATCCATCCATCCATCCATCCATCCGGCCGTCCGTCCCGATCCGGTCCGGCACGTTACGTTACGTTACATACATACGAGAAGGGTAAAGAGAGAAAGAAGAAGATAAAAGACAGAAATAATGATGTGAGAAATATACTATTAAGAAGGCTGAAGTTAGAACAGTGCTCATAATGTCAATAAAGCCTATCAACTTACCTGAACTCTAGGTGGCGTACTCAGTACATAGATGACACCATCGGCGATATCCTCTGGCTCCAGGGTGGGAACCTGCTCATACATTTCCTCTGGAGTGATCCCTCCAGGCAATTTAAGACCAGAAGCACGGATTATCTCCGTACGCACAGTGCCAGGGCTGAGACTCTATCAACATAAGCATTTTAGTTTTAACCATATGGCTCTCGTAAGATAAACTGCTAATCCAAGCTACCCTAATCAACATACTACAAAAGAATAAATATTTCTCGTGCCCGATATAGTAGGCTGGTCCAACACGCGCTCCGATGGCCATGGCGCTCAGACCACCCCGCACAGACCGTGGCACACCAACATGTCGCTAGAAGATGTGAGAACACATGGCAACTAGTTACGTCCAAACACTGTCAAGAGTCGCATTGGTGAATCTTAAAACAAAATAATATAAAGGGACCTTTGCTTGAAATGATTGTACTGTAAAATTTGTGTTATTGGAGTTTCAAAGTAATCAGTGAGGTAGGTTCTTTTTACATTCACTGAATTTATAAATACACATTTAATTTAATAAAACACTGTTACATTAAACATGTAATGATTTACCCATCCACTATTACCATTTCAAAACGCCAACCATCTCTCTCACACAACACAACAGCGCTTTCTGCCCTGAACTGGCTTGCGTTACAGGCAAAAATTCTGAATGTTAGGATGTTAGACTATGAACATCGAACAGACCCCGCTTGATTAGCTTTATTGGTTTAAATATGAGGTTCTTCTGTCCGTCCTCCCTTTTCCTTTTAATAATCTCCCTATTTGTCTCTCTTATTGCATCTATTCGTCTTTCTCCAGGCTATTTATATATCATTTGAATATGGGCAAAAGTGTTCGGTTTTAACGATACTCGCAAAAGTTTTTTTTTTTTTTTTTGTAGCTTAACGTCCTTTAACCTGGTTGGTCATATAGGACGATGAATGAAATTGGTGAAATGATGCTCAATCAAATGATCTCGGGGTCCATGGAGCTTAAAGTTGCTCGCCATTCGTCTTCTCAGGATAAGGGAAAACTCCGAAAAAAGTCTTCTCCGGGTAACTCACCCTAAGCGAGATTCGAAATCACGACCCTTTTGAATGTGAAGCAGACACGCTACCCCCATACTACCCAGGTGGGCTCGTAAAAATTGTTCAATTGCAAAAAAAAAATGTTTCTTATGCATTTGACATAGTTTTAAAATGATATATAGGCTAATTTTTTCGCACTTTTAGAATATTTTACTTCTTCAGAACAATTATTTTATTTTGCATAGAAAGCTTTGCATTATTTCAAGTTACGAAAATAAATCAAACACTTTTGTCTACATACCAGGAAGTTAGAAATTGTGAGACATGTTTATAATTTCAATGAAAAAAAAATTGCAGGTGGATAACAGATTCAGTGTTAGAATTTCAATCTTAAAAAAAAAACAAAAAACAAAAAACAACAAAAAATGGGGCACACATTTGTTTTATTCCGAACCAATTTGCTGATAGCCAGATGTAACAGTACTCGTATTAGAATGTGCTCACCTTGGAAGCAGAGTAAGTGCATTTGAAAAAGACTTAACGCCTGGATCCTAATGTTAGACATACATTAGTAGCTATTTTAAAAGTCTGCTTCCGTATGATTTTGTCTAAATTTAATTCCATTATTGAATAATTATTATAAAACAACAATATCAGTTTCAGAGCATTTGTTTATGCCTTGAAGATTGGTTATCAGGCAAGTGTTGTTGATTTAAATACTGTAATAACAGAATTTAATTAATAAATGCATTTAAAACCAGTTGAATTAATTTTCATTTACTTTATTATTAAGAAATTTGTGTCATTCTTGAACAGCTAGTGGCAACGATAACAAATTAGATCTAGTAAGAGTATTCTTTGCATTGAGGGTGTCTTACCACGCTTCCTACGAAAGGTTCGTTCAATGTCTTTGGCTAACAATGTAACATTTTAACACCGAGAGACTTAGTAGTTATGAAAAACGAAAAAATCGCAACCTGTATGTTGCAGTTTGGTGATGCTTGAATGTGATATTTTACTGTGTTATTTTATAAGTATTTATAAATAAGAAGTTTTATCATTAATTTTACTCTAATAACCTTTTAATTTTCATTTCAGCCATCTCATTAAACCATTAATCCCGCCCGAAAATTATTGCAAAAATAAGAGAAGTAATGGTAAAATATTGAACGTCATATATTTTTCATATTTGATTTTATTGGTGGCATTGATTTGAAATATTATTTTTATCATTTACTTCATTTTAATAACCTGTTAATTTTAATTTCAGTTGCCTAGGGCGTCATCTATGGTCGATGAGCTGATCTCTTATCACCACTTGCGCAAATTGCGAGCTTAAAAGTCTACTTGATCAAAAACTATCACTTGATGCTCCATATTTAGATAAACCGTGAGGTAACTTGTAATTAATATCAGGTGGTAATAGCATTCTTAAACATTCGTTTGCCAATGACATAGAAAGAGCTTTTTAACTTTAGAACTATTTTTCATTAACAATTATATTCACTCGTCTACAGTTCTAAAATCTTTGCTACGTATTACTTTTCGGAATAACGTAGAATTTGCACACACACACACACACACACACACTCACACCACACTTTCACACAGGGCGTTATTACAAACCAATCTTATCCGAAATGAGTTCTATTCTTGAAACTTAACTGCTGTTCCAAGGAGGTAGGTTGTTGACCACGATCTTCCACAATAGACAAGAAGGAATCCACGTCAAACTGTGGGTTCAATTGCAACCACTTTTATCAGGACTGAAGTCTCATATTACACAGTGCCCGGCTACAACATAGAGGAGTCTCTTTGTTGCCTTTGACACCAGCACATCGGAGGTATCGTTTGTGATGGTCACGAGAGCACCAGAATTAGACCAACGGGGAATGGGGTCGCGTGCTCTTCTCGGATTTGAGCAGATTAAGTCTGATTAGTGAATCTCGACGTACTCTGATCTGTCTCGATGGGAAACACGTGATACAACCAGGAACATGATCGTTTTGACAAGAGTGGCATGAAAGCCTATACTCACTTCCCATTGCTGTCTGTGCTCTTTTAATCACCATATTTGTATTTTTACTTTCTCTACTCGTACTATGTACATAGTGTATAGAGAAGGTATTGCATGCCATTCAAAATGTGATACAGAGATTTCACCAGAAATACATGTTTTGGGTCCCCCTGAATCCAAAACAAGCATTTTTAGAAAAAGCTCCGTGTGTGTCTGGTGTATGTCTGTGTGACTATGGAGAGCATAGCTCAAAAACGAAGAGACCGTTGAATACCAAACTTGGTATTTAAGTTTTGTATCTTCCGATACGACATGAAGATATTCAAGAAAATCCCCCACCTCCAACTACCCATTACATGGAACTTTTTTCGAAAATTTTGATTTTGATTAAAATATCGTATATTAAAGATATTTATCTGACAAATAGAATGTAAATCTTGAATTTTCTGAGAATAGCCACTGAGGACGACTTTATTTTGGATGAATTTTACGGAATTTTGTATAACTGCTAAACCGTAAGAGCTGTCAAAACCTTACCACACAAAAAATGTAGAACACGTTAAAACAACCAGTTTATGTAATATGGATACTTTTTTTTTCGTGTTTTAGATATTCCTTGTTTCTTTTTTCAGCTTTGAAAAACTTAAACTTTTATCATTCAGTAATTTGTCAACTCGTCACATAGCAACCAACTTTTGACTATCATATTAACCTATGGTACTGCCTTATTTCGCTTCTACTTACAAGGAAGCAAGTAGTAAGACTATTTCTGCTAATTATTTTCTCGATTAGCATAAAGTAAATAGAAGCATAAGCTTTTTAACAATAATTTGTTGAAGAGTTGTAGAGAAAGCTATGTGAATGGATCACATCAGAATTTTGTAAATGTAGGGGACCATCTACTCCTCTGAAACAAATTATTGATTTTTTATAGTGTTTAACGCCCGCTTTTACTACCAAGGCACCACAGGCGATAAAAAATTATTGTTAAGAAGCCTCTTTTACTCTAGCTCTATCTATTTCACGCTAATCAAGATAAACGTTATCAGGAATTGTCTTTACTATTTGCTTCCTTATAAGCAGTAGGGAAATAAGGAACTTCACTAGGCTAATGCGATTGGCAAATCTTTTAAAAGTTGTTTGCCATGTGGTTAAAATACGTTTCTCTGAATGGCCAGGAGTTTGCACATTCCCTTATGACAAGAGTAAGTATTTTAAAATTGTAACCAATAATAAGTAATATCTCGGAAGTGGTCCAAAAAATGTATATGACATAAATTTGTGTGTTTTAATAAGCTCTGCATGTTTTGTGTAGTAAATTTTAGTCTACCTCTGGCGGCTTACCAGTTATGCAAAATGCATCAAAATTCATCAGAGGTTTTCAGAGACTATTCGCACAAAAGTCAAGATATGCATTTTATTTGAGATGCAAATATCTTGTATATATCAATATGGTATTTTAATTAAAATCGTTTTCGATTTTTTTTTCCATGTGGGGGATTTTTCTCAAAATCTTTGTGTATACTTGGAAGATGTCAAGTCTGTATTTACCGACTTTTCGTTTTTGAGTTGTCGTGTTCACAGACACATGGATACAAGGACCCACACACTTAGGCCGCGGAGTGGTCATACGACTCGCCTCTCACCTAGATGGCTCGGGTTCGATCCCAAGCGACCGGGTTGTCCGGCTTTCCCGGCCATCACATTCCACCGGGGCTCCATCTTCATGTATCATCAGTGTCATCGCCTGCGTTGCCAGAGCAGTAAAAACGGGCGTTAAACACTACCAAAAAAAAAAAAAAAAACACACACACATACATACATAAATGGACCTTTTTCTAAAACAGTTTTTTTTTATTCAGGGGATTCTAAAACGAATATTTCCGGTGAAATATCGATATCGAATTTTTGGAAGGACTGCAATACCTTCTCTACCTATGCACCATGTACTATGTAGGAAAGTAAAAGTTGTGTGCTCCATCAGACAGTTGTTGTAGGTTGTTTGGGTAATATTTAAGTGCCGTTCCTCAAAGATATTCCTTAGTTTGTTTTTTATATACCCAAGGTCACTGGGTTAAACTCGGCGAAGGATGATGGATTTTTTTGGGTGTAAAAATCTTTGTATGTTTTACTTCGGAAGCAAACTAAAGCTGTTGGTCTCGTGTCGTACATTTACGAAGAAGCCTGAACCTGAAGAACCCGACGACTGATAAGGAGGCCACTGAGTAAAATTAAGCTGTCTTTCACGTCCAGTATAGAATGGGACGCTGAGAAACTCAGTAGCTAAGGAACGTCCAATAAATAAAACTCCATTTTAGTTTGTTTTCCCTTGTTTTTCTTAAGAACCTCCTCTCTGGACCTTCCATACACTTTCATTAATGAAACTGAAATGCCTATGAAATAAAGTTTAGTAAAAAAGGATGTACTGATTCACCCTGATACATAAATTTCAGTTCTCCTCTCTCCATTCTTTTCTATTATTACACACCTCGGACTTTTTAATGGACTTTACCCCCCATTGTGACTTACTGAGGAAGAAGCAAAATTGATGTGGGTGACTCCAGACCACCCCTTCCCGATTTGTTTCAAGCACTTATAGTAACAGCGTATTTTCATTCCTCAGCTAATTTTGCTAAGACAAATTAGTTTTATTTACTCAAAGCATATTTCCCATTCTATTAACAACCTACGTTGCACCTATTTAATACTTTAACCTACCAGTTTGTACATTGAATATCAATTCTCGAATATCATTCTACTTATTTTTAAGATCTGTCCCATAACTGTCTGTTTTAGTCGTTTAGTAGTTCCTAAACGGTAAATAAAAATAAATATATAAATACATTTAAGTTTCTATAATTGCATTTACAAAAATTCAAAACTAGCTGAATTCAAATTCTATTTTAAAGGAAACCTGGGACATGGCTTGCTTTTCTTAATTTATCGGGGAGGAGGCAAAAAATGTGAACTTAGGTAGTAGCATATATGGGGCATAATATTAAATTGTAGTTTTTCAACAGTTTTGTATAAGAATATATTCCTAAATTAATATGTCATAATGATTATAGATCCTGTAGAAAGCTCAGGAATTTTTCAATATAAAAAAAAATTATTTTTGAAGTTCAGAGATGTGCTTCCAGAGGTTATTGGCATTTGGGAAGCATCTTTTTGAGTATGAAATATCTAGGAAAAAATCGATTGTATTCCATTTACATGACTTTCTGTATATATCGGTAAGGAATTATTGTTAAAGAGGATATTACTATATCGACTTCATGTTATTCGAGATAAACATTAACAGAAATAGTCTTATTATTTGCTACCTTGTAGGTAGAAGGGAAATAAGGGAATACACTAGATTAATACGATAGTCAACTCTTTTAAAAGATGGTTGCCATGTGGTTTAAATCCGTTTCTTTGCATTACCTGGAGTTCACAAATTTCCGCGTGTGAAAAGTTTAGGTATTTTAAAACTGAAAACAGAACAAATAATGTGCCAAAAGGGGTCAAATACACGAAAGAAATATATATGACATAAATGTGTTTTAACGAGATCTGCATTTTTATGTAGTAAGCTTTTGGCTGTCTTACGATTTTCTAACTATGCAAAATTCATCCAGAATAAAGAGGTCTTCAGAGGGCATTCCCGGAAAATATAAGATACAATTTTTATTCATCATGTGAATAATATACAGTATTTTAATCGTTAGAGCCATTTTTGAGAAAATAACATTTTTCGAAATAAATTTTCTTTTGTAAAAGATGGTTTGGGGTTGGCAATTTTCCTCTAAATCTTCGTGTCACATCCTTGAAAGATACTAAACTTAAATATTAAATTTGTTACCTTGGCGACAATTTGTTTTTGAGTTAGGGTGTTCACAGACACACGGACACACACGGACCTTTTACTAAAAAGACTTTTTTTGGATAGAGGGGACACTAAAACGTCTATTTCCGGTGAAATCTCTGTATACAATTTTTGGGCGGAATGCAAACCCTTCTCTATTCACTATGTATATAGTACGTGTATATAGTACGTGTAGAGAAAGTACAAAAAAAAGTTACAGAACAACAATCAGATTTGTTATTGCAGGTGTCACTATCTTGCTACTAAGCACGCCCATTATATTCACCATCATGCAGTTCGGTGGTGGGAAAATTGTGTATTTAAACAAGCAAGTACCGAATTTTGGTTGAATATTACGCTAACACAAACAGGTGAAATCCACAGCAACAAAAATGATACTGTCAATACCTAGCAAAAAGGACAGTCACAATTTGCTGAGTAGGAAAATAAAAGGATTGGCATTTTCCGTTTTATTTTGTCAAATCTAGGGTTCTAGGGCTGACTGATTTACAAGTAATCTAATAGGCGCCTTTCATTTCTGGGTGTCAATGAATAATACATAATATCCGATACTAAATTTCCACTGCTTAGAGATAGGATATTTACTAGTGATCATTCTTTACTTATTTTCCTCTATAGCGACACATGGTGTTGCCACAAAGAAACTCTAGACATGCTAGAACGAGGGTCGGCTGATAAGTCCCGAGCCTCACTAGATATGGCGCCACTAGGCCAGTTAGATGGTAGCATAGTATGGCTTAACTCTAGACTAACTTATATCGAAAGTTTCAGGTCAATAGCTTGTTTAGCATTTTCAACTAGACAACTTTTGAGTTTTCACGAAAATGCAGGATTTGGAAAAACGAGCAGTGATTAAATACTTCCATTTGAAAGGATTAATGCCTAAAGAAATTAAAGAGAAAATGGCCAGTACGTTGAAAGACTACCCCTTCATATTCAGTGATTAAAAGGTGGGTTGCCGAGTTTAAAATGGGACGTACGAGCACTAGTGATGAGTCATTGAAAAAATTCGTTTGGTACTGTAAGATAGCAAATTAAAGTTGTTGAGATAGCAGAGCCTGTAAACATATCAAAAGAACTTGCAGGTAATATTTTAAGTAACGTTTTGGGCTTTCACAAGTTCAGTGCAAGCAAGATGGGTGTCGCGTTCGTTGACATCTGATCAAAAGTTGCAAAGAAAAGCTGTTGCATTAAGAATGTGGAGCTCTACCGTATAAACCCAGTGAATTTTTGAGACGGCTTATTAACCATGGATGAAACTTGGATACATCACTACACTCCAGAAAGTAAATCACAGTCAAAACAGTGGATTGCGCCAGGTGAACCAACTCCAAAAAAGGCAAAGTCAATTTTGTCAGCTAACAAGGTTATGATGAGTGTTTTCTGGGATTCACAGGGAATTATTTTTATTGATTACTTGGAAAAGGGTAAAAGTATCACTGGTGACTATTGCACAAGCCTACTGCAACGTTTGAGTGATGAAGTGAAAAGAAAAAGGCCTCATTTGGCAAAAAAAAAAAAAGAAATCTTGTTTCATAACCCAATGCTCCGGCCCATCGTTCAGTCATTACAATGGGACAAATGTGCGAATTAGAGTTCGAATTGCTTGAACATTCATCGTATTCATCAGATCAAGTACCCAGTAATTACCATCTGTTCCTAAACTTCAAAAAATATATTGGAGGACGAAGATTTCACAGCAACGAGGTCATTAATGCGGTAAACAACTATCTTGAAGACCTTGATAAATCGCACTACAGAGATGGTTTAATTGATTTAGAACACCGATATGAAAAATAAATTAGCCTTTCTGGAGATTATGTCGAGAAATAGAGCAAACAGAAACAAATTAAATATTGTTTTCATTGAGAGGCCCGGGACTTATCAGCCAACCCCAGTATTTGCATATGTCTTAACATTAAATTGTCTTAAAATGTCTATAAAGAGGAAATCATTTGTTACGCATTAATAAAGCTGCTTTAAATCGCGATTTAAATAATTATAGTATTTTATGTTGTTGCATTAGCTTTGGTGCACATGGTTGAGAGAAACTTTGAGCCTTAGTCTAAGTCTTAACGAAATAATCTGCAAAAGCAAGTCCTTTTCCTTTACGAAGCACACAACGCTACACTTCCATGACGCCTACCAGTACTTCCAGTCATCAGATGCGAAGTTTATCTCTGACAAAGATTTTCTAGTATCTTGTGCGGTATTTACCATTTAGTAGTGTTAACCTTCACAAAACTTACTGTGCGCAATTGGACTTGCCCGTGCATTGCTAAGATTCCCAATTTCCTCGGGCTAAAAAATCATTAGTGTACGAAGACTTACCGTTACTCTGATATTGGACTTGTTGAGAAAAAGTTCACGGCGCAGTCCCTCTGTCAAAGCTGTCACAGCATTCTTGGAGGCTGAATAAAAGAAGATCCCGAGATCAATACAGTTTTGAGTCACTCCATGACCAGTGATACTGTCAACAGAGAACATGTTAATATTATTCCTGGGTTATACCGTAACCACTTATAATCACAGATCACTCTTACAAAAAACATAAGATGTATTATATTCATATGAAACTTCTGCACCCATCGTTAATTTTGTACAGCTATTACTAATTATTCTTCAGCCGAATTTTATCGTGGATATCTTTGTAGTCCGCTTACTCTAATCAGTGAGCTACCGCGCTGACATGCCGGCACGATACGGAATTGCACAACAACCCGCATTCTTTCCGGTAGACACAAGTAGATGTGAAATTAATCTGAGATGGCATTCCGCAATGGCTACTTGCAATGCCGTAAATACTTTAAGCCTCGACATTATAGATTAACCAACTATTAGTTCAATCATGTGTTAATTCATTGTTACTTTCTGTATCACGTATGAACAATGTACTCAGTACATAGAAAATATATTGTATTCCACCGGAACATACGATAACGAGATTTCAGCGCAAAAACATGTTTATGAAATAATAAAACGCATTTTTATTAACAGGTCCGAGTGTGTGGGTGGATGAGTAGCAAACTGGAAACTAACAGTTAAGTATTTTCCAAGGATGCGACATGAAGAGTTCCCCACCCCCAACTACCTTTTACATAGAAGAGTTTTCGAAATGTTTGATTTTGGTAACGATGGCTCTAATGATTTTGACAAAAATACCATATGTTTAATATATCTTACTACAGACAAACTTATATGCTGAATTTTCTGGGAATAGCCTGTGAGGACCTCTTTATTTTGAATGACTTTTGCATGACTGTTAAACCGTAAAAAATAAGCAAAATCTTACTACACAAAAAATGTAGACCACATTAAAACGCACGTGTCATAATTCTTTTTTGTTTAGTTAAAAAGTGTTACTGGTGTTAGTTTTAAATACTTGAAGTTTTCCTCAAAATGGCGGATGTCTTTCTTTTAATATCTCTTGTTTCACTCCTGGTCTGTGTAACAGAACCAACTTTCAATGTCAAGCGCATAGCGATAGCTTTTAAAAGGTTTGGCCGACGCTTTAGCCTAGTGTATCCCCTTATTTCTCTTCTGCTTATAAAGAACTAAGTAATAAGACAATTTTTAATAATGCTCATCTTTCATTAGAATATTTTGTTTCCAGTACAGATAGAGAAAGTTGTGAAAATGGAACACATCACATTATTTTTCTTTTCTCTTAAGTCACGTGAGAAGAGAAGTTGGGAAGATAGAGCCCAATTGAAAAATACTCCTGCTTTCCAATACAGCTTGTATGAAAAGAATCAAACATAAAACAAGTTTAAACAGTAGAAACAATTTTCTACAGGTCATAATTGTTTCATATATGGGTAGGAGTTCTGAACTTCTAGTAGAGATATTCCTTTGAAATTTTCATGACATATTTACTAAACTATTAAAATATTTTAACTCTGAAGTTTTGAGAATTAATAATTCCAGTTTTTCACAAATTTTTTTTGAAATATAAAGAAAAAAACGCAATTGTAAAACTATATTTAATTAAAGAACAAAATATTTCAAGTTCCTGCGTTAAAAGTTTCGCCAAATGCTCAGTCATGTTGCTGTAATATTCAACTATCTACTTCAAATATATTCAGAGCAGAGGTACATAATCGCCCTGCGTAGTCTAAGTGTAACATGCTAGTCTCTGGTTCCCTGGGTTGCAGCTTCAAACCCAGTGGATGGCGATAGACTTTTTCGGGCATGGCCTCAAAAAGGAAGTAAAGCTGTTGGCCCTGTATTGTAGAGCTACGGTCGTAAAAGAACCTCAAGTCTGATAAAAAGGCCTATGAGCAAAATTAAGTGGTCCTTCACTCCAATAGAGAGTGGGACGCTTGAGCCGCAGAGGTTAAAAAGCGTTCACAAATAAACTCAATTTCATCTTAAAAAACTACAATGGATATGATTGATATACCATTGCTTCCGGACTGCCTGAAGCTCTCTTTCCGTTTTTGAAACAAAATCTTGAAGCCTGAATTATTGAAGCCTTTAATTTATCGTTTGTTCTAACAATAAAAATTGTTACCATTCCACAGTTCAGTTAGCATTTAACCCACTGTAATTACTTCAAGTGCCCCAAAGAAAGAATTCCCTAGAATTAAATATAAATAGAATTACTGTGCAACCAGATTGCTTCAAAGCTTGGAGCACAAAGACAAAAACGTGTCGGAGTGCCGTCATGCATGAAGTCTCTAAATAGAAAATTTGCATCAATTGCGGTCCAGAGGGGTTCGCATTCAAATGAAAGCTCTGGGGGTTCTTATTTCTCAATTACAGGGTCAATTCGTAATCTGTTACTTTTTCACAGTGATGTTTGAAACATCCTATGCGAACTATAGGCTAACCCTAGACCATGATGACGATGATGATGATGACGAGACTATCACCAGGGAATAGGTCTTGTGACCTTTGTATCCTATCAAAGAAATATTCACGACAATAGCCTCCTACTCTTCTATAAATTCCTGAATAATAACTTCCATGTTGACTATAAGAATATAGACGTAATGTATAGGGAGCTCTAAAAATGAAATTATCTAGGTTCTTCCATTCTTTCTCCTTCTTCTGAGTTTGTATTCCAAAGTCTCCAAAGGAATGCATATTTTTTATTTTCTCTGCTGGATATAATAAGTTAGAGGAAGTTTTGCATTCCAACCAAAAATTGAATACTGAATTTCACAGGTATCACACGATCAGAAACTTCCTGAATCAAAAGAAAAAAAAAAAAGCTCATGTCCTCCCTTCATATGACTTTCTCTAGCTGTTCCAAAAACAAATTTTCATATAAAAGATTATTATTATTATTATTATTATTATTATTATTATTTTTATTATTTCATTAATATAGCCCCCTTTAAGGGGCTATCTGTCATCGGGGGCTCTGCACTTGAAAGAACTCGTTGCCTGTAGGTTTAAATCATTTTATTTTCCTTAAACATACACGTTCATTCTCACATACATACTTCCAGAGTCTGTGGGGGATAGAGAATAATTCTGACTAAAGAAAAATTCCCCGCCCCAGCCGGGAAGTGAACCCGGAACCTCCGGGTGAGAAGTGAGCATAAAAGATTATTCTTTTATCTACATCGTGCTAATCAAGATAAACAGTGCCAGAGCTGGTCTTATTACTTGTTTCTTTAAAAGTTGAAGGAAAATAAGGGAATGCACAGGCTAAAGCGATAGACAAATCTTTTAAAGGCCGCTCGCTAAGAGAAGCAACTGAGATTCGAAAAATACAAAAAGTTATAGAACAGTCATCCAAATGAAGAGGTATTCAGAGACCCTTCCCAGAAAATTCATTTCGTTTGTCATGAAATTATAGTAAACATATAATATTTTAATAAAAATCGTTAAAGCAAAATTTGAGAAGATCAACATTTTAAAAAATGCTCCAAATACCAAGTTTGGTATTTAACGACTTTTCGTTTGTGAGCTATGTGCCCACAAACACATACACACATACACATACAGATATATTTCTAAAAATATTTTTTTTTGAATATAGGGTCCTGACAACATGTATTTCCTCGGTATTCAGCTTTTGGATCGAATACCTTCTCTATCCACTATGTAGGTACATTATACATACGTGCTAGAGAAAGTAACGAATTAAAAAGGTCTAGGTGTGTGCGCGTGCATGTGCGGTCGGTCGGTCTGTCGTCTACGAAGACGGCTCAGTTGAACAGGTGGAGTCTTCTGATCTCAAAGTTGCTGGTTCAAACCCGGCCAAAATCAATGGTTTAAGTGTCCTTAAAAGCGACAGCCTCATGTCAGGTGATTTACTGGCATGCAAAAGAACTGCGGGAAGACAGTTTTGCACGCTGGCGGCGAAGATATGATCCTGACAAATGACAGCATCGTTAAAAAACAAAGAGTGTTATAAGAATAATGCAATACTTCCTCTACTTAATATGAGGAGTACAGAAAGTAAAAAGCAACAATTGATTCTGCGTATTTGTTTTTAATTTACATTTGACAAGTACAGCAGATGTGTATATAATGAAACAGTGTGAAAGCCTGTGAAAAACCTTTATTCTATTTCTATAGACCTATACACTGAAGATTAACTCCTATTAAGAAGTTTTTGTTTGTTTCCCTTGTATTTATTTGTAATGAAGTCGTTAGCAGGTCATGCTAAGTAATTGAATAACGAGGAAAAACTGTTTACATAAGGAATTAGTGAACTGATTTTTATATTAACCCAGAGGGCTATTTTTCTGATGTTCTGATTAATTTGGAGGCCTAGGAGACAGATTTATGCTGATGTACATGTTAATGGTTTATGCATCTATGGAAGTTATTTATCCTTTATGCTATTAAATAACAATGGCAGTAAAATGCAAAGGTTTAATAATTAACGCACTATAATTATGTAAAAGTACTCGACTATGAGCCAAGATTCTTCCATCGTCGTAGGTACTTATATGCTATGCAGTGTTTCCAGAACTTAGAAACAATATTCTTGGAGAAGTTCAGTAAGTCACGTTCCGCTGAAGATTAATATCCTTTTGCGTGAATATCGGGGAGGGGGGTTCATTCGTAATTTGGAACAATGTACGATACTGCAATGAGAGAACGTAAAGCCCGCCATTAGGTACGTAAATGAAATTAATTAATTCATCACTGAGTTTATAAAACTAACCATGAAACGTCGGGTAAACAGGCGATTAAGATCAGATTTTATAATTATTGCTTACCATGATGTGCTATAGTACGATACATCACAGTCGAAAACAGCCATTTACTTCCTTCCCATGAAGGGAATGTATGAAAGTGGATCTTGCTTATCGGTGCAATGCGCCAGGCACTAACAAACGAAAAACAGGTGGTTACGGGTCTAGATACAGATATTTTGATAAATGGTATCTTAATATGTATTCACTTTGCTGTGTAAGTTGTTTTTTCTCTTTGCCTAACAGTTTTCCCACAAATCAATCACAGAGTTGTGCATAGTCTTAACCCGCCGCAAAATAAACAAAGTTGTCAGAGTAGACTATCCATTTTGTTTCCAGTTTTTAAACCTTAATACGTGACTTGCTGGCTTTGGTGGGGTGAGGTCACTGGTCTTGCAGAAAACATTCGAACTCAGTTTCGATCAACATTTTTTGACGCGAAGCCTACACATTCAACGTTACGTCTTCGGCCCCGCGCTCCTCGGGAAATTAAACTCGCATTGTTTGGCTGTGCCACGCCTGCTTTTAGCTACTAACTAACCTGAAAACATACTATTCTTAATAAGTGAAATTATTAGTGAGCAAATATTGATGCAATGATATTCACATCACTGTCTCCTCAAGTATTAATACAAATGTCTGCGCTTATATCGCTGTATGGAACAGAGCATATGAAAACGCTATCACCTTTGGCAGCTGGATGCTGAACTCTTTCATTCGTAATTGGCTTACCCTCTCTGTATTTGTAGGACTGACACCCCCTTAGAATTTACAAGCTAATGCCTAGGGTTCAGAAACCTATCGGTGAGCCAACGGCTCGAGACCTCAGAATGGAGAACCTGTTACGAGGAGTGGACCCGTAACCAGGCATGAACGTGAGGATATGAAATGTAAGCGAAATCGATGACTAAAGGTTTGATGTAGCCATTGGTGGAATGATTGCCGGAGGACATGGAGAAAACCTGTCCATGCGCCACTTCGTCCACCACGAGTACCACATGCGGGCGCTTGGGATCGAACCCTAGATGGGAGGCGAGCGGTCAGTCGCCCACAGCGCCGCTGCAATTGTTTCATAATATTTATAAAATAATAATGCTAAAATTAACACAGTTGCGCATAATTATCAATATTGAGCACTTGCGGTTTAGTATTATACTGCATAGAGATTTGCCTAACCCTCGCATATAAATCCTCCGTATTATTTTGTGCTTCCTATAGAACCCTCAGATATAAGTACTTTGCACTCGCGCTGCCTCAATTTTCGTTTTAGCATTAAACTATATAAAAGCTACTCAGAAGTCACCAAAGGGCTTTTAAATAGGTCTAACATGGACATTCATAGAACTTTCTCCAACAATGACAGCTCATACTCCTTTTTTGTATACTTTATACCTTCTTTGCATTCTTTAAATCTAGGATGTGTTCTATTCGCATTACTTAATTTGTAACGATATATATACTTTAGAAATATTACACTTCTATCTACTCCTACTAATATAGATAAATATTAGGAGAAATCGTCTTATTACTTATACACTAATTCACTAAGCTAAAGCGAGAGTCATTTCTTTTTAAAACTGTCGCTATGCAGTACTCTTTGCATAGTCAGGAGTAGAGCAAAAGAGGTATAAAACGAATGATGCCTTCCCGTTTGATTAAAGCATAAGTATTTTAAAATTGACGCCAATAACGAGGAATATCTCGGAAATGGTTAACCTTACGAAAAAATGATTAGGACATAAAATCTACATGTTTATCAAGGTTTAACTAGTTATACCAAAGACCTCCAGAATGAAAGCCATTCAAAGGTTATTTCCAGATAATTGGAGATATATATTTTATTTGTTATAAAAATATATTTAATGTACGGTATTTTAATCAAAGTCATTAGTCAATTTTGAGAATTAGACATTTTCGAAAATTTGGAGCCCTAAATGTGGCCTGGCTATCTGAGAATATGACGAGTTCTTTAACAGTTTATTCTATTCCTTATATTTTCTTGTTTGCATTGAATAGTAGCATAGATTTCTGTTTCAAACACAGTAGCAAAAAGGATAAAAACCCTTAACACCTTGGTCTTATGCCACATATTCCAGTACTAGTTCCTGATTTATCCTCTTGAATCGTCTGCAAAGTGGAAAATACATTTCACATTCGCTGTTAATTATAACAGCTATTCTTTTGTTATTTTTTAGCCTGTCAGTCTGATTCAGTGACATTTAATCGCGCCATAAATACTTTTGATGACAAGTCAGCGGCTGGACTTTTATCTCACCATTTCTTTACAGAATTATTCTCGTTCCATTCGTGAGCGACGTTAATTTATGATCTTATGTACAGAACTGTGACAACAAACCGCTCCATTGATAAAGGCTATAATGAAATATGAGCGGATACCCTTCCGCTGTATTGAGATATTAGGTGGTGGACAGTCGCAATGTGGCCTCAGTTTATTTTCAAGGTTGATCGCGAAATGTGGACCACGACCGCGCCTTGTAGGTATGTATACATAAAATAGGTAACTGTAAATTCTAAGAGTTTTCCGAAAGAAAAGAAGCTAGTGATATATTCTAGAAAACATCTGTTCCTCTATTTCCTTTCATATTCTAATTCAAACCTTATTGTTCAGTACAAAATAATTTTAAAATCTCATGTAATGCTTTCACGTGTCTTTCTCTGCTCATTCTTTAACAAAGTACTCTTGAAAAGCTTTTATTCTATCTACTTCACGTTAAACGAATTAAATCTTTTTAGATATGATTGTATTTTAAGATGCATTTTATGTTCTTAAAGTCCAAAATATATGCTTTTATACTCAAAACCGTTGGAGCAATTTTGGAGAAAATAATAGTTTTCCAAAAAATTCCCATGAGAAAGAAAATTACCCCCCCCAAATACTATTTAAAATATATGCATTTCATTTTTCAGAAAATGTCTTAAACATGTGACATTCATCAACCGATACAGCAATTTTTAGAAACGAAATTTTCGAAAAATGAGCTATGCAAAAGTAGTTTCAAATGTGGGAGGATTTTTTTGAAACTCTCATTCTTGAAAGTGCTAAACTTGAATGTCAGAGTTGGTATTTCAGATTATGCATATGTGTAATTTGTAAAATACGTGTGTTTAAGAAAACTTGTTGAAATCTATAACAGTTATTATATTCATAACAATACTGATATTTTTTGCTTGTAACAAAATTCTAGCATGTATGGTTATTTAAATAATATTTTCTGCCCATTTTCATTGTTCCAATAAAAATTAGTCAAGTGATGCATTTTTAAAAATATTTTCATAAAAAGTACAGTTTTACAGCAAATACTAGCCCAAGTTGATTTTTTAAAACGTAATAATTTATTTATCTAAATTTGATATTATTTTAAAAACGCATATGACCATTTTGTTTTAATTGCCTTGTGAGAGGGAGAATAAAAACTGTGAAAGAAATTAGTGATAAATTGCAATGTGTTGAATATTTTAAGCATGGAAAAGTGAACGGAAAATGTTAAAATTTTCACAACTTTTGTTCAAATTTCACAGATATATCACTTTAACGGACTATTTGTTTTTGAGTTATATTGTTCACAGATACGCGGAAACACAAACACACACACACGCCCACGAGGGTGCTCTTTTTAGAATTCAGGGAAGCCCAGAACATGTATTTCAAGGGATATCTATCAAATTTTTTGGTGGAAACAAATATATTTTGTATCTGCTACGTGCGTGTTTGAGAAAATAAATTGCATATCTGATTAAATTCCTTTCAATTTCATTCCTCGACATTCGTATCAGGTTTTGAACATCTGTGCTTTATCTGAGTAACTAGAGGAACAGGTTTTGCGCAGAAGTATTCGAAGTCATTTGGTCTTAATTTAATATTTGCAATTACAGACAAATAACATCTTAATTTTTTTTTAAATTACTAAAATCACTTAAAGTAAGCCGAGTGAAGTACTAATACATATTTATTTTCTCTACTGTATATATACAGTGTACATAGTAGGTAGAGAAATTACTGTATTCTAATAAAAAAAAAAATATAACGAGATTTCACCGGAAATGCATGCTTTAAAATCTATGAACACAAAATGTTCGTTTGTGTGTTTATGTCCGTGTGACCGTCCATATATGTGTCTGTTAATAGCATAGCTCAAAAAGGAAACGTGGGTTAAATACGCCGCATGATGTTTAAGTTCAGCATTTTCCAAGGATGCGACATGAATATTTTTAAGAAAGTCTCCACATCCCAAACTACCGTTTAGATGGAGAATGTTTCGACAATGTTGATTTTCCTAAACATTAAAAAATGAAACTTTTGGAACATTTTTTACAATGCATATCTTAAATTTTCTGAGAATAGGCTCTGAAGTCCTGTTTCTGGATGTCTCATGCAGAACTGGTAAACCATATCCAAGAGATAGAGAAAATCTTACTACAAAAAACCTGTAGATCTCGTTATAATACATAACTTATGTATTGGGTAAATCGTTTCCAAGATATTCAAGATATTAGCTTCATAGCATTTCTCAAATGGGACTCTGTTATTCATTTTTAACTTCTCTATCAAGTATTATATACGTACATAGTATGTGGAGAAGGTGCTGAATTCGATTACAAATTTCAATACCGATATTTAACTGGAAATGCTTTGAAGACCCGTGAATCCAAAAAAGAAGTTTTAGACAAGATCTGGATGTCTATGTGTCATGTTTTGTGAGTGTCTGTCTGTCTGTCTCTCTATGGGTAGCACAACTCAAAAACTTAAAAAGTCTGTTCCTGAGACTCAACACGAAGGATTTCAGGAATATTGCCCCAATCCAAACTACCCTTTACATGAAAGATTTTTATTTGTTTTTATTTTCTGAAAAATGTCTATAACGGTTTTGATTAAAACATCGTAAACTAAATATATTTACATGACAAATAAAATGCCTATCTTCAAATTACTGTGAGTAGACTCTGATA